>MPGH01000066.1:49223-145409 GCA_001937105.1 Colletotrichum chlorophyti | reverse complement strand
GTTTTAACTTATTAAGTTAGAGATAGAGNAAGATTAAATTTATATTAGTTAAGGGGGAGATCTATCTTTTTATTAATAAGGCCTTAAATACCTATATACTAATATATATAGATAATAATGTTATTATAGCCTATAATAAAGAAACTACTAAGAAAGTTTATAATATATTAAGATTAGTATACTTACTAAAGGATCTAAGTAAAGCAGCTTAGTTTCTTAGCTTTTAGATTTATTATAATAGCACTACTAATAAGGTCTTTATTATATAAGATAAGTACGTTAACGCTATACTTTATTAATTTAGATACTAAGATCTCTAGCCTATTAAGACCCTATTACCTACTTATAAAGAGTTACCTATTATCTAAGCTAAAAATAAGTATACTAATTAAGAGTAATAGACTTATATTAAAGAGATAGGCTATCTTAACTAGCTTATTATAGGTATATATATAGATATTGCGTTTACTGTTAGTAAGCTCTACTAAGCTAATACTAGCCTATCTAAGATCTATTAGTATACTATTAAGCACCTTTTTAGATACCTTAGGGGCACTAACCACTACAGTATTATTTTTAACGGCCTAAATCTATTTACTAATCTTAGGCTCTATAGTATAGTTAATACAGCCTTTACAGATAATTAACCTTTTTATATTTTAACTAATAGATATATAATCTACTTTATAGGGTCGCTTATTACCTAAAAGTCTAAAAAGTAGACTTTTATTACCTTTAGCTCTATAGAAGCTAAGTTTATTAACCTTACGCTAACTAATATAGCCATTAAGTAAATTTAATAATATATTAAACAGCTCCTTAATTAATAAATTAATAAGCCTATAATCCTTTTTACTAATAGCGCTAATACCTATATTAACGTTATAAATCTACTAAATAAAGCTTATATACGTTATATTAACGTCTAGTATAAGTAGATTATATAAGAAGTTAACACTTATAAAACTATTGCCCTAAGCCTTATTAAAGGTACTAATATAGCCGCTAATAGCCTTATAAAGCCTCTAGCTATAATTAAATATAAGGAATTTATTAAATAGCTAGGTATAGTAAAAGGATTAGATTAATATAGTTAATATAAAGTAAATAGATTTATATAGGCTTAAATAGATCGTAAGGTTTTACTTTAACGGCTAATTAACCAGCAATTTACTAAAAGTTACGTTAATTTAAAAAGGCCTTAGATTTTATTAATTTAAACGGATTACTATTATTATATAAATTTAGGCCCTTTTAGCTGAATTTAACCCCTTTTATATATACTATTAGCGCAGGCCGAGCCTGAGGGGGAGTGTTAAGGCAGGAGGTCACGTGACCTCTGCCAGCCTTTCAGCCTCAGGCCCGCACCGGCCTGCCTTTTCACCTTTTGCCTATAGCCACAGGCATAGGCTTCTTCTTCCTCCCTACACAACAACAATACACTCGTTTGCCCTCGTTTTGTTGTGTGTGCCTCCACAGACCACGTGAATCCTGCGTTGTCAGTGTTAGAGTTGCACACTTGATAGGAACATGAAGTACAAATGCAGCAGGCCAGCCAGGGTAAGCCCCGTTCGGAATGCCGTTGTCACAAAGATGAACTTTTACTACTACCACGTAGGCACAGAATCCGTGCGCTCTCAAGACAATATCATGTTGCTGACTTACATGCAGTATCCTCCTCAGTCGCGTCCATCGGTGAACAGCTTTTGTAACAGTCACTGCGGATTGAAGTCGATTTTGTCGCGTGTCTGAGTATCCCAGTAAGGCGTCTCCATGCAGAGTCGTGGAAATGGTGTGAAGTTGAAGAGCGGCGAGGTATGTGAGATCATAGGCTGGCTGGCTACGATGCCGGTACCGGTACCTCGCCGGCAGTTGGATGGCCCTTTCGGAGAGCAAGGCCTGTCCTCAAATTGTAATTCAAGAGTGATGGAGACATTATGCCGTACTTGTTTGGGATGAACATAAGATATTGGTCGACAGGTTTGATTTGGCTATTTTGGGTCTAAATAGAAAAGAAGGATGATGCAAAGTAAAAGTCTTCCAGAATTATGAATCATCGACCAGACAATATGACAGCGAATGTCTCGCCGAAACTTTTATCGGACTGTGGCATGACTTCGACTTAACGCATCGGAGTTCGGCTGTTGTCCTCGTCCCGAAGACAGACCGTATGAGAATCCGATTCTGTTATCATCAAGCCGTCGCAAGAGCCCAAGTATCCGCTTGATATGGTAAATGCAAATGAACTGAAGCCATCGTATAAATTATCCCTCCAAAGACCTATTTTTGATGAGGGCTTCTCTGGCTGAAGCTTTCTACACCCGAGGCCGATCTTCGATGTCAGCGATATCCAGTCCAATGATGCGACAAAGCAACACATAGTATCATCATGTTAGTTAGTCCACCCAGCGTAAACCCAGAACCTGCCCGGGCGCTGAGTAAGGTAGTTTGATAGAAAATGTTGTGTCGTAGCGAGCGCCTCCTTTGGCCATATGCAAGGAAAAGCCTGACAACAGCCAGTCCATTCCGTCCCGTCTCCTTGTGCCGAATAATTATCGCACCTCGACCTTGTACTCGCTCTTTACGTGGATACTGTTGTAGTGCGAGGAGTCTTCGAAGCTGTGGTCGTCGTTCCGGTCGTCGGCAAAGGCCGCGGACTTGTTCCTGCCACCCTTGGGGCTGACAATGTGCTCCTGGCTGCCAATCGACCCATCGATGTCATCCGGAATTCTCTCTCGGTCTTCCCTTAAACGTGATCTTTTGTGATTCGAGCCGGTGCCGCCGAATGTGACAAGGCCGGTGGGAACGCTGGTGTTGGACGAGCCGGCGTTACGGCTGGGAAACAAGGGCTTAATCGAGGGAGCGTTTGTGCAGATGATTCCGATTACCTGTTATGGGACGGGTTAGAAGCCTAACACATGGTCGGGAAATGCAAGATAACCTACGGTCTCACGAATGGACCAGTTCAGTCCCAGGTCGAGTCTCTCAGGAGTCTCCAGGCAGATAATGCATCGGAGAAGAGTGCAAATGACGATGAAGAAACCGGCGCAAAACATCAGTCCGAACGAAAGCTTCCTGTTCGTTCTGGGTTAGTACAGGACAAGACATGGGTACTCAGCAGCCCGACACGAACCTCTTGAGTGTTGTTTGGAGCCTCCATAGCAACGGAATAGGGATGTACATGATTAGAAAATCAGTGCTGCACGTCGAAGGTTAGTCGGAGTAATGGATAAATTATGCCCAAAGTTAGTCTTACGATACATTCGTTGTAACCAAGGCATAGTACTTGGATCTGTTCTGGGTGCAGTCATCTGTCGACGCGAAGTTAGGATACTGGGACCGTGCCTCTGCAACAAGGGCCAATTGTTTAGGAACTCACCTCCTGCATAGGGATAAACTTGCCAGAGCCGATGAATCGGCTGGCAGTGGCCAGTTATGACCGCAAGTGTTGCCAAGTACGCAAGAACGCAGACCACGGCCACGATCTTGACGAGACGTTCCTCCGGCAGGGTTTTGCTGCAAAGACCTCACTCAGCACACTGTCGAGGGCGTGTTGCACCGTGTCTGAAGGGGAGCACCTACGTGACTCTTGAGAAAAAGAAAAGCATGATACCCTTCAAACTCCAGATTAGGCTGACGTAGATATACCAGGCGGCGAACAGCCACTTAGCCCCTGTCTCGTGACTCTTGTATTCCTCGGGAGTCAAGGACAGAGCAATTTCATCCGTCATTCCAGTGATGCTTCCCTTTTCAACTAGACAGAGATTATTTGTTAGAGTCAGGCAAGTCCAGTACGTTCAAGGCACATCAGGTGGTAATACCGATGATTTGGCACATCATCACTTCAAACTACGAGGATCGTTAGCGGACGCTTGCGAAGACGATGGTTGCACACAGGCAGGGGCTGGACTGACGGTGAAGAGGAGAATCGCTGCAATGGCCAAGTAGTCATCGCCTTGCCATCTCCAGCCGACCATCTTGCATCTGCTGAAGACTCGTAGGAAGAGAACTAGGATGCCAATCGCATATTCCACCCACATCTCAATGACCGTGGGCCAAAGATTGTCGGGCACCATGTTTGCTGCTGTGTCGGTCTCGGACGACTCGTGACGTAGAATTGAAGAGAAAAGTTAAGCGGGCAACTCTCGTAAGGTGTTCTAAATCAAGGCGAGCACACGGATACAAATAAAGTAATCGAGAACTGTGCGAGCAAAGCAGGCGTCACTCGGCATCTCAACCAACACTGAAGAGTCTCATTTGTTTTGGAACTCCGTGCCGTGTCATCCAAAAGGTCCACAGGATTATTCAAGTGCAAAGTCGGATTGGAAGTTGGTTTTCTCTTTTCAGATGCCATCCGGCATCTGCGATCTGCTCGGTTCCATTGCGACTGAGTCGTGGGAGACAACAGATATCATCCACATATACGAAATGAATGTGGGTTGGGGTTGTAATTGGAAACCCAGTCGTACGGAGCCAGCTCCTGGGCCTAGGGGAGTCCCACCCTGCTGCTTTCTCACTTGAGATAATTACCCCTATCTGAGCATTCTTTCCGGACCATTGGCACCCAACGGCCCCGAAGTGACGGCACGGGTCTTGCTGTCTTTGCAAATAAGCGAAGAGATCAACAACGGTACTTCCCCAATGGGGCATAGGCACCGGTAGCCCACAAATGAAGGAGGGAAACTTTGTTTCTAACGGAAGTAGTGGAGAGAATCGCAATGACTTCGAGATCGTAAATCTCGTCGACGAAGTTTGAGCTTCGGACAAGGAACAGGGAGCTCGAGGCTAAGGGGTATGACGGGGAGGGGTCCAGAATTGGAAGTCTGTTGCTTCCATTGCACAAGGAAAACTCCTGACTCCTGTACTCACAATGTTACCAGGAGTTGCAACTGTCAGGTGACAGTGAGCGGCGGCTGCGTCGCAGCAGAGAGTCGCATTGTAACATATTAGTGTCTTGCAGCAGAGTCCATGTTTCTAATATAACTCATTTCAGTGTGAGCCCTTGATTCTGGACGAGTTGCAACTCAACATGGCCATCTTCGCCTGGAAGCGTTCTCCTCGTTCCGGCCAGCTCAACCTGGACCCTTGTCAGGAACCAAGGACGGAAACGGTATCATCCGCGGATTTGGCCCGGCAAGGATTCCGATGCGAGAGAGGTTAGACCGCTGACATTCACCGCTGACGCATGAACTCTCTTTCAACTGGAACTGACTCGATCCCGGCTAATACCTGCAACGTGATTGGTCTCTCTCTGGAAATGTCGGTGGGGCGACGCGACGTCAACTTCCAATGTCCTCGATGTGAACCTGTCAATGTGCAAAGCAAACCTGAGAATGGATACTCGTACTGTGGTTACAGTTACATGAGGGTACTGTTGTTGTTGCATCGGTGAAATCGGCATCCACACACTGTCACGGTTGCAATATTCAGAGGAGTGGACGGGCTCCGAGGTTATGCAAGCCATCGGCGGGTTTTCAGTACGTACGATGAGCCAACGTCCCAGTGCTTCTTGGGAGATTCATTCAGATTAATCTCAGCTATCACCACTCAATAGGCTTCGACGCGATAGGCTTATCGAAAAATGCAGGCAGCTTCGCAATAGACACCTGCTCGCTGGTGAAGGACGGGTGATCGTCGTACGCCAAAAACCCTGTTCCGTCGTAGCAGCCAACATACTCCGCATCCATCTCCTCTCCCTTCAAAATGGCCACGTCAACCCACAGAAGCAAGTCGCCGCCCTCCATTACTCCACCAGGTCCGTACGCGGTGAAGAAGTCTCTCCTCAGCTTCACATGCACCTTGTCCCACCGGCCCATATGCTCCATTTTGGAGAGGTCCAACCAGAAAAGGAGTTGAGCTTGGCGGATGTAGTCCAGACCAGGGAAGATTGATCGGCCATTTGTGACAGCCGCGTCAGAGGCATCACCTTCGCTCTTGGTGCCGTTGGTGTCGTGGGTGCCGTTGGTAGCTCCGTTGACCGAAACACCGTTCGTTGCGCCGGGCTGCTTCTCTCCGGCAAAGGCGTGGCAGGCTCTCGCGGAGAGCATGCCCTTCTCAGGGCCACCGGTGACGACGTTGGTAACCCATTGCTTGGTCAAGCCGTCAAAGTTCTCGTTCCAGTAGTCGCGCTCCTTCTGGGGCATAGCGCTGTAGTCCTGGCCCTCGACGACGAAGCAGATGTTGTCCGGGAACTTGGACACCCTGACCCTGCCGGTGCGAATCTTGTCGGCTATGGGTCGGGGCGAGGGGACCTCAGATAAAGGGGACTCGAACTTGTCGTCCGGTGTGGCGGGAGTCATACGTGAACGGTAAGCACCCCAGTATCCGGTCTTCTCTGTGAGGGGGATGAGTTCTCCGCAGTGACCGAAGCCGGAGGGTTGGCTCTTGTTAGATTCGTACAAAGATCTGGTGGCCGGGATGCTGACGGTCTCTCGCCAGAAACCGGCGTCCTCCGGAAGAGCGCTCCAGAAGCCCGCCGTCTCGGGGCTCTCCCACCATGCCTTGAAGACCTGGGGTGATTTCCAGTAGCTCATCCAGACCTTTGAGGGGAGATCATTTTGCTCAAGCTCCTCGACGTGGATTGCTGCGCTCTTGATGAGACTGTCGAACTTGTTGATGAGGGCGAGCTTGTCTGCCGAAGGCGAATCGGCATGGTACTGGCACCCAAAGAGGGACACAGTGAAGTGATGAGCGGTAGGGAAGCGCGAACGAAGCATGTCTGACAGCAGTGTAGGAGGAGTTGAGCAACGACAAGATGGTGTGCGATGTGCCTTCTAAGCTCAGAATCTGGCTGCCCTGGGCCTTTATAGATACTATGTTACATGTGTTACATGTTAATCGACCTTTCAAACCCACCTCATGCAACCCATTGGTAATGAAGGGTTTCTGAGTGGAAAGACATCTAGAGTGATTGTGTCCTTAGACCCTGGGGTGAACCCTTTATGCATTCACCCATCAGGTATTAGCGCCGGTGCACGCTTGCGAAGTTGGACTCTCGGCGGGAGGATATACTTCAACCCCTCACCCAACTACCCCGTTTAATGTCAGAGACTAATTCCTCTCCTAGGCCAGTACAAGAAGTGCCGCAAGCCCGATGGGACGGGAGGGTCATAGCTTCCGTTCAAGGGACGTGGTTCCTCCCGCTGTCACATTCCCGACTCATGTCCCTACTTTAGCGTGTGCTATGACTTCTGTTATTGGCAAGAAGGTTCAAACACTTATGGGTCTTTTCATGGGGCTCAAGGGGGAGATCGACATCACGGTATTCCGCCTTCGGAAGAAGTGTGGATAACTGTTTTGTTCTGTCGTCCCTTGCTCTTTTTGCCACAAGCGAAGTCTTGTCTGTGATAGAGGCTGCCGCGGCCAGCTCATCCATTGAGACGAGGAGCCCGCTGGCACTTTTGCCGCATTTGACTCGTGGTGCTCTGCTTTCCTTGTCGCACTCGGGTTATTTATATTGCGTCGTACTCGGGTTTGAGCAAGACTTTGCCTCGATGTGTGCATAGACTTGACGGTCCCAAGCACTCGATCCCGAACCGTTGTGAGTAGCGCTTGTATGATCACTTCGGAATTGAAGAAGAACGACTTTGACGTTGAGCACTCGCTGCTGTTGAATACTGGTGAGCAGCAAGGTTTATGAGGCATCGTTTGAGGATTCTGAATGCCGTCCTTGACTCTGACGGCCTTTTATCAGTCAAGGGAGGCTAGTCGAACCCCTTGCTACATATGGCAGTCTACTCCGGAGCACTCCGCCGACAATGAGCTTCTGCAACTTGCCGCAGCAACGTCAAACGGCACGGAGGTCACATCGTTTCCCTCCTCGTATTTTTCGGCAACATTGCCCGGCAAAAGTCTTGAAATAAGAACTATACTAAGCGCGCGTTTGTGCGTCACTCACCTCCAAGGATAACTAAGTCACTTATGCAATTGCGGGCACTATCTCGTGGGGAAATCAGCAGATGCCGGAACTTTCCTTACCCAATCGGGTTTATTGGGCTAAACAAACTGAAGTTTCAGTTCCTCATCTAATCAAGTTGGAAGAGCTCTGTGGAGAGGCCGCGAGCTGATTGGCAGCAATGCGCGGAATATGCCGATTGAGAGGTATGGTTCTGTGATCATCTCGTTACGAAGATTGAGCAGGTCCCTGTTCCATTTATTTCAAGTCTTTCAGGAGGTAACATTTCAAGAGAAGTTCCTTCCACGAGTCTCAAGGTGCTGGTATCACAGGTTGAGGACAACGATGTCGCGTACTTTGACGTAACAACTGTACGGATGGATCGACTGGTTTATGATTTGTAGAAGGAAAGAATCTCAGGCCTGGCAGAAGTGGTGGAAGTGGTATCAAACAGAAGAAGGCCTATCACGTGGCCGGCCGCCACAGGCCGCCACACCACCTGCCACAGCCAGATCCCGACATGTTATTCCGACACAAAGAGTTTATGACAGAACTCACGGCCGCTAGAAGATCGTCCTTCAATAGTAGCCTTTTGTGATGTTGTGAGTCGATAACGAAATCCAACGTTTGTTGCCTTGGCAACCCAATGCTAAGTTATATGCCCAGCGCGGTAATACGGGGTCGGATGATTTCAAGCCGCGCGAGTCCATCCAGACCGGATTTGAAAACCTTCTGCATTGAACTACGCGTTCGATTGGGCAACAAGCAGTTAGGGACCGATCTCTTTCATGCCTTTGCTTAGGGTATAGTACCCTAGTTTGACTCTCAATGATAGACGCTAGGACTACCGTCGGCACGACTCACATTATTCAATTTCAGAAGTATCCGGTCACCAACAAATATATCACATTGAAGTAAGACTTCTGCCCTGGTTCATATGGTATAGCATTACTGCAGCGTGATATCGATAATAACTCTCTCAGCTTTTGTTCGGTGTGGCGAATTACTGTTTTAGCCGCCCTGGGCTTGCATCACTTAAGATGATTAGCCCCAAAAAGCTGACATGTTCTGTATCCAACGAAAAGCTTCAGAACTCGGATTGCGGAATGAATCGACACTGTTGTTCTATAACGCGTCTAAGCAAGAGTCTGGAGTCATGTGTTCAGTACGCATCTCAAACGATGGCAACATCGTTATATCTGACGTTTGCAAAAGGAGAGAATGTGTGAGCGTGTTGAAGATATTTCACAACTACATTTTCATAGTTTTTTTCCTGCTGATAGACACACCGCATCCGCAATATCGACGAACCATTGAGGTTCAACTTACTAGCACTACATGGGCTCTGGTACGGCAATGAGTTCTACCGGTTTCACCCGTGAAAATGAAGAGCATCGATTAAGCTCAATATTCTTTGATCGCCGTAAACAGACAGTAGACTTTGCATCCAAAGGCAGCTGGAAAGCCACCATTACTAGTTGAATTTTGCTTGCTTGGGATTTCGCAACGACAAAGCAATGCCTTTTGCACCACTCGTAGCTGGGAGCACATGTCTCTATTATGCAATCAACATGCATCGATTCTGATTTTACATGCCTCCGGACCATTCATCGGAAAACTTCACACAGAAATTATACTTTTCGTTTTTCTTGATCGCTAGGTACGCTAGGTACATCTACGACAAACCGTTCGGTTTTATTGCATCTGTCGCCTCTCAGGATTTTCTGCTCAAGCGGCGGATATCATCCGGAACCAAAAGATTTCAACGCCAGCCAATGTTGGAAACTGCAATCAACTAGACTTCGACATCTAACGTCTATTGGGAATTTAAAAACACCACCTCGGGGTAGAACCCTGGACATTAAGATACGTTTATCTGCTCAAGCCATGCCAGTCACTAGCTACTAAAACAGTCGGCTTGCGTTTCGCTGGACTGATATCTACTCAAATGAGAAAAATCCTTGAAGCATTTGTGCTTGATACTAGGCTCTAGATCTGCTAAGTAAACAGCCCAAGGCCATTGCTGTATCTTAGGTCAATGCTCACGAACCACGGTGCCTGTGGCTGTGTTGTATTTAACCATACGATCTAGCATCCGTTCTGCAGAAACGCATGTTACTTGAAACCTTTCTCGCGATTATACTAAGGAACCAATGAGAATTTCATATGGATCACGTAGAATCCAAGTCATATAAACCCGAGATATTTACAGAAAGCCGAAGGAAGAAAATCTGCCATATTTCATGTCCACACATTTATATGCATGTTTTCATTTCAATAACCTCCAAGTCAACCATATTCATAGGCTCCAGCATCAGACATTGAACTTTTCCAAGCAGAAGATTCTTCTAAGCATTGTAGACAGCGATATACTCAGCTTGAAGCGTACCGCCAGAAACCGTGTTAGAAAGAGGCGTGGCGCTGCCAAAGTTATTGTTGGGGAAAGCACCGCCGATGGCAAGATTGAGCAGGATGAAATGCGGCGAATGAACCGCTTGGCTCCACACATCAGCAGGGAGGTCAGTCCTGACGATCTGCCAGAAGAGGATGCCGTCGACAAACCACCTCACAGCCTCGAGTTCCTGCGTGCGGTCGACCTCGAGGGTGTAGGTATGGTAATTGCCCTGACAGGGGCTGTTAGGGCACTGCCGGCTACCAACGAGGCCGTCCGTTTCTTTGCAGGGACCGCCTGGGTTGACGCCGCAGTGCATCACGCCCCAGACGCGGTCGATGCCGTTGACATTCTCCATGATGTCGAACTCGCCAATGGCGGGCCAGTTCCTGGAGATATGCTTAGCCACGCAGCTCGGGGAACCTGAACAGCTTATATTGCCGTGACTCACCAGTAGTTGCCGCGGTACGCGGTTCCAAGCGTCCAGAACGCAGGCCAATACCCGATACCATTACTTCCAACTACGGGTAGGTTGAGGCTGGCTTGAATGCGCATCTTCCCGCCCGCGCGGGCCATAAAGTCACCACGCCGCGACTCGATGCGAGCGGATGTCCAAGAACCTGAGGAGCTCTTGATGGCGGTGATCTGCAGAGCTCCGTTACCGTTTAACCTAAGGTTGTTAACACCGCTGGTGTATGTTTGAATCTCGTTCGTGCCCCAGTTGGCCGGACCGCCGGGGTATGACGTCCCCGTGTCAATAATCCAGTTGGCGGAGTTTGGAAGGCTGTTGGTGGAGCCGACAAAGTCATCACTCCAGGTGAGAGTGAAACCGGGGATGGAAGGGACGGCCGCCTGGATGGCAGGGATACCAATGGCCAAAGCTGTGACGATCTTGTAAGTCATTTTGCGTGTCTAAGTCCAGTTAGTTTGACAATATACAATAAGTGATCTGCGGCACAGAATCGTGAGCCTACTTGTAGAAGACTGGGGATGTCAAGGTAAACCAGGTATGAGGGATCCTTATATTCCAGCCCAGTCGAGAGACGAAAGAGGCTTGCTACTTCAACTCCTCCTTGGCTTTCTATGTCCTCTGGGTATCTTCCCTCTTTAAATATTGACGAGTCTGAAAGGATAGAAGCCCCGGAGTTCTGGTCAACGTGGATTCACTTCATATGATTGGCTTAACTCGGGCGAGCATCCTCGCCATCTAGAGACCCCCTCCCATAGTATCACGCGGAGAAAGTCGTCGGCAACGGACCACGATCTTGCATAATGCTGTCTCTCTTCTGCTCAGGAGGATTTTCAATCCATGACTGGTCGCCATTGTAGAATACCAGTCTAGGCGGGCTGGGACACGGCCCATCCATGCAATGAAACCATCCCCTCGCTGTCTTTCACTCCGCTAAAAGGTTGCAAGTTCTGGGCTGGACTAAAGAAACATGTGAATAAGACCACTTCATCTCATCTTGGATCACCGGAAAGCCCCACCATCCGTTCATCTAATCTGAGCAGGGAGGGTAGCATCGGCGTTTGCCTCCGACAAGCTAGTCTTTCACTCTCCGGGATCTAATATGTATCGCTGAACACGATTGAGTTAGAATCTTAACTACATGCAAAGATTGGAACAATAGGAGGGTGTCCATGAAGTTGAACGCGACAAGTCCAATAGATGCTTTGCGGCAATAGGTTTTGAGGACGGGAAAAGGGCACCTCCAGTTATTCGACGATGGGTCTTCATAGTCACCTGCACCACGTCAGAATGGCGGCGGAAAAGGGGGATTGATATAGCGAGCCTTGGCAAAATCAATGTGCTGTACACTACGCGATGCAGACTGCAACCCTACGTCCGCAGGTAATTTCACCTTCCCTTCTTCGGAGGAACATGGTAGCGAATGAGTCGGCTGGACTCATGTCGGTACATCACGCAACCCAGCGGTTTCCCATCAAAACCTATGCGTTCTTTAAGCTAGCCATACATGTAGACGGACGACCCTTTCGCATCCATGCATGCATACGCGCCTACCTATGCTCGCAGGTCCTAACTCTGTGGCGCTGAGCACGCGACAGCTATGATTCGTACATGTCGCAGGACAACATTGGGGAAACGCATGTCGTGGCCGTTACTGAAGAATATCAAATTAAGCTTGTTTACTTGTGCCTGAAGATCGGTCCATCATCGGCTCCTCTTCTCGTTTCCCTAAGCCTTCGAACCCACATGCACCGTTGCCCCGCTTCCTCCCCTCCCCAGACGCTCCAACTTCCAAAATCGGTCTCACGGCCGGTCGCCCTCGGTGCTTCGCCGGCTTGATTTAATCATACTCTCTGCCCGTCGTCTGGGTTTCTCTGCTCTAAGAAGCACATGCCGATACACCCTGAGTCATGCTAGAAATCACGCGGACAAGAAGAGGAAATCAACAAAGGTCAGCCTCGTGCAAGGGCGCGGGGTAGTTTTCGAGTACGCTCAAGACTTCTGAGCCAGTTTAACGAGAAATTTCTTTCCCACCTATCGATACCAGATCGGATCGACCTGTCAGGGCAAGCGCCGTGAGCTTGGCAAACCGTCAGAGAGGCACGGGGCCAGGGGCATTTTTTGGTTCAGGACTCTGGTTGTCGGATGAATTCGCCGAGCCAAGGAACCTGGTGGCCAATCCTTGTTTCCGAGGCGCACTTGTCGCGGCGGATGGTGCGCCGAGGCAAGGTTATGAGTTGTGACATGCTTCACGACTACTCAAAGTAGGCAAGGTGACTTCGAACAAGCAGTTTGAAGTATGGAATCGGGTGCATGTCGGCGGAAAGCAGCATCTTGGATTGAACGCCCGTAATGAAGCCGAATAATGCAGGTCGCGACGATGCGACTGGATCATGGGGTTGCAAACTGGTCAAGTTCGGATTTTCAGAGTGGATTTGGTCGGCATCGTGAGCTACCGCATGCAGCGGCAGCCAGGGGAGAAAACGTGGGGTTCTGACGCGGGGCACGACCGAGAAGGCCCTTTTACGTATAGAATAAATACACTGGCCTGGTCTCTTCTCTTGCCTGACCGGTTCCTGATGGCCAGACCAGAACTAGGGCGGAATCTAGCCCGCAGTGTCCACGAGAGGGCAGCCATTGAACAGGCTGAAAACGATACTGATCATAATCGTCTTAGTAAGTGGAGGCACCTCGGTTCGTCCCGAATTCGATATGCAGGTGTGGCAAAGCGAGATCTCGATCTGGTGCTGATTGCTTCACTGTTCCAGTCCGGGGCAGCCCTCGAATTTCATCGAGTGTCGATAACGCTACCAGATAAGGCACCTTAGGTCGAGTAAGACTTGACGACTCGCCAGCTGAAGCCAGGAGCTATACCATGTACGACCTAGTTGAAGGTTTTTGTGAACATGATGACCTAATGCCTCGGACAAGTGATTTGTAACATCTCGAAGTGCCTCGGTATAATTAAGGTTCTGACACCTGGGCACCATGGAAGAATGAGGGCGGAGTGGTCAGCGTTCGATTCGAACTAGCCCGTATCACTCCGAGTCTCCAGCCCTCGGGGCAACTTCTCCCTACAGTAAGGTAGTTCGATTCTACGCAGTACACGGTTTATGAGGCAGCTTGCCACCCCGAACAAGCTGCTACGCGCACACTGGACTCGAAGACGATCCTTAAGCCCGATCCAAGCAACAAAGAAACTGCCGGGGGGCGTTCTGTTGGCCCCCTGACTCTGAACGGCGGGACCATTTCCCCGTCCCCATGAGTCTAACCAATCTTGAGACAACGCGCAAGCCTTGTACACGGTGCCTCGGCATAAAATTTACGAGCATAACCGCCAATCCACGGACAGATTCTGCTCCGTTCTGTGGACCATCCGATTTACTATGGACAACGCAAAGGAGGGTTTGTAATCAGCACAGTCGAATTTTCACTCGGGTTCTACAAGCATTCCATTCTCCTATTGTGGGACTGCGGCCGTGCTGTGGCGCCCGTCGAATGAATTTGATAAAATCTCCCTGTCCAGTAGCCTGATTATATTCCAAGCCATAAGATAGTTATTTTATGATTGGTTCCACGAGCCGAAACCAACCTCTTATCTGTATCGAATGTTTTGAGCGTAACCGCCGCTTCTTCTGGACTCTACTCATTGTGCGCACCTCCTTGAGCTCACTAACTAGCGACAAAAAGAAAAATAAACCAAAAGCAGCATATCATGTCATCATCGACAGTCGC
Organism: Colletotrichum chlorophyti; assembly: GCA_001937105.1. NCBI lineage: Eukaryota > Fungi > Ascomycota > Sordariomycetes > Glomerellales > Glomerellaceae > Colletotrichum > Colletotrichum chlorophyti. The sequence goes on along the minus strand of MPGH01000066.1, from coordinate 130,919 downwards.
GAAGCCGTTGACGCTGAAATGCGGCCTCACTCTGCCAAACCGCCTTGTAAAGGCCGCCATGGCCGAGAATGCGGCCGATAAAGACGGCCTGCCAACAGAAGCTCTCCACTCTCCCTACGGCGAGTGGGCAGACGGTGGATGGGGTCTTGTCATGACGGGTGAGGCTAACAGCGATCCCGCAGCTCCAATTGCTCCCGACAACGACTGAGCTAACACCGGCGAAGGCAATGTAGAGGTCGACGCCAAGCATCTCGGCTCACCACAGGACCTCTATTATAACGATGCAATTCCCTACAACCGGATGCTCGAGGCTTGGAAGGCCTGGGCCAGCGTCTGCAACCGCAACGGCACCCCAACCATCGTACAGATCAACCACCCAGGTCGTCAGTCTCCGTTCGGTGCCGGCAAGCGCGGCTTCCGTGAGAAGACGCTCGCTCCAAGCGCCGTGCCGCTGAACCTTGGCGACGGCATCCTCCCCCGCCTCATCAACTCCCTCGTCTTCGGAACGCCACGCGAGATGACCCTTGCCGACATCCAGGACGTCGTCCGCCGCTTCGCCCTGACGGCCAAACTGGCCTCCGAGGCCGGTTTCGCGGGTGTTGAGATCCACGCCGCGCATGGGTACCTTCTCGCGCAGTTCATGTCGGAGAAAATCAACCAGCGCACCGACGAGTATGGCGGGTCCTACGCTGCCCGCGTCAAGATCATTGTCGAAGTCATCCGCGCGATTCGCGAGGCCGTGCCCAAGGGGTTCTGCGTCGGCATCAAGTTCAACTCGGTGGACCACCAGTCTCAGGCCGAGCTCGCCGGCTGCATCGAGCAGCTGAAGCTCATTACCGAGGCCGGTATCGACTTCCTCGAAGTAAGCGGTGGTACATATGAAGATCCTAAGGTGAGTAACGATACCGATAGCGAAACGGCAGCAACGGGAGATTGGGGCCGCAGCTAACCTTCAGTAGATGTTTCTTGGTGTCGATGATGAGAAGAAGTCGGAACGCACCAAGGCTCGCGAGGCTTTCTTCTTAGAATTCGCTCGGGCGATCCGCCGCGACTTCCCCGACGTCCCCCTGATGGTCACGGGCGGTTTCCGCACCCGCCAAGGCATGGAAGAGGCGCTCGCCAACAACGGCTGTGACCTCATCGGGTTGGCCAGACCGGCTGTCCTAAACCCGGCACTGCCCAAGAACACAATCCTCGCCGCCAATGTCAACGATGAGGACGCTAAGCTTTATGCAAGAAAGATTCAGACACCGTGGATTGTTGAAAAGCTCGGTATCAAGGCCGTCGGCGCAGGCGCTGAGTCGGTAAGTCTATGAGTCTATAAATCTCAAATCATACTGATACGGTTGAAATTGTGCTGACATATTTTGCAGGCTTGGTACAGCAGCGAGATTCGCAAGCTCGGAAAGAAGCAGTAAAAACTTGTAGTTGATTACCCATATTCTCCGGCGCTTGGGTAGAACGATGACATGTGGAAGGGTGGTTTTCAGGCATATTTGGTGTTATAATTGCGACTCATAGATCTACTCATAGAAACACCGACAGTATGTAAAGGGGATGGTTATAGATAGGGTGTACATCAAGTGTGATAAAACCGTTAATCACTTAATCACGTTAATGCTAGTCGAGAATTGACGAACAGCCTACAGCTTCCAGCTCACCCGTCGATTGCAAGAGGTAGCTTATTTACAGCCGTAGACTCTTACCTCATGCTTCAACGACCCCATTATACTTTCTTTGGAGTTTATCAATTGTTCCTACCCTTCGCCCGTGGTTCATATATGACTGTCTAAAATTTCGTAATGCTGAACCTCAATAAGTCAAATGCCTCGTACAATACCCTCAGAACATCATCATGCGGCTCTATGTCGTCCTTTAGAGCAATGTGCAACAGCCTTCTTACTCGGAAATATACAAATAAATCTCACCAAAACAGAAAACCGGATAGACGTGCACAAGTCGTGATAATCATGTATTGTGGTTCAACATCTCTCAGTCAGATGATTGACACACGCCACCTTGGCTTCTTTGATCTTGATCACGGAAGTATTTATCCGAAGGTGTCCATAGATGTGCTCACATCCATCTCCCGCGTCACCGAGCCGGTTGACTGTTCCCCCTCGTACCCCTCCCCGCCAGTGTAACCACTTTTCCGGGGCACCGGATTCTTTTCCTTCACTTTGACATGCGGTCTGTTATTCCGATTTACAGATATCATTGTGCAGCCGCCGGAGTATCTCCATAATACGACCTCACTTCTGGGACATGATCTCCGCCTCGGTTCATCTTAAAAGCTGAGGTCATGAGTCGTCCCGCACCATCTCATGTCACGCGGGGCACCCTGTGCATGTATGCCCGGGCAAAAGAGGAAATTGAGGGGGCATCCTTAATGATGTCCAGACATCATTATAAATAGATAGATCACGGCTACCGAGTGGTAGTTGACCGTCCTAAATCGTCTGGCTAAGGCACCTCGCTGGCGTCGTTTCTTGTTTTTTGTTGAAAATCATAGCCTTCAGTCAGTTATCCGCCTCATCATGAGATCCACCGCCGTTGCATTCTGCGGCCTCCTGGCAACTTTGACCGGGTTTGCCGAGGCCCAGTTCCAAGACTTCTTCAATATCACGACCTTTCCCAACGAGCAAAAGGAAAACGTGACCAAGTGGCTCGCGGAGGCGCGCACTCTCGCGGGCGACGACCTCTACGTATACTACGCCCACCGCTGCATCCTTGCCCAGGTCTACCCGCAGCTCTCCTCAGCGAGCCAGGACTCGGGCTTCGTCGCGCCTCGCGAGGTCTTTGACCGTTTCTACTTCATTGGCCAGAGTGCGGTTTCGGCATGGGCCTACGACACTGGTGAAGGACTGGTTGTCTTTGACGGCCTTAACAATGCCGAGGAAGCCGAGCACATCCTCATTCCAGGCCTCGAAGCCTTCGGATTCACGGGCAGCGACATCAAACATCTCATCATCACCCACGAGCACTTTGACCATTACGGCGGCGTGAGGTGGTTGCAGGACAACTACCAGCCTGCCACTTACGCTTCGGCCGCTGCTTGGGAGACACTGGCACAAGTTAAGGACGGGCCTGTTGTTGACAAGACGATCTCGGAGGGGGACAAGTTGACGTTCGGCAACGTGACCATCAAGTTCTATGTGACACCAGGCCACACGCCGGGCACTGTTTCATCTATCTTTCCTGTCTTCGATGGAGGCGTCGAACACACGGCTGGCTTCTATGGCGGTGTAGGTATCCCCAACGCTGCAACTGCCATGGATAACCAGATTACGTCCTTAAATAGGTTTGCCGACCTGGGAAAGAAGGCTAGCGTCGACACCCTGATCGCGAACCATCAGACTCAGGACCGTGCGCTCTATCATTTTGACCTGCTCGAGCACCGGGCTGTTTCTTCGGAGCATCCGTTTGTCATTGGCACAGATGCCTTTGAACGATACCTCAGAGTCAATGGGGAGTGCGTACGAGTGAAGGCAGCCAGGGACGGCTTGGATTTGCAGACGGCTTGAGGTTTAGGCCAATAAGACGTGCACAGGGAATGATTAATTCAATTTTAATGTCAAATCGAGGACTTAGACCTTGAACGTTTCTCTCATTGACAGTGAATTGACTAGGTCTAGAAGGTGCTTCAGTGGCCCTTTGGTGGCAATTTGAGACCGATAGATTAGGAAACCTGCTATATTGCTATTCTTTAGATCTCCCAAACTCCGTTGTAAGAAGCACCTTGAGGCCACCAGACACCGTATGCTTATTGAAAGAATCGTACCACTTGCCGATATCTTCAAGTTTGCCTTTGTGACGTTGTGTTAGTTTTGCGAATTCGCCCTGGACTTTTCACATCAGAACTAACGCAGACTTAATAAACTTACCCTCATCAGTAAACATCCAAGATGGATCGTACTTGCCGTCAACGACAAGATTCAAGAGGAACGGATGGTACTTCATCTGGGTTAGTGGGACATGACAACGAAACGCGAAACTCGCTCCAACACTCACCTTTTGCGCCATCAACTGCCCTCCTCTGAGAGTGATAGTCTTTTCCATTAACATGCCGATGGGGAACTGGTTGGTTGAGAAGAAGAAGTCGCCGATCAAGGCAACATTTCCACACTTGCGTGTGGCTTTGATACATGCGGCTAATGTGTCGCCACTGTCGGCTTCTAAACCCAGAACACGCATGCTTTTGTGCACCACGGACTCGGCGCTTCTGAAGCCGCTCGCCTCAATGCCGCGGTCGAGACCCAGAGGTTCGACGGAGAGAATGTGCTCGGCCACGTCCTTGTGTTCCGAGACGTTGACGGGAATCATCCCAAACTCCTTGGCTTTTTCGAGCCGCTGAGGGTCAACATCGATGGCGTACACCTTCTTCGCACCCCGGAACTTCGAGAGACGCTGGATGGAAAGTCCAACGGGGCCGCAGCCCCACACTCCGACAACGTCTCCCTCTCTCACCTCTGCCAGTTCACAACCATGCCAAGCCGTGGTGGTAACATCGGCGAGTCCAAGGAGCTTCTTAGCGTCGACGTCGTGGGGCGCCTTGACACAGGTGAGGTCGGCGTTCGGAACCCGGCACCACTCGGCCTGGTCACCGGGGTATCCGCCCGTAAGGTGAGAGTACCCAAAGATGCCCGAGAGCCGATGGCCGTAAAGATTCTCCATCTCCTTTGACGGATTTGTCTTGTCGCAGAGGGAGTACTCTTTGCGTTGACAGTAGAAGCAGTCGCCGCAGGCGATGACCGGTAAGATGATGACGCGATCTCCGGCTTTTAGGTTTTTAACCTCCGGACCGACCTCGTCCACGATTCCGATTGCTTCGTGGCCCATAATGTCGCCCTTCTCCATTGCCTGGTTCATCTCGCCAGAGTACATGTGCAGATCGGAACCGCAGATGGTACAGTGGGTGATGTGGACGATTGCGTCTTTGGGTGCCGTGATCATTGGCTTGGGAACCTCGGCAATGGTGATGGATTTGCTGCCCTGAAACACGGCAGCCTTCATTTTATCAGTTGGATGAGGCTTGTAGGCCGTGGAGGCGATGTTGCTGTTTCATTTCAGCTCTCGTTCTTTTCGCAGACTGTGCCCCGGCTTGTAAGTTGCCTACCTCGATATGCTTGCCATTGTGGAATTTCTTTCTGTCTTGAAAAAGAACCCACCAGTTCATAGGCGGAAGAATGCGATTTGGATGTAAAAGGGTGAGAGAAGCGACAATCCGCACGTTTTATATGCAACCAATTCGGAATTGACCACAGCGCCTATATAGTAACTGTCATTATCGAGTAAGAGGCGATCCACATCAGATAGTTTATGCCCAGAAGCGAAACCTGTTTTGAAACCTGTTGTGATGATTGGAGATTTGAAGTCATCGAATCGTCACCAAGACCACCGTGCTCAACAACAGAACCGCTCCTTGTGTCACAATCACATGATATTACTTTTCGTGTGCGATGTCGGACAGACGCGAGGGACTCGTACGGGTCACATCATAAATCGTACTGCGCTGAGTCTTGAACGATTTCAATTCGCCTTAATTGCATCATCGTAAGTATATCGCCAAGTAGTCCATGCGTACTCAAGAATACTTGCGAATATTGTTATATGCTTTTGGCGACTTGGTTCTGCTCTGTGTAGGTTAAAGCTGTCATACAGCTTTTTGGAGAAGCCATGCAAAAGCAATTTCTAGAAAAATAAAATCGGATCGTATCTCGCCTCTCCTCAACTCAAGATAAGCTGAAGAAGAGTGACGGCACTTAGGTTACAGCACAACAATAGCTCTAAATTAACATATGGACCCTGGAGGCTTGGGATATTGCTGTACCGACTACGACATCCTGTCTCTTGTTACGTAAAGTTTCAACCATTCTTAAGGAAATGATGCGATTACATACGTATTTGGGCGAGCTTGAAAATTAACTCAAACAGACTTTGGTGGATCCATATCTTGTGAAAGAAACAAAACTAAAATTATAACTTCGTCTGAATTAAGGCTGTTCTGGCCTCCAGTTGTGTTTGAGCTTTCAACAAGATCAGTCCAGTCACCTAACGCTCGTGAGCCTGTGGGACATGCCATCCGAACGAATGGACTCTCCATCCTTGTAATCAACCACTCACGTAACGAAAGTGTCAGCTTAAACCGCACGGTGTTCGTGATGGAAGAAGTGACCGATAAACCCAATCTCTAATATTCTGAAGCACTGTGCTTGCCCCAGCTCCATGACATAAACATATCAGCTAAGGGCAGCATGTGTTAGTTAATTCTCATCCCTTTTTTGAGTGTTGAGCGTTCAGTTTCCAGGAACACTTCGAGGGAACCGCTTTCCTGGCGTTGCGTTTAAAACCTGATCCCGTAGCATACTTATCAGGCTTCATGCGGGAACACATATGTTTTTCACAGTTTTTTATTTCAACTGCATAGGCCTGAAGCTGATCGGCTATCTACTTTGAGAGCTTCTCGGAGGAGTTTTCACATTAGTCAACAAGTTCAATATCAAAAATCAGCAGCTACAACTCGCTAGTAGCAAAGCGAATCGAATGCTGCGCCTAAGTGGGCTGCCGGCAGGTCTCGACACAATTTCAGATCCCTTCTGGCCGTAAATATGCATGCAAACAGTGGAATCGGTCAAACCACGACAGCTTACTCAACTTCACCGTTGGCGATGGCTCTTCTGTCGTTTCAACCTGTAAATAATTGATGAAGATGGGAATAAATTACTAAATCATAACCGGGTTGATTGGTGGACTAACATTTTACCCAGCCAAGATTCCCTTACCAACGAAAAGTACACAGGTTGTCGGCCGATCAATGGCCGATGCCCGCCGCATTTGTCACAAAAGGGCGTCCAAGCACCGTCGAAGGATGACTCTCGAGGATGACATTAATAATCGAAACTCTTGGGAGGCACAGAGGGGAGTTTGCGCCCTTAAATAAATGGGCCGGGAATTGGTAGGGGGTAAAAGACTCGGGGAATCTTCCCCAGACGGGCATCTTATCGGAAAATTGGGAACCGAATCAACCTCTCGCTTTTTTTAGGCTGGGCAATCAGTTCCTTTATTTACAAGCTCATCGGCGCTCAATGCTATGGTGACTGGCAGCTAATACCACTCTGTACTATTCGTTTTGAGTTAGACTCAATTCGGTAGTCATCTTCGGCTACCTTGTTGCAGTAACCGCATCAAGCCCCCCTAATAACTCCAATACTCCTGCTTCACGAAGGAATCCGGCTCTGCGCCAGACGCTCGACAATGGCGGAAAAACAAGAATTCACGCAACAACAAATCGACCCGGCCAGACCTGACGACTTGAATTATCGATCAGACCGGGCGGGCGACGTCGAGACGGGTTCGCGAAGAGCCTCCATGGTTCGGAGCGTCCAAAGCCTCGGCAGAACGCCATCACGACCGAGCGTCGTCATCGATGCACCTCCCGACGGAGGCTGGCAAGCCTGGATGATCGGTCTGTACTAAGATGCAAAGTTCCACGCGGCTCATCCAATGTCTAACCAAGATTCCAGTACTGGGCACACACCTCGTGACGTTGAATACCTGGTTGGTGATGAGCCCTGCCTCGAGAGTGATGGTCTGATGCAGAGTCTCTAATGTATGACTTAAAGGGGCGTCACCAACTCCTTCGGAGTCTTCCAACCATACTTCACAACCTTGTTTGAGCGATCTCCGTCCGATATCTCATGGATCGGGTCCTTCCAAGTTTTCCTTCTCTTCTTTGTCGGCACCTTCACCGGCCGATGGACGGATATGGGTTTCTTTCGCCCGCTGTTTATAACTGGGTCTTGCCTCGTTATACTCGGAATGGTGGCCGCCTCGTTCTGCACGACATATTGGCAGTTCTTCCTCGCCCAGGGCATCTGCTTAGGTCTCGGAAACGGGTGTTTGTTCTGTCCTAGCATGGCCGTCACGTCCACGTACTTTGCGAAGCGGCGATCCCTCGCGTTCGGCCTCACGGCAGCCGGTGCCGTCGTTGGTGGATTGGCGTTTCCCAGCATGGTCCGCCAGCTGCTACCACAGATTGGACTCGGCTGGACGATTCGGTCGATGGCGTTGATTCAGCTCGTCACACTGGCGGTTGCTGGTTTGCTCATGAAGACCAGAATCCCGCCTCGAGCGGCGGCCCCCTTGGTCGAATGGTCTGCTTTCAAGGAGTCTGAGTACAGCTTTTACGCCGTTGGAGCATTCATGGTGAGTTTGCACCGAGTCAAACGATGATGGAGGAGAGACTTATTGAGAATCAGTGCTTCTGGGGAACGTATTTTGCGTTCCACTACATCGCTGCCTACTCCCGCGACATTCTGGGACTCTCGTACACCGACTCGCTTAACCTTTTGCTGGTCCTCAACGGCGTCGGTGCCTTTGGCCGTATCCTCCCGGCGCAGGTCGCCGACGTCATCGGCACAATCAACGTCTTTGCGCCAATGGCATTCTCGACAGGCACCATCATGTATTGCTGGATGGGCGTTCGCAGCACGACCGGATTGTATGTGTGGGCGGTGTTTTACGGGTTTTCGGTCGGTGGAGTCCAATCGCTTTTCCCGGCAGTCCTCAGTAGCCTTACCACGGACCCCCAGAAGCAAGGCACGCGTATGGGTATGGTTTTTACCGTGGTAAGTTTTGCGTGCCTGACAGGGTCCCCGATTGCTGGGGCAATCGTCAATAGCCAGAATGGCAAGTACATGGGGGCTCAAGGGTTTGCTGGCAGCTGCATGATCTTGGGCATGATATGTGTTGTTACCGCCAGAATTTGTAAGACGAGGAAAATGGGAGCTGGTGCGCTAGCATGGGTCAAGGTTTGATCGCTTCCGGTTGTAATCATGCTGGAAGACTGGCGGTCGGGAGAATCACACAAGCAAAGACTGGCTAGATCGTCCGTAAACAGCGGCAGCGTGTCTTTCGTAGAGTAATATGGTACGTTAATATAATAATATTTACTTAAAATACATCGTCTCCCTTAAAATCAACCTCGTCGACGACATGATATCCCCTTACTGGATGCCGTTGAAAGCAATCAGGTTAGGGGATCCGGCACGAAGAGTCCTAACGGCACCCTTGGTCGCCAATGACAAGATGCGAGCCTTGAGAGCCGCAGGGGTGTTGACACCCTCGAGGGTGTTCAGGTACAGGGCCAAGCCAGCAACGTGAGGAGTTGCCATGGAAGTGCCAGTGTTGGACAAGGTGGCGGTGGTAGAGCCGATGTAAGTGGAGAGAACAGCGCTTCCGGGTGCAAGAATATCGACAGCGTCACCGTAGTTGGAGTAAGTAGGCTCGGCCCAGCTAGAGTCAATGGCACCGACGGTCAAGGCCTCAGGTGCGGAGGCGGGAGAGCGGGTGGAGGCAGGGAGGTTCTCGTTACCGGAGGCAACGACACTGAGGATACCGCTCTCATAAGCGGCAGCGACGGCGTTGTTGAAGGCGGTAGAGGCACCACCACCTTTAAACCGCTGTCAGCATACCCGCACGCTCGTGTTAAGGACGTCTTCGGGACTTACCAAGAGACATGTTAACTACTGATCGCCTGGCACGGCCCTTGCTGATGATGTCGTTTACGGCCCACTGGTAGCCGTCGAGGATAATGGAAGTAGAAGAGGTGCGTCCGATGAAGACCTTTACGTCAATCAGGCTGGCCTTCTTGGCGACGCCGTAGGTCTTGCTGCCAATGGTACCGGCGACGTGGGTACCGTGACCGAAGGTGTCATCGAAGGCACCGCCAGCAGCGTTGTAGCCCTGAGTAGCGCGACCCTCGAACTCGGTGTGGCGGATGTTGATACCGCTGTCGACAACGTAGGCGAAGGTTCCTGCGCCGGCAGAGTCGTCGTAACGGTAGGTGCTCGAGCCGCTAGTGCGACTGGAGATGGTACCGAGGCCCCAGGTGGCGCCGGACTGGGTGGTGACGGCCTCGAGAGTGTAGATTTGCTCAGGCTCGATCTCAACGACCTTCACTCAACAGGTTAGCTCGTTGACACGGGACGTCTCGCTGATGTTACCGAGGCAATTGTAATAAGAGTGGGAAAACATACGTCGGGGTTGTTCTTCAGCTCCTCGACGGTAGCATCGTCGAAGTGACCGGAGTAACCGCTGAACTTGCCAATCTTGTACTTCTTCTCAACACCGGCGGTGTCACGGCGGCTGAGGCTACGCTTGTGAACCGCATCGACCCAGTTCATGTGGGAATCGAGGTCACGCGCCGAGATGCCGGACTTGAGGGTGACGATGAACTTGCCGGTGACATCGGGAGTAGGGTCGTCATAGGGAGTGGGAGCTGCGGCTCCGAAGGGGACAAGGGCCGCAACAAGGGCGGCAAAGTTCCTGAAGTTGACCATTCTAACGGCTTAGCCTCGGAGGAGATGGAGGGGTTCTGGATCTTGAGGGTCAGAGGAGTCGATGATGCTGATGAGGACTGGAGGAAAAGAGGGAGCCCGGAAGGTCGATATGGCCTCATATTTGTATGTCTCCGAGCTATCCAGCCGCCCAGGGTCGTGATGCTATGGCGGGGTACCTGCGATGATGTGCCACGGGGGCAGATTGACAACCGACGCTGTGACGTGCCATGTCGAATCGCGCTCTGGTCCAAAAGAGGGAAGTCTGAACCAATTGAGAGATTAGCATGGCAGATGCCAAGAGTAAATAGAGGCAACAAACCCGGTGTCAACGCTCACAGGGTGTCCAGAGCAGCTGGTCAACTCGTATAACCACGGCCGACCCTAGAAGAGAACTCACGATGCTGCCATCGATTGGCGGTCGCTTATCACGAAATTACAATCATTGAGGTCCGTCATGTCGGGGTTCAGGGGACATGGAGAATGGGGCCCAGTGGGATGGGACCAAGCAGCACCGCTTAAGGTCGCCTAGCAAGGGTGCCGGAAGCGCGATGTCACCCCATGGCAGAACCAACTGCCTGTTATGGACCTTGCGTCCGAGTTCGCAATCGTCGCACAAGCCGCTGCCGCATCGTGCGTAGGGCTTGGCCGCAAATAGCAGAAGCCAGATCAAGTGCCGGCAAACCCGGGGATGGGTCAGCCGAGGGTGTCTTGATGCTGAGGAAAGGGGTGAGTCAAGGAGTCGACGAGACTCGTGTCTTCGGAGAGCGATGTCGGTGGAGTATGTGGACAATGCTTTTGACTCGTTCGTCTTGGCTCGGCCCTCTCCTTCCATAGTAAGCTTAATGTTAAGAACTAAACTTTGTTCCTAGCACCCGCGGAGCCGCTCAGAACGGCAGGAGACCAGCTTTAGCTCCAGAGCTCGAGGAGACTAAGCGCGCGTTGCGGGTTCGTAACCCACATCTCTGACTCCAGTCACCTCCGTTCGGTTCATGGCAGTTTGACGCAATCCTCCTCGCAATGGGATAATTACTGTTACTCACTTGCGTCCGTCGTCAGCTAGCAACAGCCAGCCCATCGGCACCCTCCGCCTCTCAACGATGCCGACTGACTAGTAAGTATGGAAGACAGATCGGCGACATGGCTCTACACACACTATTCAAGAACATCACGCACCTCTCCTTGGCAACGCTGTCGTTTCCGATCAAGGGACTACATCTGGCCTCCAGAGGTATGACGGGGAGGTTTTGCGTATGAAGCTCATCATTGCAGTTGGTGTAGCAAAACACTTGCGCGTACCCCAATGCCTGAGCTGAATCGAATGTGCCGCCTTGGCAGTCAAGAATCCTTCTCCATGCAGATCACCGGGGTTGGCTAGGATCACGGCGACATGAGCGTTCGGGTCGGAGTTGGGCGGAGGTGCCCGAAGCGTGAACATTTGAGCCCCCCCATAGCCATTGCATATGCTACCGCATCCAGTTGTTTCAGGGTTATACGACAAATATCCCCTGTCATTTGTCACATTGCGTAGAGTTCCATCAAAATGATTGATGAGGCCTACGTAAGATTCTGCGGGCATTCCGTTCGCCACGCCGTTTTCCGATTGCCTTTTCCGTCATTTGCTGTAGAGTTCTGACTGTGAGTGTATCTTGAAAAGCCAATACGGTGAGTCGGCTGTGGCATACATTAAACTCATCACCGAGACGTGGCCGAGCGCGCACAAATAAGAGGTTTTCAAGGCTCCATTCCGTCAATATGAGGGGAAGAACACATTCTATTAATATACGACGGGATTATTGCAGCCATGTCAGATCACTTATCCCGTGCTACCCCAGGCCTGCGTAAAGTCCCAGTTATGGGTAGGCTTCGTAGCGGATTTTAGGCCTTCACCATCAACTTCTTACCCGTCTTGCAAACCCTGGCAATTCCAAACACAACAGCACCTATCAACATCACGGTGCCGCCCCAAATCTGGGCGTAGATATATCGACCGCCTGACTGATCTATAATCGCGCCCGCAGTAGGCGGCCCTGCCAGAGTGGCGAAGGCCATCAACGTGCAAACCATGCCAAACCGAGTGCCCATCTTTTCGGGGTCGTTCGTAAGACTGGCAAGAGACGCGACAAACATTCCCTGTGATGCGCCCACCACGATGCCGTACGCTGCCGAGAAGCCATACATGCCGGCCTGATCACGAACCCCAATCCATGCGTAGAGTAGAGCGCCGACGCAAGCCAAAGCGACTGTGAAAGTATTGACTGGCCCGAAACAAGTATCTGCGAGCCATCCCACAAATGGTCGGGCAGGGAGTCCGGCAACATTGGTGATGAGGAGAAGGTTGATCGAGGTTGTTGATGAGAAGCCGATGATGTTCCGGGCATAGCTATTGATCTGGTGAACTCCCATGTTAGCCAAAACGGAATCTCTGGACGAGGAGCTACAACCACCAGCACTCACGTAGAAGAAACCAAAGTATAGAGCCCAGAAGTAAAAAAAGGAGCCGCATGAGAAGAGCAAATAGATGGGCTCCCTGAACGCGCCCCACTCCGCCAGCGGCCCTGTCTTTCGTGGTCTCAGCTTGGGTCTAAAAAGAAGGTTCATGACGATAACGAGGAGCAGAGCGATGAAGGCAGAGCATCGCACCGCCCAGGGGAAGCCGATTTGTGGTGTCAGATACTGAACAGTCGCAGGGAAGACGGTGCTTCCTGTTCCGGTGCCCGCCGCAGCAAATGTGAGAGCCATGGCCCTTCTTCTCTTGAAGTACGAGCTTATGACGGCAATGGTTGGCATGAACATGAGGCCGAGACCGATGCCCGTGCATATCCCCTGAGCCAGCAGGATCTCCCAGTACCTTTGCGTCAGGCTCGTCATGAAGGTTCCAAAAACTGCCAGAAGCGAGCCCGCGAGCAGCGCGTGCCTGGAGAAACCTGCATCCGCAAGCCTGCCAGACAGCGTACACAGAAATAGGGTGATGAAGATTTGAATAGACCCTATCCATGATATTTGAGCCCTTGGTAGACCCAGGGTTTCCGTGTAGTAGAGCTGGTACACGCCAAAGATAGCGGGATAGCCCCATGTCATTGCACTTTGGCCGGATGTCAGCAAGAAGCAGGCGTGCGCCTGTTGGGACGGGCTTTTGTGCTCACTTAACGCAATGTCCTACCAGAACTTGTGACCATGCCGTCCATCCGCCATCAGGAAAGTCGTCCTCTTCAACTGATGATTGGCGCTGGGCTTCTCGATCTGATGTCCTATCATGGGCACGCTCTTCTTCTCGATGTGGTTGGGGCCATGAATATCGACCGCCTTCATAATCTTTGCTCTTCTCAGTTATGGGCTGTCCATTCATCGCGATGCAAGTCGAAGGGAGGAGATCGGCTGTGAGCCTGGAAAGATCATATGGATCGGTGAGTCGTTAATTTTTTTTTTTCTCTTCGAGGTCTTTTAAAAACAACAAGAACAAAAAACAAATCCAAAAGATTCATTATGAGACTTTTGCTTGTAATTACATCGCGATGACGCATGGTGGTCGGATACACATATACCGATAGGCGACAAACCAACTCACTCCCTTGGCAAAATCCTTCACGTCGTTTTCAATGTTTTGCTCATCCTCATTGGACCAGACTGCCAAATCAAGCTGTTTGATAGTCAAAAGATTAAATTACGCCCTTCTGTTGACAACCTAAGCTGACATATACATACCATGACGCAGGATGCCGCCCAGACGAACAGCACGGTCAACAAATCGAGGCGTATTCCGAGCTAATTGCTGCCGAGATGTCATCTTGTTATCATCAGATGATTACTCTGGCCGGAAGACAGGCGGATAGAGATTGCATTGCACTGCACTCATTGACAAAGCGGAAAGAAAAGACAAACGAAAGTTCCACAATTTCTACAGTTGTACTGGGGAACAGTATATCTGAATATCTGCCGCTGTTACAGAGCTCGTGAGTTAGGCTGGTATTGCGTTTTAGGCTACACCTCGATGACCATTTTGTTGGTTTGGATCATATCAGATCCCTACCTCCGTGTCAGGAACCCTACCAAGTCTGGACGCCGCAAGAGCTGTTGGGCGCTACACTGCCTGAACCAAGCCCTATGTGAAGAAATTTCTAGGCCTAGAAGGCAAAGGAACCCCTGGAGGAACTGTATGAAGGACCGATGAGATGTCCCATACGCAGATAGAAGCGCTAGGCGCCTTTTGCCCGGTCCAGGGGACGTTACCGGCGTTGAGTATAACAGCAAGAACAACAATACCTCCATATGAGTGTTTGGCGGTGCATCTCTATTGAAGCTCGGCGTTTAGTAAGAGAGTGGATTGCTTGGCAGGCCGGGGCACTCGTTCCTCCCAGGACGAGGCAGAATCGGGCCGTGGCGGAAACTTCTGGAATGAGAATGTCCGAGCAGCTGGGTTCACATTACTTTTATGTTTAAATGTCGTGGATACGCCATCTGAGCCCCTTCACTGTGGTATCCAAATCTGGTAATTGGTCACGCGACTTAGAACCCGAGCATGGAATCCATACTCAAGACCATGCAGAACAGCACAGCACATATGACACCACACGATCTGAAAGGCCTATACCTAAGGAGCGTATCCTTGCTTGAAGAAAATGGGAAAATGCTCACGCATCGCAAGATATTGACATGCCAAAGAAAACAGTGGTGGACCTTGTGCCGCCCGTGGTATGATCTCTGTGGCAATGACCAGTAACAGCTCGCAATTAGAGCACATGCTAGCCGAGCCAAGACATGACGGAACCGACTCCGGTACATGGCACTCCTTCCAACCCTGGACGAGATTGCTCATTCGACTAAGAGAAAGACGAAATAGAGCGTGGAGAGTGGATGGCGATCATTATCGCCTCTTCAGCGCCACCTACTGTGTTCCCACTGCGCATATGCGGATGCATGTCCACTGAAAGTACTTGACTCGTCGTAGAAAAGCCTGCCACGTGGAAAGTCAAAGGTCAGTTTGTTAAAGTGAGGAATCTCAGTGTGTAGAAGAGTGTCTTATCTCACCTTATCGAAGAGCGCTGGTCATGTGGCTTATATCTTAACTGGTTGTGGTCAGATCTGCAGGCGCTAAGTTATCGTCACGCTGGTGAGATCGGCGGCGTCATCATTAGCAAGTTCTCTGTTCTTCTGCTGTTTCGCATTCATGCATTCCGTAAATACCTCTGGATAGGCCACTATTACCATGACTTCCGCAGTCATTTCCTCAAAATGGCTTATATGATAACTCAAAGCAGTTGTATTATATGACGTACTCGGATTTCATGTTCAAATATGTAATAACTTTCTGGACCTCTCGGTTTGGCGTTTTGCTCAAAGATAAACGACACTTCTACCGGTTCGCCAAGCTGAACCATGCAGGCCAAGATGGTTCTAAGGCTTGATGTATGGATCCCATACGTTCCATCCGACGCTTCCATTAAGCGAACGTTTCTCCTATGGAAGACCTGTCTGTACGGATAGCATAGTGCACATCAGGTCGCGGGTGGCACTCACAAAGGCCAGATGGGACTCGTAATGAGGTGTTGGCCATCCCTTTCTGAACCCTTCCTTTCCCATCACCGTCGTGGGCAAGACTGGCCAAGATTGTGCTTTCTCTCCAATGACCTTTCCAACGGCCACCTGCCATTGCGACTCAAGATTTGTCTGCCGAGGCTGATCTCACTTCCTGTTGGTATTCGGACATCCCCCTCCCTTCTACCCTCTGTTCTTTGTCCCGCGAAGCAGGTTTCTGTCCATATAGCGAACCTCCAACCAGCGGCTGCCTCACCGCACCGTTCCCTACGTCATCGTCCTCTTTCCAGCTTCTCCTTATCAACCCCGCTCACTCGCTCTTGGATTTTTGTGTGTTTTGCCTCTACCATCATCTGATTCAACATCTCATCTGCAAAGCTGTTGGTGCGAAACTAGATATTGCCCGTCATGGCAAAATCAAAGGCAGCGAAGCCCGACGAGAGCCACGTTTCGGGACAATGCAACAAACCCCTTTCTCAGCCGGCACACGCCTTAACCTACCAACAAGTCGCCGACGAGCTCCGCACCAACACCCTCAATGGTCTTTCCGCCGCCGATGTCAAATCGCGCCTTGAGGAGTATGGCCGGAATGACCTAGGTGAATCGGAAAGTGTCTAGCCGTTGAAGATCATCATCGCCCAATTCGCCAACGCAATGACCATGGTAAGTCCAGTTTGAATCGTCAATTTATATCTGTTCAACATCGCCTGACACTTGTAGGTGCTCATCCTCGCCATGGCCGTCAGCTTCGGCATCCGATCTTGGATCGAGGGCGGCGTAATCACGTTCGTCATTCTTCTGAATGTCGTCGTTGGCTTTTTTCAAGAGTACTCAGCCGAGAAAACGATGGATTCTCTCCGTTCTTTGAGTTCCCCTACGGCCAACATCGTCCGTGACGGAGAGTCCATGGTCGTGCCGTCGGGCGAAATTGTCCCCGGTGATCTCGTTGAAATCAAAACAGGAGACACAATCCCGGCGGACGTCAGGTACCATCTACCATCAACACCCTCATGTAAGATCAAGCAGGTAGACTAATGATAGTACAGGCTCATCGAGGCTGTCAACTTTGAAACGGACGAGGCATTGTTGACCGGAGAATCTCTACCCGTACGTAAGAACGAGGATGCTACATTTCCCAGCAATACCGGACCCGGAGACCGCCTCAACATCGCATACAGCTCCTGCAGCGTCACCAAAGGCCGAGCCAGAGGCATTGTCTTTGCGACCGGCGTCTACACCGAGATTGGTGCCATCGCCTCGGCTCTGCGCAAGAAGGATTCCAAGGTCCGCGAGGTCAAGCGGAAGCCTAATGGTCACGCCAGCCCGCATCGCTACCTTGAAGCCTACACATTAACCCTGACCGACGCTGTTGGGCGGTTCCTCGGTGTCAACGTGGGCACTCCCTTGCAGAAGAAGCTCTCCAGGTTGGCCATCCTGTTGTTTGGAATCGCCATCATATGCGCCATTATCGTGCTCGGCGCCAACGAATTCCAAGCCTCTCAGGAGGTGATCATCTACGCCGTTGCTACTGGCTTGTCGATGATTCCAGCCAGCTTGGTCGTTGTGCTAACTATCACCATGGCGGCTGGCACCAAGCGTATGGTGAAGCGTAACGTAATCGTCCGGAACCTCAAGTCGCTCGAGGCACTCGGCGCCGTGACGGATATCTGTTCTGACAAAACCGGGACCTTGACGCAGGGCAAGATGGTGGCTCGGGGTGTGTGGCTTCCCGGCGTGGGCACGTACACTGTCGAAAATGCCACCTCGCCTGTCGATCCCACCACTGGCGAGATTCGTTTCGACGAACGATCACCTAGACACCTAAACTTCAAGAAAGGAGGCTCTGCGTGCGGGTCCATTCTGCAGACCGATAAGCTCTTGCAGAACAGTAAATCCTCCCTGGCCGCTTTCCTTCATGTTGCATCTCTTGCCAACCTTGCGACGATCACCAAGAAGGACGAACAGTGGGTTGCGCGCGGCGATCCTACGGAGATTGCCATCCAGGTATTCGCCTCGCGGTTCGATTGGAATCGCTTGCGTTTGACCACCGGCGAGGGCGCCGAGTGGAGCGAGATTGCTGAGTTGCCCTTCGACTCTAACGTCAAGCGCATGTCCGTCATCATGAAGCACAATACGATAAACAAGTTCTTTGCCTACACAAAGGGCGCCGTGGAACGGGTTATTCAGATCTGCACGAAGTACGCCCCCACAGACTCTGACGACCTGGCCGAGATGACGAGCGAATTTCAGCAGGAGATCCTTTGGAACATGGAGGCCTTGGCTGGGTTAGGTCTTCGCGTGCTTGCCCTCGCCAGCAAACAGTACGACGGTACGCCGAACAAGGGCGACGAAGTCGACCGAGCCTCTGTGGAAAGCGACCTTGTCTTCCGAGGTCTCATCGGTTTATACGATCCACCACGCCCGGAATCCGCGCCTGCGGTTCGCCAGTGCCATGAAGCGGGCATCTCGGTGCATATGCTTACTGGCGACCACCCGGAAACCGCCAAAGCTATCGCAATTGAAGTTGGCATTCTGCCGTCTCGCATGGAGCGAGTTGCAAGACACGTTGCTGAAGCCATGGTCATGACCGCTTCCGAGTTTGATGCGTTGAGGGATGATGAGGTTGACCAGCTTCCGGTTCTCCCCCTGGTTATCGCAAGATGTGCTCCCAGCACCAAGGTCAGAATGATTGAAGCTTTGCATCGGCGAAAGAGATTTTGTGCCATGGTGCGTTGGCCATTCCTAGATTATTCATTAG
Organism: Colletotrichum chlorophyti; assembly: GCA_001937105.1. Taxonomy (NCBI): domain Eukaryota; kingdom Fungi; phylum Ascomycota; class Sordariomycetes; order Glomerellales; family Glomerellaceae; genus Colletotrichum; species Colletotrichum chlorophyti. Next base: position 112,289 of record MPGH01000066.1, on the reverse strand, counting down.
TTCGTCTGCTTTTCATGCATCATAGACTGGCGACGGCGTCAACGACTCCCCATCTCTGCGCCGTGCCGATGTTGGCATCGCAATGGGCCAGTCCGGGTCGGATGTCGCCAAGGATGCATCGGACATCGTGTTAACCGACGATAACTTCGCTTCAATTGTCGCCGCCATTGAAGAAGGCCGGCGGATATTCGACAACATTCAGAAGTTTGTCCTGCACGTCCTGGCAGAGAATATCGCACAGGCCGGAACGCTGCTGGTCGGCCTTGCCTTCAAGGACCGCCGTGGCCTATCGGTCTTCCCGCTCGCCCCCGTTGAAATCGTTTGGATCATCATGGCGACTTCCGGCATGCCCGACATGGGCCTTGGTTTTGAGCGTGCAGTGCCCGACATCTTGCGTCGGCCACCACAGTCACTGAAAACGGGCATTTTCACAATGGAGTTCTTGATCGACATGGTCGTCTATGGCCTTTGGATCGCAGCACTCTGTCTGACCAGTTTCTCGTTGGTCGTCTTCGGATTCGGCGATGGACAGCTAGGTGAGAATTGTAACGAAAGATACAGCCCAACCTGTGATGTCGTGTTCCGGGCCCGGGCTACGACCTCTGCATGCTTGACGTGGTTTGCCCTCTTTTTAGCATGGGAAATGATTGATATGCGCAGGTCATTTTTCCGCATGCAGCCGGGGTCGAAGAAGTACCTCACCCAGTGGATGATTGATGTGTGGCGCAATCAATTTTTGTTCTGGGCCATTATTATCGGGTTCGTCACCTTGTTTCCCTTGCTGTACATCCCAGTCATCAACACTGTGGTTTTCAAACATAAGGGGATCTCGTGGGAGTGGGCCATCGTATTCATCGCCGCGGCACTTTTCTTCGCTGGTGTGGAGTCCTGGAAATGGGCCAAGAGAGTTTACTTTCGAAGGCAAGGTCGGAAGAAGCTTGGTGTTGCTTGGAAGGACATGGACATTGAACAGAGGGTGTTTGGCGAATATCTCGGGGGCACTGCTGATGATGACCATTTGACTGAGGTTGGGTTGGATGATGGTACTGCAGAGAAGGAAAATCTGGAGAAGTGATTAGCGTGCGTGATGGGCATCCTACAGCAGCCGAGATGGGATGTGTTGAGCTTGAATCTGATGGAAGAACGGTTGATCTTATGGGAGGCTGAGTCTTATGGGTTGGAAAATGGAGACATAAATTCCCCTTCTTCCTTTCGAGCTCATCGCCACGACGGGAGCCAGCCTCATCATTCTTTGTGCCAAGGCAATATTACTGATGGAATAAAGCTGAGGAAGCGTAACGTCGAGCGCCATGCATTTTTGGCACCACGTGCAGATCCATACCACTCAGAGCCATGCCAAGTTGTCCATTGCGGAAAGGGCAGAATCCTTCAGGAGCTAGTCATCATCTTCCAGCTCTCACCAATTTCCTGGTGGTGGCTTGGTAGATTCCCACGTTGAAGTGTGCAGTACGGATAATCCGTGCCGGTATATGAAGATTGACTATCCCACAAACCCACACCGAATCAACCAAACCAGAATCTAACAATCATAATGCCTATAAGGGATTTTTGGAGCTGCCTATTACTCGCGAGCCTAGGCACAACGCGAGCCAAGGCTGCACCGGCTCCACAACAAGTGTCAGGCTCGCTGGCACTGGTCGCAGATGAGCCACTTTTGACATTTCGATACTCTACTCCGGAAGCCGACCCCAGGAACTGGGTCGGCGTGTACCGCGCTACTGGCGGCGGTCCGGAGAACGAGGAGTTCGTCGAGCAGTCCTTGGCCTGGGATTACGCGCCGGAGGGCGAAGGGACCGTCCAGATCCCACCGACGGATTTGCAACCGGGTAACTACAGAGCCTTCTTCCTCGCGAAGGACGGGTACAAGTGGCTCTCGAAGCCCATCGACATCCAGGTCCCGTTTGCTTCCGGCCCGGTAGCGTTTATTGTCGATGTTACCACGCTGCGCAATGCTCGTGTAGGCGATGTCTACGAGGCTAGGATCAGTGGCCTAAGGATTGATGGCGGCAACTCGACGGTTCGGTTCTCCAAGGTCGACGGCGACGAATGGATACGTGTATCTGAGGATGGCGTCGTGTCGGGTACGCCAACCGTTTCCGCCGAATTGGCAAAAGCAACAATCGAGATAACTGCTTCAGATGGTTCGACCGACCGAATGGAAGTTAACGTTCCAGTCAAGCCTGCTGGCTCTCCGCTTGTTGATAAGGTGTCCGTCATGACCTATAACCTCTGGTCTGGCGGAACGCGCGTCAACGACCACCACAAAAAGCAAGTACGCTTTCTAGCTGGTAGCGGCGCCGACATTGTCGGTTTCCAGGAGAGCACGGGCGGACATGCAAAGCGACTTGGAGATGCACTAGGGTGGTACTCGTCCCAGGAGGAAGACGTAGGAGTCATCAGCAAGTACCCCATCGTCGAGGAGCGGGCGCACGATACGTACGGTGTCTTTGTCAAGATCGCGTTAGACCAGGAGGCGAGGCAGGTAAACCTCTGGAATGTGCATCTTGGGTATAATCCCTACGGGCCTTACGACTTCTGCTTCGACGGGATGACGGTGGAGGAGGTCTTGCAGAGGGAGACGACCTCGAAAAGGACGCCGCAGATTCACGCCGTCGTGGATGCTATGGGGATGCAGCTGGCAAAAGCGGACGAGGTGCCCGTCCTGCTTGTAGGGGATTTTAACGCGCCTTCCCACCAAGATTGGACCAACGCAACGCGCGATCAGCATTGCGGGCAAGCAGCTGTACCGTGGCCGACATCTATCGAGCCTACGGCGGTCGGGCTGGTGGATTCCTACCGCGTCGTGTTCCCCGATCCTGTGGAGAGGCCGGGTATCACGTGGTCGCCTATCTTCCTGGAGAACGAGGGTCGGCCTGAGCCGATGGACAGGATAGATTTTGTGTATCACAAGGGAGAACAACTAGAGGTGGCCGATTCGAGGGAAATGGTTGTGGGAAGCCCGCAGCCGCAGCCGAATCACCAGGATAATGAGTGGACCTCGGATCACGCCGCGGTGTTGACCACCTATAAGTTTGTAGCTTAGAGAATGTGGCATCGCAGGATTGCCCATATGAATTGTTCTGTTCTTCCCTCTCAGCCTATTCTCCGAACTATCATAATGCCAATCTCAAAATTACTATCAGGTTTTCTGCGCACTGATCAAGCTGGAGGAGGCATCAGTCACAAGCCAAGCCCAGAGATCAGATCGCCTTACCTCATATGACGGCATCCGTCGGCTCTTGTGTGGAGCAATGATGTAAGTGCCGGTGAAACCACTCTAGCCAATATTTCTAGTTGCCCCTCCGTCTATCTTCATGCCACCTTGAACGTTTATAAGAGACGATGATAAAAATCTTCTGTAATCTAGGAAAAGAACGAAATCACTCAGATTTGGTACTGAATCTTTAACCATGTCTTATCACGTCACGTCATCTGTCTCCTTTTCCTCCTCCACCAGCCGCAACGGCCAAACCGATGGCCAGCGCTTCGTACGCCAGACTGAGAGTAGCCCCTCTGGCACCACTATCCAAACTGCCTCGCAACGTTATGGCGAGCCCATTCACACTGAGCGTCGAGACTATGACTCCTCGGGACGTCCCATCATCGAAGGACGCGTGCTTCGTGGGGGCGAGACCGACAACTCAAACAGACGCATTGAGGATGTGTCCGATTCGAGAAATTGAAATGACGTGGTAGTGGAAAGGCCTGTAGATGAACAGGTCGAAGCACTCTAGGGTGTTTGAGAGGATCTATGCGTTGCCATAACGTCAAATTGCGAATGGTTGTCTTCGCAAATGAGTTCGATGATGCGAGCCGGTAAATGATACGAAGGGTTTGGTCTCTAAATGAAAGATACGTGTGGTTTTGGAACGAATCCACGACATGTAAATGTAAAAGAAATACGTTAAGCACAAAAAAATATTTAATTTTAACGTCATGAAGAACTGAGTAGTAGGGCGCAACGCTAGAATCACGATGTCGATCAAAAGAACATAGAGACGATGCCATTTCACTGGTAAATATGGGCTCCTTTGGATGCCATACCCAGGCTGGCATGCGGATTGGACAGGTCTGCCGATCTACGGATTCGTCCGTTTACACAAGTATGGAAAGATGCAGTAAGCACCGCTAGCTCTCGACACGAATTTTCGGATAACTTACGGCAGAGAGGAAATGCAAGTCAATAAAGCCATTACATTCTTCGCCGTCAACCACTCTTTGATGTAAGAATCCATGAATAGGCAAAGTTTGAAACTTACTGAGTATTGGTGTTGTCACAAACAGTCGGATTTATAAAGATCTTGCCTGGATTTGACAAGAAACAATGCAGCTAGCTCTGAGATTCCCGTAGCCAGAGCCTCGTGCTTTTTGCGAGTTGCTACCAAGACGGTGTGGCACTGCTTGTTCATATTAGTTCCGAGCCTGCTGTTCCTTCCATGGCCTTGCTTGTCACTGAGTAACAACTCGGATTATGCTCAGGAAGGTGAAGTGGGCGGTTGATTGCACAACTTCTGCATGGCGACAACATGATAACTTGTCTTTGCAACGTTGAGCCGGCAGAGCTTAAGTGATGTTCCGCACCAGGTCGCGATGGTTGAACGAATAAACCCGGCAGCACAGTAAAACCAACGTTTGGACGATCAGTACTGTGTATCAAGTCCCTGTCGGATCCAGGACGGCTTAGGTGCCGGCGGAGATAACAGGGTGCGGTTCCGCATGTCATCCCCTTACCTACCCCGCGTCTTGACGTGCCACTTCATCACCAGCTTTGGACTGATAATAGCGAGGGTAGTACAAGACAGGGCCCTCGAACAATACGCAGCCTCCCTATCAGCGCTCTGACTCGGAGGTTTGGATCATACCGGGGTTAATGGATACAAGGTACAATCCTGGTCGCAATGATAAAGCCCGATCGGCCAAGTTTCCCCCAGCTTCTGCGTTCTTGGCCCATTAAATCGTGGGGTTCCGTTTCCTTTGCTAAATATTGCCATTTTGGGGCTAGTGGAAAGACACACGTTGCATACGTGGGCTGCGTAACAGAGCATCCCAACAACGGAGCTGGCAGAGAGCGAGCGGAGTATGTCGCTCAAGTAACCTTTCAATCGTTAGACAACATGGCTTATCTTCGTGACCTAGCGACGTCATGTACGTCAAAATTATAATAATGACTGACCATATGTGATCTTGACCTCCTTTAGCCAACGTCTTCTTCACTCCTAACCGACACAACATTACGCCGCCCCGACATTGCAACCCATGATGGCCGAGACAGCGGTAGCCCACAATGGCCACCTGCAAAAACGGTTCTCCAAACTTACCATGATTGGCATGGCTTTCGCCATTCTGAAGTATGTTGCCCCGCGCGCGAAGGCTGTGGCTTGCGACTGACTTTTCAAGCACGTGGATATCTCTCGCAGGATCCATTGGTCTTGTGATGCCGTCAGGGGGTTCTGTTTCCTTCGTTTACGGCTTCATTTTCTGCGTCCTATGCAATATCTGCCTTAGTGCAAGTGTTGGCGAACTGGCATCTCTGTATCCGACAGCTGGAGGGCAGTATCACTACGCCTTTGCTCTATCGACCCAAATGTGGAAGAAGTCAATGGTGAGGTCGGTTATTGGCGCTCGTGAATCTACTCTAACAGATCTAAGAGCTTTTTCGTAGGATGGATCAACATTGCCGGCTGGCTAACTCTGAATACCACTGCTGCTTATTTTGGAGGTACGATCTCACACGACGATTTCTGAGCCATTGCGGCCCTGAGCTTACGCGTTAGACAGCTCGTTTTCTCGCCGCAGCTGCCGTGGTAGGCTCCGGCGGCGCATACGAGATAACCCAATGGAGTACGTACTTGATGTTCGTCGCTGTGTCCGTCATTGGCGTGTTTTTGAACATCTTCGCCTATCCGATTCTTAATCGCTGGAATGAAGGAGCCTGTGAGATTTGCTTCAACCCCCTCAGCCAAACCGCTCTGACTGTTCCCAGTGTACTGGTCCTTGACTAGTGTCGTAGTGATCAGCATTGTGCTTCTAGCAACGTCTCCCAAGACTGATGCCGAATTTGTCTTTACAAACTTCTCCAACACAACCGGCTGGAGCGACGGCACCGCTTGGATGCTGGGGCTGCTTCAATCCGCCTTAAGCCTCATAGGGTTAGTACTCCGCTTCCCTCTCCTCGTGGTACATTGAGATGGACTCACTGAGGCAAATTGTAGTTTTGATGCAGTGGCTCATATGACTGAAGAGATGCCATGCCCGTCCAAGGATGCCCCCCAGGCCATGGTTGGCGCCGTCCTGGTTGGTGGTACAACGTCAGTCCAACTACCAAGCGTTGTGGCATGCATCTTACTAACGTCTCATCATCTCCGTAATGTAGTGGAATCGCCTTCATCCTCGTCATGCTCTTTTGCTCCGTCGATATCAACGTTCTTCTTGCATCACCCACACAAAGCCCCCTCACTGAGATGATCTGGCAAGCAACAGGCAGCAGGGCAGCTGCCACCGTTCTCAGTGTTGCAGTAGCGCTGTGCTTTGTCAATGGGGCCAACGGTTGTGTGACATCTGGTAGCCGATTGATATGGGCGATGGCACGAGACAACGGCACACCTTTCTCGAAATAGTGAGCATATTCCATTTCTGACCTCCTTTGATCTGATGCGAACTTAAAGCCCTCCAGTTTGTCGCGTCTTCATCCAAAGTTGAACGTCCCTGTTCGCGCCATCGTTGTACAAGCCATTTTTAACCTTTTTTTCGGCCTTCTCTACCTCGGTAAGACTTTTCCCACTGATCCATGATGAAACGCTTAATACTGAACTGATGTTCTACAGGCCCTGAAGTGGCATTTAATGCTTACATAGCAAGTTGCACTCTCTTCCTAAACCTGTCTTACGCTGTGCCGATCATGATATTGCTCGTGAGGGGCCGACAGGTGGTGTTTTCAAACCCACCCGAATTCTTTCTCGGGCGAGGGATCTTGGGTTACGTTACAAACTACGTATCAGTAATTTTTGTAGTCGTCACCTCTATTGTGAGTTTTCGAGTCTCGTCTTCTGGGCATTGTTTGCCTCGCATGCATTGCTAACCCATCTTTTTGATAGTTCTTCTGCTTTCCTCCTGCGATTCCAATCACTGTATCCACTATGAGTACGATAAATTCCACGCTATATTCAACCTATGTCAGTTTCTAACACGCTATAGATTACGTTACTGCCGTTGCTGGGATATTTGTATTGTACATGGTAGCATTATGGGTGGCTAAGAGAAAGACTTACATCGGGCCGAAGTTCGACCTTATTCTTGGGCAAGAGTTACCATTTGCGAAGAACTCTGCGCAGTCGCCTGAGCTTGGGATTAGCAAAGAGCCTGAAGTCATTGGAATCGACAAGAGGTGATGGCTTGGGCTGTGATTTGGACGGACTGTTTTAAAAACTAGCGGGGTTGCTGTGAAACTTCAGTCTAGTTTTACACGAGATGCTTATATTAATCATCATACACCGCAGATTGTTTTCCAAAGCTTTCTATCTATGTTCACTTGCGTGAACAATCCATTCCTTATGAAGTTTATCCACTTTAATCATTGTCAACGTGACGATTGAGACTCTCATCAAACAGAGAAATGGTACACATATCTTACGACTTAAGACTCGACGTTAGATTCTTACTGGCAAAAATGCTTGAAACAGTGTTCATTATCCGCACACAAGCCTTCGCAGGAGAAGTTAAGTAGAACAGCCTTAAGATGTTCTCAAGCAGCAATATTCAAATGACAGTGTTACTTTTTACATACCCGTAATGCCAATCGTCTCTCCTCAAATCTTGTCTAACCTTGTAATTCCTTTCCGCGAGGTCGACGACCCGCATGTCCACATCCACAACACGCATTCCCTCCTCGCCGTCGGTGAAACTCCCTGGCACAGTTCCGACGATGGGTAAAGATACCTGACTGCAACCGAAGAACCCATCTTCGGGGGGCCCGGTTGCGTTGCAGTAGATAATAGCCGCCGTGTTCTCAAATGCTCGGGTAGTCAACGTTGACTGGACGAACATTTTTTCACAGTTGGCGTTGTAGGCAAGACCCTCCTCACTCATGTCCGACAGCGTCCAGTATGATGGGATAATGATGATTCTCGCTCCCGCGAGGACGAGCTGCCGGAATGCTTCAGGGAACGCAAGGTCCCAGCATATTAAGATTCCGAGAGGTCCCAACGGGGTGTCGATTACTTGGTGAGGAGTAGCAAAAGATGAGCCTGTGTCTGTGGTACTTTGGCGGGCATAGTCCACACTTGAGGTCAAATGGTGGCGCTCGGGAATCCAGAGGTTGGTTTTGGTGTATGCGCCAAGGAGCTGCCCCTCGTGATCGATGAAGTAGGACGTGTTAAGAAGGGTAGGTTTATCCTTGTCCATATTCCCGACGGATTGTTGTTGCTTTGGGGCATGGTAGACGATGGAGCCTGCGCAGATGTTGATGTGGGATTCGGCAGCTAGGCTTTGGTACCTTTGCTGGAAACGATAGGCATCCTCCGCGCTTAGAGCGAACGACGGTTCATCTGGCACCCATCCTGTCAGATGATACTCTGGAAGCACGGCCAAAGACGCTCCTCGCTTGGCTGCAAGACGGATCTGCTCGGCAGCGTGTGCAAAGTTAAGTTCCGGCTGGAGGACCTAAACCGTCGTCCTTGTGTTAGCATATGGGGGTTCAGAGGGCGTCTACTTGACACAAATCGCTGTCTTCCAGCAAGACGCGCAGATCTTGCGTCGTGGATGACATGCACATACCTTTGGTGATGTTTGTATCAGCGCGACCTTGAAAGTCTCGTTTTGCGAATGAACTGCCATTTTGTGAAGGGTGCAACAGATAAAGTCCATACAGGGCACCAGACCGTTTCGCATCACATTCATGGCACGATGCTGCCGAGGAACCTTATCATGGACCGGTTGACAGCATGATTACACTCACGGCCTTTCCCTTCTCGGTAATGATAGCCTTTGCTTACAAGTACCTGTTTGGGGCAAACCAGGGGCCACTTCAGTCATCATGTTAGATCACGCGAACCCCACTGATAAACATTGCTGATCAAGTGCCGATAAGACCCCTCATTACGCAGGCGTGGCATCCGAGAATCTCCCAGAGCACATGTGCTGTGAAGCGTGTCTGCCGTTCATACACTTTCGGTTGAAAGAGAGAGTCATCTGATGGGTTGGTGGCCTTGAATGTTCTTGTTCATACTTTAAACCTATTATTTACTCAGATGCTGCTCTCGACCCGAAAGACCATCACCAGGTCCCGCAATGGCTGTGCTGTCTGCAAGTCCAAGCGAGTATGGAGCTGTCCTTATGAAGCTCTCTTACGAAATCGTCTACTAACTAGCTATCTCATGACGCAGATCAAATGCGATGAAGCGAAGCCCCATTGCTCGCGCTGCAAAAGGCTTGGGATCTCATGTCCAGGCTATCAAAAATCGGTGAGGTGGACGGCGGCCTCCGCGTCTCCCAGTGGCAATGCTTCGTCCCCAGACACCGGAAACGGTAGTATCCAGGGGCGGCTCGGACACGCCTCGGATCAACCACAATCACTTGGCCAGCCTATGGTTGCTAACGATATTTGCAACTTGGAATTCTTCACCCAGTTTGCCGACATAAACACACCTCGAAGCATTGAATACGGAGATATCAACAGCTTGGAACCGTCCTTCGGCTTTTCAGATTTCCCGGCGGAAACAGAAGAGCATGAAGGTGCAATGTCGCTAGACATAGAAGAAAGCTATACTATCCAACTTCAATGCCCCCTCAAGAAGGAACTTTGGCCTCACATTCTCTCGAACGGGGCAGAGATCGAGAATGGGATTATCAAGCGTTCTGAGCTTTCTAGTCGGTCCGTGACGTCTCTGTGCGAAATTCCGCTGTCGCCATCTTTGCAAGATGATTCATCGATATTGGTTGAGTATTACTTCAAAGAAGTTTGCGGCATGATGTCTTGCTATGATAGCGACCTGAATCCCTACAGAACAACTATTTCAGACAGTTGGAGTCACTCGTCGTCCCTATACTACATCATCCAGAGCATGGCTGTCGCATGTCTGTCCGAGGTGTCTCCCGGCTTCTCTGCAGCGAGCGGCCATCTACGCGACAAGGCAACGCGATCTTTGTGGGATAAGAAGGAAGAGATGGAAGGAGACCCTTCGTCTCTTTTGGCGTTGGTCATGCTCGGCTTCAGCCTCTGCTGGCACGACCCAAGTAAACTCGGTAGGTCTGAGTTTCGGCTGCTTGCACAAACCCTCAGTTCCCTGGAGAATCAGGACAGGGGCCAAACAATCGTCGATATGGAAAAAAGAAGATTCTTTCATAACTCCCTCGTCTACTGGAGGATGTTGCTATCGTTCGTCACCGATTCCGAGCCGCCTTGTCGTGGAACAACTCAAGCAGCCCAACCACAGCCAGCCAATACTTCGGCCCAAGGCGAAGTTCACATGCCTCATCCGCAAACAGGCGTCGGTGTAGAGGTACACGAAGTCCTGGCTCAAGTCGGAGCCCTGGTCAGGAAAGAGCGGATGCGAATTCGCCAACGCCGGCATTCCTCGAGACGCGATATCGAGCAGTCCATGAAGGCTATTGAAGCTGCGGAGGCTCTACATGCTCGGCTCTGCGAGATTGAATTTCCGCAGGAAGATGCGGTAATCGGGTCTGGCGACGATATGACACCGACCGCTCATCTGCTCAAGACTGCGGAAGCTTATAGGTGTACTGGGCTTCTGCAACTCTACCGGAACTTTCCTGATCTTCTTGTGCATAATACGTCGTTGATCAGGCGTGGAGCAGTAAGCCCGGCGCTGTCGAATATCGCCAGTTGCATGGACGCTAATCGCCAGGACAACGATGATGCCAGCGCCTCGCTGAACACATGGTTAACCAGTCTCGCTCTTCATGTGCTCGATCTCATGGAATGCATCCCTGTCTCATCGCGGTCCCGGTCGATTCAGCCGCTGCTGCTTGTCAGCATTTGCAGCGAGCTCTCCCTCAATCGCAGCTTCACACCGGTGGATGGTATGAGTGGAAACACCGTGGAAAGCATTGCTTCCAGCCCCAGAATGAAGGCGTCGCCAACGGTTACCGACGTTCTACATGCCAGGCGACTTGTCATAGCTCGCCTTTCTTCTTTCGAAGGCGTCTTGGCGGCTAAACCGATTCGTCAGATGCTGGCTTTGGTGAAAGATACTTGGGTTTGCATGGACACGCAACAAGAGGACGTGTACTGGATGGACGTCATGGTGGAGAAGGGATATGAGACCCTGATGGGATGAGAACTGTTCATTACTTCTCAAGTCATGACATCTAACGTTACAAACAGCATTAACCGCCCTTCTTTAAATTTTGACAACGACCTTGCCGAAATGCTTCTGGTCCCATTGGTACTGGTACGCCTCCTTCACCTCTTCGAAGCCAAAGATCTTCTGGTCGACAACAGGACGAATCTTGTTCGCGTCGATGGCCTTGTTCATTTCCTCAAATTGCTGCTTGGAGCCCACAAAGATACCACGGATTGTGCAGATGTTTGAAAGGGCGTCCAGAAGGGTAGGCTGGTCCTTGGGAGCGTCTCCATGGGAAAGGAATCCGATGATCGAAATCACACCCTCGAGCTTGACGGCCTTAAGCGACTGAGCAACGGTGCCAGGGCCTCCGACCTCGATGATGTGGTCGACGCCCACGTTGTCCGGGGTCAGCGACTTGGCAACCTCGCCCCAGTTGGGTGTCTCCTTGTAGTTGATGACATGGTGCGCACCGAGCTTCTTGAGCTGCTCGCCCTTGGCAGACGACGAGGTCGTCGCGATGACGGTTGCGCCGGCTGCGACGGCAAACTGGATAGCGGCAAGACTGACTCCGCCCGTACCCTGGGTCAGGACGAAGTCGCCGGGCTTCAAAGCCTTGGACTGCAGGCCGTACAGGGCGTTCCAGGCGGTCAGCGGCGCACAGGGTAGCGTGCTGGCTTCGACGGCGTTGAGCGTCGCGGGGGCCTTGACAACGCCGTGCTCCGGAAAGACGGCATACTGACGGAGGGTACCGTCGAGGGCACCGCCCAAACCGCTCTTAACGGCTAGAGGAGTGATGGGGTTAGCCTGATGGTGCTGGTTGAAGAGCGTGGCGATGTGATCGCCTTCGGAAACTTGTGTGACCTTGGGTCCGACGGCGAGGACACGGCCGGCTCCGTCTGAAGCCGGAACGCGGGGAAAGCTGACAGGGAAAGGATAAAGGCCCTGTATTTGTCTGTTAAGGATCGACTCCGGCTCACAGGCGAGAATAGCGTTGTGTCGGGCTGCGACTAACCTTGGGAATCGCCAGATCTCGGTAGTTTAGAGAAACCGCCTCAATCTGTACGAGAACATCATAGTCTCCAAGCTCAGGGAGTGGAACATCCTTCTTGAGCTCGAGGGTGTCCCAGTTCTCTCCCTTGCTGACGCCGGTGATGTTCCAGGCGTTGGTGGTAGTGGGAGCCATTATGAAAGAGTTTTGCTATGAGTTTGCGATGTTACGACTTCGGCTGGCAAACGTTGTGTAAGAATGTAGAGGTTTCTGTTCTTGCAAAGTCCGTCTGAAACAATAGCCCTTTGATATACGAAACGACATCGAATTTCTTGAAGATTCTGTGGTACCGAACCAAACTCTGGGTCTTGGAGCTGGGCTGTCATGACGCAATAGCTATCCATACCGTCATACTGGGGCAATTGGTGCGACATTCTTCATAGCTTTTTACTGACTCGATGGCCATCGGACCCCTGTAAAAGCCCCATTTAGCCCATGAACTTGCCGCTTTTTGCCCGGATTTGTCGGCAATTGTCTGATTAATCCAGTTGTCGGTGACGCTAAGGAGGTTTGCCATAGAATGCCAGTGACGATCAGCCACGAGTATGCACCATAGACGAGCTGTAAACGTCGTTGAAGAAACTTTGGCAAAGTCGGGTTCTTCAGAGACACGCAGCTCGTGGCCGGGCAGGGAGTTCGCGTGGGATGCTCATGTTAACGAAGGCAGTTCATGTCTGAAATCGGTTCCACTAAGTAAAACCATCTGCAACCAGTGGCATGGGACTAGGCTCACGTTCTGGACTTGATTTGCATGACTATCTTGGCTTATCGCACCAACAACCAAAGTAAATTCTTCCATTATTGCAGCCCGTACACATCACTTTTCTACTCGATACGTAGTACATTAGCAAACCGCAAATTCATGATATGTGGAAGAGCTCCACGTGCACTACTATGCAGAAACATTGATGGCCTCATGATGCCTGGGCGCCAAGCCCACAATTACGGTTCCATGGATCTTCGAGCAATGTCATCAGGAACCTGGATATCTTGAACAACGAGCAACCGTGAGAACATATGGCACATGTGGTGGGTACATGCAAAGCTTTGTTGTTCGTCTGGATGAAAGAAACGTCACAGAAGAGGATACACAATTGTGTCGCTACAATTGCGCTTTATATACGTATACTAAGGTACCAGAAGAACTGCATATTGACATCCTCCACCCCGCTATAGTCTATTATAAATGAATCGACCGTATTCCGATGTGGGCCCTGAAAAACGCCACGGCTCCAAGTCTACGATCGAAGCAAGGGCCGACAGTAGCATTGCCTGGTTGGCCAGAAACTAGGGGGGCTCCATTACCCAGAGCTGGCCGGACAGTATCGATTTGGATCTGCTGGCCGTTTACTTGGACTTGGCGGTTTGGGTCTAGATCTTGTATCTGCTGGCCGGGCTGCCAGTCTGCGTCCCAATTCGTCATCAGGGTACGCAAGGCCGCCATACAAGTAGCATCGTTGGTAGACCACCATTCGGAATTGACGTGTTGATAAACTCGCTGGTAACGGTTTTGGGCTGCATTCTGTCCCGTGCTGGCGAAGATGCGATTCAAGATTTGTTTTGGTCCATCCTCACCAAACAGGTCGTTCGCTTGAGGCACGTTGTTTACGCTGTTGTAAGAGGTGCGGAACGAGCGGTACCAGACTGCAATGCTTATCCATCAGTTTGAGTGCCTTGCAAAAGAACATGCGCTCTTTAAACGATGTAAGGTATAATACGGTATAAGGTACTGACATTGTGGATTGCAGCGGTAGTAGTTGGGCATAGACTGATCCCAGGCGCCATGGGTTCCGATCTTGAAATACATTATACCCTGCATTCCTGACTGTGTGGAATGGTTCGGTGGTGGCGTAATGACAACGTACGCCTCTTCAGTGACAACAGGCATCTCGAAGGCAAGCGGTCACAAACTTTCTTATAGAGTCGAGGAGACTGATGGAATCAGCAGTAGTGGGAAGAAATACGTACGAATGTGAGTACTGTCTTGACGAACTTGGGAGAGAAACCCGTATTTTATACACATCGACTTCATTCCGCCCATGTTGTTGTTCGTTCAAGCATCGCATTGACTGTCCGGGAAATACCAACTGGTCAAATTCTACGAAGGTTTCCACGAGAGCATTTGGCGACACGGACCGTCCAGACTCTAACGTTACGCGAGGAGCTGAGCTCTAGGCTCGGAGATTTGATGCTTGTGGTAAGCTGAACCGCGTTCTGGACCAGTCCTCCCCCGTCCAAGGATTCAACAGGGTCAGCTGTGCGTACTCGACGGGAGTGGCTGGCTGTGGGTGTTCCACCTGCACTTCATTCTGTATTGCATTTTTTCCTAAATGGATATGAGCAAGATTGGTTTCGGAAGTGTGTGCCAGACTATTCGATCATACTCCCCAAGCTTTCTGGTCACTCGGGCGAAGCTCTCCAAGTCTGGTTAACATCCGAAGACCCCTCGGTAACTTCAACGTCAAGTTTAGTGATGTATAAATCACCAGGGGCTGCATCCTGGGCGGTCCCAGCATAGACAGGGATTTCGGGGCAGTAGAATGCGAGTCTTCGCAAAAAGACCAATTAACTTTGAGCCAACACTCATTTGTCGCGTTCATCTCGAAAACGGGCAATATCAACGAACAGACTGAAGAGTTCAAGCAGCCGGTAGTAGGCGCCATGACGGCCTACCACTTACATGCCAGTGAACACCTCGAATTCAGCATCAGTAACCATGGCAAGGTGTTTGCCGCCTTGTTGGAGAGAAGGCTAAGCGGCGAAAAGCTGCGGGGATGGGTCACCATCGCAAAGCTGCAACTGCATGCTAGTAGAACCGCATGCTTGTGTTTGGACATGCCTAATTCCGGTCCACTCTTCAATGTTCCAGGCTCCAGGTACAGACCCAATTATCCGTACAGCTGGACAGTTTATCTTTAGCTAGAGGTCTAGGTTTTTTTCACATCAAACCCAGCAAAGGCTTTCTTGCTGACAGCATTAATCACTGTTGAACATGTTTGGCCATCGGCTCGCTGATGAGTGTGTACATTGAACGGTCTGCATACACGCTCTTTTAAATGGCGAGTATACCCGAGCTTTGTCTATCTAATATCAATCACGCCTAGATGCCGTGGCACACCAGAATGAACCGACAAACAGCGCAGGGCGAGCCCAAAGACAAGAATGCGCACATACGAGCGTGTTCCCGATAGCTCCCCGAATACGTTACTCAGGCTGTTCTCCATCTAAGGATAAGTAGTCAAGACTTGACATTCATCAGTATTTGAGACGACTGCGAACGAGTGGAAGACCTACTTTTGCCTAAAAGACCGTCCAGATTGACGGTTTTCGGATTCTCGTTGGTTCCGCCCATCCAAAGTGGCACATTCTTCTTCAACACCTCAACCTCTTGAAGATATTCTGTGAAGCCCTTGAAAAGCAAGCAGACTTTCTGAGTCTCGGGCGCGCCCACCATAGCGCGATACGTTGCTGCATACTTCTTCACGGCCTCGGGAGAGCGGTTTTGTCCTTGTGCACAATAGAATATCACCTCGGTGGCGTCTTTTAGGGGGTAACCCTGCGTATTCTTCGCCATCCAAGCCTTGAAGCTATTGTCGAAGTTTGCTTCATTCTGCGCCTTATCCACGTCCCGATACCCAATGAGGTGAGCGCCTGGAACGTACTGCCTTATTTCTCCGATTTTGCCTGGAACAAATTTAGCTTTAAAGAACCGAATCCCTGATGATCAGAACGCACCATCTCGGAGATCGAATATCACAACTTTTCCGGATTGTTCCGGATAGCGGAGGTACATCATCAAGTCACTAGAATCGACAACGTAATGTAGGACTCTGTTTGGGTCGGGATCGCCAGCAGGTGTTTTGAGA
The DNA here is from genome assembly GCA_001937105.1 of Colletotrichum chlorophyti. Taxonomy (NCBI): domain Eukaryota; kingdom Fungi; phylum Ascomycota; class Sordariomycetes; order Glomerellales; family Glomerellaceae; genus Colletotrichum; species Colletotrichum chlorophyti. Next base: position 96,051 of record MPGH01000066.1, on the reverse strand, counting down.
GGAACCTCTGAAAAATCACGCGCTTTGTAGTCCTTGGTCAAGGGAATGGTCTTAAGACCCATTTTATGCTGTTTAGGCATGATCGGCTGTTTAGGCATCACGCTCTGGTTAGACGCCATCGTGGTGCGTCGCAAGATCAATGAACAATAGTGTGAGAAGGCGTAATGTCTTGCACGGGGCCGGTTGAAAGGTTCCTCGCTTTACCAGTAGATACACCGACCGACTTTTATATTCGAAGCAATCCTCAGCACTCGCCAAACTAGTCTACGGAGCGACAGACAGACTTGTAGGCATGACAGGAGCAACGGTAACTGAAATCTAACCCCTATACGGATACCAACTACAACACATGAGGAAGGGAAATATGGCTGGCGACACACCTCGAGTGCGACTTGCATTAGCGGGCCCCCACATCTCAGCTGGGAACCAAAAGCGCCATTGCGCCAGTGGATTTTTCAACGGGAGCGGGCCGCTGAAACAGACAGATCCCCATGTCTCAGCTGAAGAACGCTTTCTCGGCGCTGTAGTGGCTAGCTGGACCGGGGAAACCATGTGGTCAAGAAGGCGATAACTTAATGAGAGACGTCCCGCCCTCCCCGCTATTTGCCTCCAGCTGAGCAAGCCTGCGGCTGGCTGAGAGTCTGGCCGCTTATCGAAGCTAGTGATGACCCCCTGGCAACGCTTCATGTCAGCCGCCATATATCAAATTGTCGCACTCTGCAAGGTACGCGCCTTTGTGGCTAGCTGATTAAAGAACCTCCGGCCGGTAGTAACAAAGATTAGTGAAAGAACCCTTGGCAAATACGCATCTTCAAACACCAGACCACTGTTGGCTTATCCGAGTCCATTTCAAGCGCTCCACTAAAGCTAACCGGTTCCTAGTTACCAAAGCTCAAAGGAATAATAACCCAATTTGCATCAAGCCTGTCCGTGGGGGAACATGAGAGAAGACGGATCCTAAGACCTGTTAGTCATAGTCATCACGGTGGTTCTGCAAAGTTGCGTACCCATTGTTTCTCGAGTCGCTCTCGAGCTCAATGTACTTGTCCCACTCTGCGTTCTTGATTCTGGAATAATCGAATATTGTCAGCTTTGGGAACGACCGGTTGTCAGAAATGTGCATTTACTTACACCCAGGAGCCTACACGAGTATCTGACGAACGCCCAATGAACCAGTATGCTTGTTTTCCAGTAATGTTGCTGCCAACGTGGAGTTCCGAGTTTTTTTCTGGAAAGTAAAGCCTCTCTTCAAAGTCGATAATGGTTAGCCCTCTAATTGACTTACAAATGTCGTTTACTTACTGTTGTCATTCTTGCGACTAATAACCCACGGGTCGTTAGGGTCGGGAGTGCCGTTTTGTTTCGCAAGCGTGAATATTTGGTTCTCATTATCAATCCTGTAATCCCATCCGTGTGCCAGATTGCCGCAATCTTCCATGGGTTAGTGACTAGTATTCGAGGCTCGGGACCAGAAGCATTAATCTTACCTCTCCCAGCATCCAGAGCCCTCTGAGACCTGAAATTAACGATCAAGACGGTCGAATTGTGATACTGAAACGGCAGACAATTCTTTTGTCCACTGCCAGGAACTTTCTTCTCGAGTCCGCTGATGACCTGCGCCAGACTTTCAATGTCTGCCCGCAGCTGCCCATTCTTGCTTGACATTGAGTTGAGCTGGTTTTGCAAGTTTCCTTTCGCATTATTTGATGCGGCCAGCTCGCTTTCCATCTGTCTTTTTACCTCTTGATTTTCCGCCTTGAGCCTCTCGATCTCTTTCTTGGAGTTATCCAACTGATCGCTCAAAGTCTCTCTTTCCCTACGTAACTCATCTCGCTCCTGCTCGACTTCCTTCGCACCCTCTATCTGGTGTCGCAGGCTCTCAGCGGCTTCGTGTATCAGCTTCTTTTGAAGCCGGGCACTCTGAAGTGCAGCGAGGCTGTTGGCGTCATTTCTCAAGGGGCTCTGGTCCGTGTCGGACCTGCGATTGCAGGCGTGCTGAGGTGTAGTTGCCATAGATGAGAGGTGAAGTTACAGTATGAAGCGTGGAAAGAAAACTGAAAAACGTATTCTGAGGATAGAAAGAGGCTGCAGTGAGTGAATAGGACCCGGGCTTGGGGTTCTTTGCGAGGAAGTCGTTCGGTTGTCCCCGTAAGCCTGGACTGAACCACGCAAGTCTTTCTGCTGGAAGGTCACGCCACCTAAAATAGCTCGAACAGGGTGGGATGGGCTTCGGGGCTGAGTGAGACCTGAATGCGCTAAATCGCTTATCATTGGCAATATAACACCAGCGGCATAACGGTGGCGAGCTGAAAGATGGAACAACAACTCGGTACATGAATGCAGATTCTTACAGGCACAGTGCAAGCGCCCATGAACATCTGAAGAGGGATTTGTTGGACGACAGCTCCTTTGGGATCGAATCCCTCTTTTGACCGCTACAAGGATAGAAACTGACGTTCCTTGTGGTTTTTACCCTTTTACCGATCGGGCACTGATTGGAGTTTGACATTGGGCTCAAGAAGGATCATGCGATTCTCACCAGCAACTGTTTCACAAGTACCGCTTGTAAGACGATGTTTTATGTTCAACTAACGTAAGCCGCACCTAGGACAATGGTCATAGAGAGATGCGTTTGGCACGTCAAGCACAACCCCAGATTAGTCCAAGCTTCGTGATCAATCCTTGGCTTTCCTCTCCATAGAAGCCACGCATGCTCCAGTTTCCACGGCCGTGTCTTGGTGCCCGCTCAGTCAACTGAGAAACGACCTCCAGTTTGTCGGCCTCTGCGTGGTCTCCGAGGTACCGTATCGTAGACATATCCAGTGGCCACAATGGCAGCTCCCCGTTTTCGTCTCCACAGACCAGCTCGACTGTGTCGACAAACGGCCCAGCAGCGTTGATGGTCTTACCCACTGTCAGCTTAGCCGCGACTATGGGAGCTTTGACTTCGCAGTTCCACACTTCTTGATCTTGCGAGTAGGCGCCGTGTATCAGCTGCCTGGCGTCCCTGTACTCTACCTTGAGGCCGCTGAGCCTGCCAACAGATGCACTGAACGATATTTTGCAAATAGCGGAAGGCCCTTCAATGGCATCCAACGCACTGAAGCTGCTTACGGATGAAGATGTTGATACGGTATTGACGCAATCACCCAAGTAAAAGTGCTCGGTGGGCTTGGTCTCGGACATTGTTTTCTTCGTCTTCTCCAACAGCGAAGGGCTCATCCCAAGGAGCTTCTTCGCCGGTGGCATCTTAACGGCACTTGTAGCTGCCGCATGAATTTCCTTGCCCCAGACGACTCCAAGAAACTCGAAGCAGTCGGTGAAAATGAAGCCGAAGAATCCACGGAAGGACCACTGGTGATAATCTGCCATGGAAAAGCTGTAGGTCTTGCCACCGGACTTGGTTCCGGCTCTCAAGACGTTGCACTTGGAGGTCGCTACAGCGATGGCCGTGACGGAGAGCTTGTCTTCTGCGCCCTTGACGACGTGGGCTTCGAGCTCGGTAATGGCTTCGTCAATGTCGAGCTTCAGCACATGTTGAGGGTTGCCTTCCCTCAGTCCATGCGAAATTTCTTTGCCGGTCGTGTAGGCAATGCAAATGCCCTTCATCTTCCCGTCGTCACTCCACAGCTTGAGTTCGCTGGGACGATCGCCGACCTCCAAGTCCTTAAGATCATTAAAGAACGTCGCACCGACTGAAATCAAGTCCTTGTTTTGCAACAAGCTTTGCATGCGGTACTCATCAGCTCTGTATGCGAATTCAGACACGGAATCTTGTATGCTGGGATGTAGCTCAGCAGTGGCGTTGACAGAATCAGCGAAGAGACTTCCGTTTTCATCCCTTCGAGGTGTCTGCAGTGTTGGTTAGTTCTGGATTCAAAAGAAAAAAAGGGCCCATATTCACAATCAGCACAGCCTCCAACTTCTTCTTGATCTGAAGGATTTCATTTTCTCGGGTTTCCGCTTCCTTCTTCTGCTTTTCCAGATTGGCCTTTGTGGTCTTCCACTGCTCGAGAGTAGGTAGGTCATCTTGTTCTCGCGTCTACACGGGTCTCTGTCAATGCTTTTTCGCCTCAGTTGAAAATTTCATAACTTACAGGGAGGAGCAACCGAAACACGCTCGGGCTTAGATATTGGGAAGTGCGGTAAGGGTCACAAGCGACTTTTGGGTCTCTTGTGACTGCATCGACCTTGAAATTCAAGTGAGTGTCATATTCGAAACGAGACTCAAGCGGCTATCGTACCTCTCGAACGATCTTGATCATCTCAAACCGGCAGTCACGAGCCGCGACCTCTAAGCCAAAGATATCAGGGTCGTAGCGTACAACTGGATTAGATGGCAGCGGCTCTTCGATTGGTTGCAGCGCCTGGGTTCGTCCCGATATAGGAACCAAGGCGGTATCATCCTGCCTTTCTTTCTGTGCCTTTACAGCGTCTTCGTACTTCTGTTTCTTATCGAGTTGAGTCTTAGCCATGATTGCAGCATATTTCGCGAGACCTGCTGGGGCGTTTTTGATGAAGAGCTCAATCTTCCTTAGGTTCAGTCCAGAAATCACTGAAAACAAGTTATTGCTGCTCATCAATCTTTGATTATAGGGCAGACATACTAGCCTGAATTTCATTCCATAGTATCTTGTACTCCTGTTACCGTTCAGTGGATGATATCCGATGTCTCTGGAATTGACCTACAGTATATGAATCATATAGAGACGCAGTGTACACGCCAGCGTTCTCATAATCGAGCGGTGAACCTTTTTTAGTTTGTTCGTGGTAACTTCGCAAGGAAGTGTACTTGGTCAAGATTGCGCTGAATGCTCATGTCATTATAAGTTTCAGCGCTGGCGATGACGCTATGAAATACTTGCCTCACACGCTGTGGACCTGCAAAACCCATTAATTTAGCAAGTGTTCTGATCTCATGAGTAGTTTTCTTGGCTCACAGGCAGCAACTGCATCCGGAAAGCTCATAGCCACCTCCTTCAAGTTTTGCAGTGTCCACTCCTTGATGCTGTCATCCCTAATATCACCTCCCCCAGACCATGTCACGCTTGAGGAAGGACTTAGCATTCGATGCCAACAGGGTATCATCAATTTCTCACCTGATCTTAGTTTTGGCGTCCTTTAGATGGGAGTTGTCGTCTTTTCCACCTTCGGCCTTGCCTGAGACGTTCACAGCACTTATGTTCGCCGAGAGTTCAAGCCCGCCAGAGAGACTGTTCTTTTTCATGGTGTCCGCAGTGGTGATGGAGACGAGTGCGTCAAACTCACCACCCTCGATGAAGCCTGAGATGAAACAGTCGCCGTAAATTTCTGTAAACTGCCCTGGCTCGATGTATTCAATGGGGCTGAACTCAGTGACGTTGTCAGCAATCAAGCGCTGGTTGACGACCTTGACATGCACGAGGTAGTTGATGTCCGCTTTCTTGATTTCGGTCGAGTCAACAAAGGCGGCTTTGCCAGACAGCGAACCCAAACCAGCCATCTTGATGGAGAGAGCACCTAAGCTGAGTGTCAGTAAAGCTTGTTGTGCGTTCTATCGGGTGGATAGTAGTACCGCTCACGTCGAGCTTCTGAAGAACATCTGAACTGTTTTCGACAAAAGTCGCCTCCCAAGTGACTACTTGACTGACTTCCTTCTGTCCATCCACGACTTTCCTCGTCACTGTGCCACTCTTTCCCTCGAGTACGGCTTGCGGCGAAGGTCGTTGCCCACCCCCGGCCAGTTGTTTGGAATGTGTGGTGGCAGCATCTGCAATTTGGGTCAACTGCGCAGCGCGCAAGTCACCCTCCGTAGCCGGAACGTTTCCAGGCTTCCGAACGACATCATTGACGCAGAGTGACTGAGTGTAGGAGTTGAAGCCCATGCCTAGGCGCATGGCGCTGTTGTAGGGTGCCAGCATGAGAGCCATGATAACGAAGTGCAAGTGGAAGAGCAGTAAACTGTGGAATGGTCAAGGAGAGGAATGCATTCACAAGGATAAAGACAGGAGCCTTGCGCCGTTATCGAGATCCCCCTAAGTAATGAATTTCATCGGGCTGATAGGAAGTGGCCTACGCTGGCTAGGGCGACGAGGGTGTGTTGTTACAAGAGACCTACTCGAGATCCTAGTCACGGAGCCCCCGAGTCGATAGCGCGGTGTGGCTTCTTGGGGTCGATGTGTAGGGGTGCCTTCGGACAGGAATATTTGTGGCTGTAGATCAACGAGCTGAAATGAACGGAGTGGCTACCGCAACGGGCCGTCATCCACGCAAGCCACGGTCAAGCACTAGCGACAAGAGTGTGGGAAACGCATTGTACGGGCCTCACATTGATTCTATCCCCATTTTTGAATTATACTAATCATCTCCCTCAGTGTGCGTCGACTTCTGACTTGCGATGCATTTCGTCCGGCACTCAACCACAACACACGACAGCACAAGGACACAGGATGAATTTCGAAGACGTTTTCCCAGACGATCCATTCGAGCTCACAGTCAAGTATATGGGCGTGCATCAAACTCCCTTTACGGTGCCTTGGGCTCAGGGGAGAGTTCAACTAGGCTCAGGCTTCAACACCCAGCGCACAAAGAACGATTCTCTATTCCTAGAAACTACAGCATTTAGAGATATAGGAGGTGCTCCGCTCCAGTACCGAGAGTGTCAATCAACTTTGATCAAGGACGAGTCGGGCACGAACATTGCGACCGCTTCCGAGAACACCAGCTTCGCCATCAGCGCCTCCGTGGGTGGCAGTTTTTTGGGTGCATCCGGCAGAGGAAGCTACGAGAAGAGATTGCGCGATAACAAACACGTTTGTTCGATCAAGTCCCATTCAAGGAGGCTCAGACAGCTAAGAGTTCGAACAGTTATCAAACATAAGCATTCGCGCTGACCATACATGCGGCCAGATCGATGTTATAAGCCTGCCCAGACTGAATCACAACGCAATCAAGCTGCTGAAAACTTCTTCCGACGTCATCAATGAGTTCTGCCAGACATTTGGCGACTTCTACGTAGCTGGCTATCGAGTTGGAGCGGTGAACAACACCACCGTCTCGGGACAGCTGGCGAGCAAGGATTTTTTCGAAGCGAAGCGCGCAGAACTAGAGATTAAAGCGCTTTTTATCAAGTACCGCAAGTCTATCAACGACGTAGAACAGTCCGCAATCGATATCGGCGGGCTTAGTGTGTCTGCGTTCGACTCGCTCACGGCTTTCCACTCTGATTTCACCGCCTTCACGTTTGAGGACAGCCTTCGAGCTGGGGCAATAGCTGCCGAGAACAAGCACAGAGCAATGAATGTTGCTAGCAGAGCCAATGAGATCCTATGCAAGGAGTTCTCGCTGAGTCACGAAGGCATTCTGTATCAAGATGTTGTGGATCAACTTTGTGACAGGGGGCTTGTCACTGAGCTGCTGCTGGCGCCTTTTGCCTCACTTCGAGAGTACCAATCGCTTCTTTCGCTCCGATTCAAGAGACCAGCGTTAATTTAGTTAAACAATATTTGGACCCAAAAGAAAGGCAAAACAATATTTTCTGAGTCCTGTAGGGCCTTGACTTTGGCCTAGAGGCAGTGCGAACCTCCGCAAAACAAGAGAGCTTGAGTGCGACCGTACGACTTGAGCCATTTTCAGCAGCCAGCTGATTTTCCCGTCATATACATAGTACAATGCCCAATCACACACCAGCATTGAGACGAGGTCAACTACCCTGACATGGGGTTTGAAGTCGTGATTCTAGGTTTGGAATCCCATGTGTTCACCAACGACGAATAAGACAGTTTTTCAGACGGCTCAGCCCGCCGCTGTTCCTAGCTGGGTTACCCTAGTTTCTCAAGATGGCAACCCACTCCGCTTGGCTTGCAACTAATGAACGCCACACATCAAGCTAGGGGGGTGAGCTGAACCGCTGTATGCATGGTACAGCTAGCCACACGGAACCTCCTGACTATGTGAAGCTCTAATGTCGAGACAAGAAACTTGAAGGTTTGAAGGATCTCAGGTGGATTCCGAGCAGAAGACCAAAGGCGGCTACAACGGCTTGGTTGAAACTTTGTCACTTTTGGCATGAGCCGACGGACGTTCGTTCCATCTTCCACCGCGCTTTTGAAGGGCCGGATCTGCACTTCAACAAGTTCTTGTCTGTTCAACCTTTCAACTTGACCAGACAATCAGTTACGCAGGCACTTCTACCTCTTCATTCTACACAATGGCCACTCAGCTTGTTCCTTACAACACCGCCATGCAGCTTGGCTCTGGTTTTAACTCATTCACCCAAACCCTGTGTATTGACAATGCTGTCGGTCGCGAGACCGACACCGTGGCGGGGGTCAATAAAGTTGAGAACAAGGACAAGGAAGTTGCCCAGTCCGTGATTTACAAGACCAGCGTTATCAACAAAACCACCGATGTTACGGACGAGATGAATGTGGGAACGCCATTTCCTCTGTTGGCTTCCCGTTACTGATTAATGCACTCTACAACCAGATCAACGGCGCCTTCAACATCAAGTACGATCAGTTGACTGTCGATGGCAGCGGCAAGTTCATCAACACGAACAAGATTAAAGACAGCGATGTCAGCATCATGGTCTCTGTCAAGGTTGTCAATCAGACCATCTACGACCATTCCCTTACCAAGTTTCAGCCCATCACCAGCATCAAGGAAGCCACGCAACAGCACCTTGTCGAAGTCTATGGAGACTCGTTCATCTCCGGCTGGCAAGAAGGAGGCGAGTTCCTGGCCGTAATTAGCATTAAAGCCAAGAACCGAGACGAAGCTCAGTCAATAATTGCCAAGTAAGCCTTCACTCGGTTGTTTAGGTATCCGTCGGAGTATTAACAAACTTCTGCAGCGCCAAAGTTGCCTACTCACATAACACGGGCCCACCTAAGAACCCGCCCACTGCAGACAACAATAAGCAGCTGGCCATAGGCCTCAAGGCTAAGTTCGATAAGATCAAAAACGATCTGGTTGCCGAAAACGAAGTCTCAGTATCTGTGACATGGACTGGTGGTGGTCAACACCTCAAGAGGTGTAGGTGTGCCTCCTCCTCTCCGTGTCGATTATGAGCTAATTGTATCTCAATCTAGCTGATGAGGACTGGGACTTTGATACTATGAAGGATGTCGCCTTGAGGTTTCCGGATCTTTGCGCCAAAACACCCATGCGCACTCACGCGGTGCTCACCAAGTACACAGCCCTTCGGAGCTTCTATCAAACCCAAACCTTCAACTTGCCCGTGTATGACAAGACAGGAACGTATACCAACGTTCTTCAAGAGGCTTATCTGGACTATAAGTCCATCCTTTCGGCCATACAGGTTCTTGCATTCGATGTTTCCGAGGGGACAAAAGCACTCGTCAGCAACCCGCGGGGCGTAAAAGCTTGTGAGTTAATATCCATTCCTCCTTTCGAACGAAACTTACACCATGGCAGTGGAACAAGACAAGAACGTCCCGCAGCAAGACGAAAAAGAGGATACTGGTCCTGCAGCAAATGAAGCCTCAACAGATAATCACGACGAGTCGGTTGACAGCAGTGTGGTCGACATCTCAACTGTCGCCAAACCTTCACGCAAGGTGGCCAAAGTCCCGCCACCCGCAATTGAAAAGCCATTTGCTCCGACCATTGCGGGTCTAGAAGAAGCGCGCCTCCAATGCCGTTTCATGATGAACCGTATCGTCCAAGAGGTGAGAAGTCGCAAATCCACCTCCAATTTGGCCTCATTACTAATAAAAAGCAATTCAAGATTGATAATATCACTATCGAACCTGAGATTGCCACCGATGAGAAGAGACAATCTCCCTACCTCAGCCCCTTCTTGTTCAAAATGCTTCTGCCTCTGGGAGTCGACCTTCCAGCCGAGACTAGCCAGGTCGCACAGGCTGTTGCGGCGTCCAAGTTTGATCCTGATGCTCTGGCTAAGAAGTTTACAGGGGTGGCGTCATGAGTTAGCACTCGAGCGAGCGAGATAAATAGCATACAATGTATACTATTCCTTCAATGCCTGTATGCATCATTTTGTATCCTTTGTAGCGCGCTGCTACCATGCGAAGATATGGAATCGGCTGTATTGAGGGGTTGATGATTTTGCGCCTTCTGCTCTGCTTGATTTCGTGACGACTGGATCGAGCAGAGCCTAGCAGCAGACACTCATGCCGTCCACTATCAGAGAGACAAGAAGCCTGGACTCTTAAACCCGCTTTTCCTCTCGTCTGCAGGGGGGGGCAACACCGACAAAACGTCATACCGAAAACAAGGATCCATGCCTCCGGGTAGAAAAACATGGCTGGGACCAATAACAAGCCAAACATAAGAGGAGAACAACTTTCAACATGAAGCTACTAGAGACGTGCTAGACACCTTTTACACGTGGAAACCCATATGCGCAATTTCCTAGTTCGCGCAGGAGATTATGTCGGATCGACGCGAGGTTTCAAATTAACCTATCCCACCGGCTTAATAGGCAAAAGGTCGCTGTATTCTCCTGATCAATAAGTCCCGGTAATGTACGAAAGGAAATAAAACCAAGTCGATAGAACAGTTCTTTCATTATAATAAACAGCAATCCGAGACCTCAATACTGCTGATCCACGAACCGCCCATCTGCAACTGCCGACAAGTTGTGTCCAGTCTTTACAGATATTTTCAACCCCTCGTAAATCACGATGCATGTCGCACGCTATCTGGCTCCGGCCGTGTTTGCATCATCTGTCTTGGCAGAGACCAAGTTCTGCGGCGCCCCCAATGCCTTCGAAGTTCTCATGGGAACCCCATGGATCGTTTACTCGATGAACTACAACTACAAGTCCATCAGCGGATCATGCTGCACTAGTTACTCTGGAATTTCTGGGTCAGGGGACTCCCAACGCATTCAATGGAGCAGCATCTGGGACATCGATCCGACCGTCAGCAGAGACGTCGTCAAGGGCTACTCGTTCATCGGCCTGACCCAGAACCTGGAGACCAGGCTCAGCGACATTCAAAGCATCCCGAGCACCTACACTTGGACCGTCTCAAACTCTTCGGCTTACAAAGGTAAATATTCTTTTCCATTCAACCTGCACTTCGTCTAACTTCGGTTCAAGGCAACGTGGTCTACGATTTCATGACATCCGACACCAAGGGCGACAGCACCTCGAGCAACGCACAGGAGTTGATGCTTTGGCTCCGCTATGAAGGCGGACAAGTGCCCATTGGCTGGGCCGAAGGACCAACGGCAACCATCAATGGGCTGTTCGGAAAGGATGGGTGGAGGCTGTACCAGGGCAAGAATGTCGATACGGGAATCACGGTTTCCTCGCTCCTTGTGCCCCAGGACAATCAATTCGGCGACCTCAAGGGTGGCTCTTTCGAGGGAGACATCAAGGATTGGCTCGTGGCTCTCTCAAAGCAGGGTGTCTTTTCCGGGAACACGTTCGTCAACGTCGGCAACGCCGGCATGGAGCCGTACTGGGGTACTGTCACATTCAACAGCACCCTCGGGCTGAGAATCGATCTCTGATGAGACTATGAACCCAAATTGTCGTATTTCATTGCGGGCTAGGTATGAGTAACACTTTTGATCCGCCCAAAGAAAAAAAACGAGAAAGAAAAAAAAAACTTTTTAATTCTCTTCCCCATTTTCATGAAACTCTCGACTCAATGTTCCTCAATATCTCAAAGTAATGGAACCGCTCATGACCTTGGCGGCCGTTCCTCCAAGATGCAGCGTCTCCAGCTTCCGTGCGCCATCAGCGTCCTTTCCGACGCGAATATCGATGAAAATATTGCTCTTCCGGCCCATCTCGACGCCTTGAGTGATTTCAAAGCTGATGGACTCCTCAGACAACTCGTGCAGGCTCAGGTAGCTCGTCAACGCCGATGCGGCACTCCCAGTCGCGGGGTCCTCGAACGAAGGAGTAACAAGGCGCGTCCTAATCTTCTGCACGACACGGCCGCCAACCTCCTCAGTCCCCAGACGCACGAAGTAGTAGAAAGTGAGCAGAGTATCGCGCCATCCCTCGTCAACGACCTCGTCACGCACCCGGGCGAGTTGATTCGGGCCCACAGCCGCCTTCGCCAGCGCCTCCAGAGACGGAAGTTCCACGAGGGCAAAAGTCATGCCGTTGACAATGCTAAATATGGGCGCCTTGGTCTCGGCCGCCGCAAGTTCATCTTGAGAGCCGCTGAACGGACCGGGCCCGATATCTCTCAGACGCTTCTGATGCAGCCGGACATTGTGTGGGATCTCCGCCCGGACGGAGTTAGCGCCCGTCTCATCAATGGCGATCGGGCCGGCCTTTGCCAAAAGCTTCTTGACTCCGCGGGCCTTCAGAAAGACGGCTGTGCCGATGGTGGGGTGGCCGGCAAAGGGCAGCTCTTTGGTAGGTGTGAAGATGTCAAAGCGCCGCTCTGTGGATGCGGGGTCTTCGACTTCGTGCACGAAGGTAGTTTCTGAGTAGTTGAACTCCCTTGCGATGGCTTGCTTCTGGTCTTGCGTCAGAGTGACCGAGGGAGGAATGGTAACGATGGCCAAGGGATTGCCCTCGAACGGCTTGTCGGTGAAGACATCGATGGTGGTGTACGAGAGCTCCATAGTGTTGCGCTATTTTAGGTCTCCGACCGCAATGATGACAAGCAAGGCGTGAATGGCGCGTAAGGCTTGAACGACAGATGATGGACGAAAAAAAGAGGGGATGAGAGAGTAGGGCGGCTATTTAACTCCTAGTCTATGTGAACTCGTTCGGACGGTTGCGCCATGAGTCACATTGATTCGCCAAGTTCACCAAGCTTATAAATCTCCATCTTTCCGCCCATTGCGCCTTTCGGTGACATTACCTCCACTCGCCGGGTCTACGCCGACTTCCGACTCCACACCCCCGGCCCCCTCTGATGACATCTCGCACCGTCAGGACTATTGGAGGAGGGTCGATGGTCGGCCGATACCGGTTACAGACGGAGAGCAATCTTCACGAATCTAGTCGGGACCCTGTATTTAAAGGCACTGTCGGTCTATAGGATTCTCTCGTTACAATACTCGGAACTAACGAATCATCTCAAATATTCAGACCATACCGAGATTTGCAACCATGGCTGCCGGACGAAGGAGCATTTTCTTCAACTCACAACCGCAACCGATTCACTCAGTTGGCGATACATCCCTGGTTCAAGCCTTTCATCAACAGCTTCCGTCGTTTGCGAGAACACCACTCATCGCTCTCGATGATGTCGCGCACGAATTGGGAGTTAAGGCCGTGTACGTCAAGGATGAGAGCAACAGGTTGGGCCTCCCGGCTTTTAAGATCCTCGGTGCATCTTGGGGGACATATCGCGCTATAACGACGCAGCTCGGCTTGCCTGCAAACACCCCGCTCGATGATGTCGGCAAGGCTGCTCGGAAGAACTCCGTTTCGCTTTATGCCGCAACCGAGGGAAATCACGGCAGAGCCATTGCGGCCATGGCAAAGATTCTCGGCATCCCTGCACACATATATGTCCCCAGCAGCGTCACCGGCGAGGCCATCACTCTCATTGCGTCCGAGGGCGCCGATGTCATTGTCAGCAACTCCCATTACGATGATGCCGTCCTAGAAGCCTGGGAGGCTGCCAAGGCCACAGAAGGCGGCTTGTTAGTACAAGACAACGCCTTCGACGGGTACGAGCAGATTCCCGCCTGGATAGTGGAAGGGTACTCGACCCTCGTTGTCGAGGCCGAGCAACAGGTTGCTGAGAGGGGCCTGAAACCAACTCTGATGGTTACCCCGGTCGGAGTTGGTTCGCTGGCGCATGCCGTCGTCTCTCACTGCAAGTCTGCCGGACGTGACTGCGCTGTACTTTCTGTTGAGCCAGACACTGCACCGTGTCTTTGGAAGAGTCTGAACGATGGCCAGCCCGTCTCGGTGCACACATCTAGGACCATCATGGATGGGCTCAACTGCGGCACTGTCTCTTCGACGGCATTCGCGGATCTTCAAGCGGGTATCGACGCCAGCGCAACCGTCTCAGATTTCGAGGCCCACGAAGCCGCTCAGTATCTCGCGACCAAGGATGTCAAGAGCGGACCTTGCGGCGGCGCAACATTGGCTGCGCTGCGACGACTTTCACAAATCAGCCCAAGACCGAGTTGCTTGTCGGAAGACGCCGTTGTCGTCCTGCTCAACACTGAGGGTCAGCGGAGGTACAAGGAGCCATTGGATGTGTCTGTCGATGACCCTGTTAAGCTAACCCAGATCCTCACTTCAATTGACTCTTCCAATCCTGACCTGTCCAAGACTTCCGGGGCCGGAGAGACGGAGATCGCCAACTATATTTTCGCTTGGCTTGAGCACCGGAACATCGAGGCGCACTGGCTTGAGCAGAGATTAGGCCGGCCATCCGTGGTTGGCGTACTCCGCGGAAGAGGAGGGGGAAAGTCGCTCATGTTGAATGGTCACGTCGACACCGTCAGCCTATCCAGCTACTCCCCGGATCTTGACCCCTTGAGCGGAGAGCTGAAGACTGAAGATGGGGGTCGAGTCTTTGGCCGAGGTAGCATGGATATGAAGTCGGGCATCGCCGCTGCCATGTCAGCAATGGCACGTTTCAACACGGCAACAGGCTCGTCTGTCCGTGGTGACCTGATATTGGCTGCTGTTGCGGATGAGGAGAACTTCTCTATTGGGACTGAGGAGGTCATCAGAGCTGGCTGGAGAGCCGATGCGGCCATTGTCCCTGAACCAACCGCGCAAGAAATTGTTATCGCCCACAAGGGTTTCGCCTGGATCGAAATCGATATCCTCGGCATCGCCGCTCATGGTTCCATGCCGGAGCAAGGTGTAGATGCAATCTTGCAGGCCGGAGCCGTCCAGACGGCCCTTCTCGAATATTCCAGGACATTGCCGACAGATCCTCGTCTAGGTAAGGCGTCGCTTCACGGCAGCCTCATCCAGGGCGGCGAAGAACCCTCGAGCTACCCTGCGCGCTGCACACTCACGGTCGAGTTCCGGACCATCCCATCACAGACACCCGAGTCTGTTCTCAATGACGTCCACAAGATTCTTGAACGTCTCTCATCCACAAACCCGGACTTCAAGTACACCTCCCCGCGCGTTACGTTCTCCAGACCGTCTTTTGCTATGAGCACGGATGACGAGTTCGTCCTGAAATTCGTCTCTGCAACTTCGACAACCCTGGGTGAGGCGCCGACGCCAACAGCTTCGTCGTTCTGGTGTGATGCTGCTCTCCTGTATGAAGTCGGTATTCCGTCTATCATCTATGGGCCGAAGGGCGCCGGTCTTCACGGAAAGGAAGAATGGGTCAGTCTCGAGAGTTTGCATGAGGTCGCCTCGGTTTTAGGGAGCGTCATTCGGGAATTCTGCTCCTAGAAGGTCAGCATCATGAATCAATATGATGGATGACATTTGAAGGCCCTCTTCAGACATCGATGCTATCGACAGTGCCGTATTCTGGTATATGAATACAAGAGGCGAAACGGGCTTTCACTTCTGACCGATTCTTGTGTCAGCTGACATGGATTATTTCCTTTTCCACCAGCCTAATCGATGGCGGCACGAGTATCGGTAATCTATGAACATGTCACATTCTCCTAAGTGTTCTAATGATGACATCTACTCTTGACCTGTACATACTTAAATTCCTAAGCATTTCGAATCGCCAGATTCCTTGGTCTCACAATTGTTGCTTAAAAAGGAACACTCGGACACTTGAAGCGGAAGGTATATATTGAACTCTAGGTGAGCCTTAAATATTTACGAACTTAGAAGTTGTGGTGAGAGCGGCGGAAGCGCTGAAGGCGCTTGACGCGCTGCACCGAGCGCTTGCAGCCAGCCTCGCTGCTGTCAGAGCCCGAGTCAGAGCCAGAGCCCGAGTCAGAGCCAGAGGCCGAGCCAGATCCAGAGCTTCCAGTGCTGCTGTCGGCCTTAGCACCGCCGAGAATCTTGGCGGCAGCGTGCTCGGCAGCAACCATAACAATGGCTTGGGTGTTGCCAGTGGGCAAGTCAGGGTGCATAGAGGCGTCAACGACGTAGAGGTTGTCGGTTCCCCAGACCTTGGTGTTGGTGTCAACGACGCTCTTGCCGTCGTTCTCGGTGCCCATGACCGCGCTGCCGACAAAGTGGCTGCCAGTGGTGTGCTCGGACATCAGGCTCTCGGCCGTAGCGTTGCCAGAAATGGTCAGGGTGCTGTTAGACTTGGACGCGAACTGGATGATCTTGCTCATGAAGCTCGCGACGGCTTCCTTGTCGCCGGCAGTGGTGAGGTAGGGCTCGGTCGTCAACTTGGTGGAGCCATCGGCGGAAATGCCGAGGGCACCAACGGAAGTCAGGCCGTGCGTCAGGTAGACCTTGACGCGGATGGTGTCGTTCTTGGGGGAGTTGACGGTGCCCTGGATATAGCGCTTCTGGCCATCGGAGCCCTCGACGCTGGTCCAGAAGTTCAAGCGCTGGCCTGCCTGGGTGAGCAGACCAGAGCCCTGGGCGAACTGGTCGACGTCAGTCTGGTCGGGGGCGGTGAAGGCGGTGCTGGCAAGAGAGTTAAGGGAGGACTTGGTCTGGAGGTTGACAGTGAAGATGGGGTGGTCCTTGAGGTTCTGGCCGACGGGGAGGTCGATCCACTGGGCCTCGGCGGGAAGAGTGACCTGGACAGAGCCGCTCTTAACGGTCTGGATCTGCTCCTTGGGACCGATGCCGCTGTTGAACAGGATGCGAGGGGTGGACAGGGCACCAGCGGCGAGGATAGCGGCGCCGCCAGCCTTGAGGTTGACGATCTGGCGAACATTCTTGCCAGTCTCGATCTCGACGCCAGAGATGGTAGTGCCGTTGCGGACGGCGCGGACGACCTTGGCGTTAAGCTGAAGCTTGAAGTTGGGGAGAGCCTGGGCGAGAGGGAGGTAGTCACGGACGGGGCCGCCACGGAGACCGTTCTCGATGAGCCAGGGAGGGTGGGTGAAGACGGAGTCCTTCTTGTTGGGCTCGGCAAGACCGTCAACCTCGGTGAAGCCGTTGCTCGCCAGCCACTTGGACATGACGTCGTAGGCACCCTGGTCGTAACGCTTGCCATCCTTGCTGGGGAGGATGGTGCCGGGAGTGCGCTCATAGAGCTTGTTGGCAGACTCCTCGACTTCGGTCCACTTCCAGCCGGTAGGCCACTTGTCGTCGAAGTCGTGAGAAGGAGGCTTGACCCACATCATGGCGTTAACCATGGTAGAACCGCCAAGAATGCAGCCAGCCTGAGAAGCAGTGTCGGTGCAGTACTCGCTAGTCTCCTTGGCGGTGGAGAGGTAGTAACCCATGGCGGGCACGTCGTACTGAGTAACGGTGTCGTTCCAGTCAAGGGTGGCCTTGCCGCCGGTAGA
This sequence comes from Colletotrichum chlorophyti, assembly GCA_001937105.1. NCBI lineage: Eukaryota > Fungi > Ascomycota > Sordariomycetes > Glomerellales > Glomerellaceae > Colletotrichum > Colletotrichum chlorophyti. The sequence continues at coordinate 78,737 of MPGH01000066.1, read as the reverse complement.
GGCCAAGGAGGGACCTCCACGCTCGATCAAAAGGACGCTCTTGCCAGACTCGGCGAGACGCTCGGCAACAATCAAACCAGCAGCACCGCCACCGGCAACGATGTAGTCGTAGGTGGCGTTCGAAATCGTAGTGGTGACGTTAGCAGGGACGGCGGGAGAAGTTCCGTTGCCAGCGCCAGGGGCGGTGACGGCGTCGGAGGCCTTAGCAGCCCAGGTTTCGTAGTCGGCAGACTTGGCTCCGACGAGATCGGCACCGAACAGACCGAAACCGGCGCCGTGGTAGTTAAGAGCAACGGAAGCGCTGGCGGTATCGGCCAGTGCCGTGGTAGAGTAGGCCCATCCGAAGACGGTGGTGTCGGAGGTGCCAGTGAAGGTGTCGGCTTCGCCCGTGATGCATCCTTCGCAGAGGAAAGTGTATGTGAAGCTCTTTCCGTCCACGGAGGTGCCGGACGCGATCGGCTTGAGGGTGATGCCGGAATCAGTGACAACGTCGGGGTTGGCATATCCGCTGGCCTTGCGGATGGAGGTTTGGACGGAGTCGCCGTTGGGCCATGCAACGATGAGGAGCTTGTTGGTCATGGAACCACCGAGGGAGATGGAGGCCCAACCCTCGCTGAGAGGGGCAGAGATCTGACCGATGAAGTCCTTGCCTACGGTGTTAGGCAAGGCAATGCCGAAAGAGAAGCCGGAGGTCTCGGTGTAACGCTGGAAAGTGATGCCGGAGGCCGAGTCGACGTAGGACTTGGTCTGCTGGGCCGCGGCGGCCACAGCCAGCAGCCCCGTGGTGAGAAGGGACTTGAACATGGTGAAGGATCGCGTGTTTCGGTGGTCGCAAGAGAGTGTGGGTTTCGAAGTTTTCGATGGAAAGCGGTCAAGGGGTGGAAAAGAACGGAGGAACACAAGAGTGTCAAGGAGAGTACACCCGTCACAGAGGGGCAAAAAGAAAGTTATGAGCAACCAGCGCGAAGATGTGAAGAGTCCAACTGAAGTTGACGGAGAGCTAAACTTCGTCTAATTCCCGCATGCTACCGTTATGGACTGTAAGTTATATATTGTTTCCTTCGACATCCCAAGAGAGCCAAATCGGGACACGCGGCTGCAACCCTGCACGCTCGTTCCTGGTTTTCGGCCCCATTGAGGGGGTCAACATCCTGCATCTGAGATGATGAATCCATGAGGATCCATCGCAGAGCCAAGGCCATACGCAACAGTCGGGTTCCAGTAGATTGGATAGCGGCTCATCATCGGAACTCGATACCAGTAGCAGGTGGGAAATCCGGGAGGGCGCTTCTGACGGCGAGCGAATCGGAGAAAGCTCAACCACGAGTTGAATCAGGTAGATAGGCGATGGGGTAATTCGGGTGACGTCCGTCACCCGACCGGAGGGTGACCCGGGAAAGGGCCTCGGACGCGGATCGAGCTAGGCAAGCACTGCCGTTCTTGGACCCCTGGTATTAGAGGGTTGCATTATCTGTGTGACAGGCGCTCGCCAAGCAACTCTCACCTGGAGGACATGATTTTCATCAGCCGAGCTAGCTAGAGCCTCTGCCGCGCAGATGCTCCAAGATTTTTTCTCTTGGGCATGGTCCAGGCTCCAAGGTGTGGGTATTTTGGTCTGTCGCAGTATCCCAGATATATTAACCCAACAGGGGTCTACGGCCATGCGAAACGCCAGGAAACGAACGGTCGTCCGAAGTTAATAAACATAAGCGACCATGAGTGGATTAAGTCGGGGCCGAAGTGGAGATGCTGCTCGTCCGAGTTTCCCAATAACAGAGAGGTTATCCAATCGGGCTGAGCATGTTACAAAACTATGGGCACATATTGGGGTGGAAAAGGGGGAGGGGGCGAGGGATCAGGTCGGCATCGTAGTGTAGGACGACGTAGTACTGTACTGCGAATGCTACTGTAATCCATGGAAAAAGACTTACCCACTGCAATGTGGCATCCATGAAATCGACTACGTAGTATAGCTTACAGCTCCTTAGGGTAGGACATATCAGTAGTCTGCTGATTTATAGAAATTAGTGTCCCCAGGAAGGAGAGGGAAGAAAGGAGTACGACTGTCTCGCAGTTTCGCAGTCTCGCAGGAATGTCCACCGTCAATTTCTTTCGTCTTCCCTGATTTTCAAAATTTGCTGGCGTGTAGCAGATACACGTGGAAACGAGCCACACATTCTCTCCGCCGTCGACGAAGCAAGTAATGGACTATCGTCATCTTGCCTCCTTAATCTCCGTTGGCACGCAGCAAACTCTGGCATAGGATCCATTCCCCCATCCCCGCCGTGCGGACCCGAACTCACCGGTACCGCTTACACTTGACAATCACGTCGAAACGGCTTCGCAACGGATAGCGGCACGCGTAGACGCTCCGCGCTGGCTGGGCTTGAACAGTCCTGCACGTGCCATTCCACTTCCAGGGCGATTAAATGAAAAATCAGACCGGAATCCACGCTAGAACTATTGGGTTGTACTGCACGTCACGCTGTGTGTGTGATTAATATTTGTAAAATGGTGTTGCAATCCACCAGAACATCTTCATCATGGGAAAGCTTTGCGCACAGCGACGACCAGCGGCGGCCAACGGCGGCGTGCGTCTGTCCGTCTCCCTTCGACGGACCCTCGTCCGGGTCCGGGTCGTCTGGAAGTCGCACACGTTTTCGCTTCCATTTGGGTTTGACTTTCAACGCATCCTAACCAGCTTCGGTGCTAGCCGCATGATATCGGCCCTCGCTACAGCCCTGTTCCGCGCGGAAAACGTACGGGAATTGTTTGCCTAAAACAGACGTTGGCTGCCGGTAGTGGCCACGGCATACAATCGCCACTGCGCTTCGCACGATTGCAAGCCAACGCGCAAGTATTGACCTTGTACGTTTCCCAAGCTAGCGGGACATTGAGCACCCATGACGATTTTCGGGTGTTAATTAGAGCTTCAAGGCCTCTTCAGCCACTGCATACTGATCTGTAACCATGAATCGCTTCTTCTTGGCCGCCGTTCTATTTTAGAGCGTGAAATGCTTTCCGGAGAACGTGAAACTTGACCGTCCGGCATGCCTCATCGAGAGAGCAAGCATGTTTCCTAGCCGGCAGCTTTAGCCCCTGGTGTACAGCAGTCATTCTCTCGACTCATGATGTGCACCATTCGGGGTTCATCTATGGAAGGGTCGCGATGCCCATCGCACAATATATTCACCGTCCGTACATCGATACTTGCATGTCTCCGTTTCCGTTCTCCGAGGAGCTGCCAGTGTTGTGGCTGATCACAAAACCTCAAGTTACCCGCGCGGTTCGTTCCACTGTCATGTAGACTTAATGTATTAATGTGGATGACAAGTGATTACATTAGCACTTTCGGACGAGGAAGAACGCTGTTCCAAATGGGCCTGTTCAAGTGCGCTGTCGTTCAGGTTAGGTGGGTTCTTCCACCCGTGCCGGAATGCCGAGTAGACCTTGATTGAGCCTTCGCGGGGTATTAGCGAACAGGCTCTGACACGAAAACAGAAAGCCTTTCGAACGTTGAAGAACAAAAACATTGTTGCGTGATGAGGATGAGTCCACCAACATTGACGGATGCAATTACTGTAAAAGGAGCGCGAACCTTGGGGCTGAATGAGCCCGTTCGCAATCGGCTTTCCTTTCCATGTCTGGTTCATGACCCCTTTCCCCTGGAGGGAATCAAATTGACATGTCAGCCACCTATCTATACAATAAATACTGATACAGGTCTTGTAATTGTTAAGACTTGTCAAAAAGCCCCGGCTGAGCAATGACCGAAAATGCTCTCCTGGGCCTAGCTATTGTATCACTACCTTGGATATTTCACCGAAAGGGCTTGAAGCTCTGCCTTGGTAACGCGGCCTTTTTTCTTCTGGTCCACTGTTTGTAAAGTGGCATTCAGGATAGGGGATACTCAGAGTCCACTATGCGGGGACTTGATGGGAATGATCAAACATTGATCACGTTCTTACACTAAAGCTAAGGACCAGAGAACTTGTCGTGCAGCCCTTCCTCTTCCTTACGTCACTTCTGATATCAATGCGACTTCTTCACAAGGCGCATATGGTATTGAATTGATCACAGCTAGAGAAAGAAACAGCACAGAAAATGATATCCTACCCAAGATCTCTCTTCCTCGGCCCGCGCTCAGTCCTCGTCCCACATCACCTTCATCGTCACGGGGAAAGGCCAAAGCTGGCCCCAGTCCTCCTTCATGTACACAAAGAAACCGCCAGGTCTCGGCACCTTCTTGAGGAGACCCTGGGGCCCTGGAACACGACGGAGGTTCTTCTTTCTGAACAGAGCCCTGAACATCTCGGTGAGAGCAACCTGGCTCGCGTCGCGACCGAGACAGGCATGCGGCCCAAGGCCATAATGAATGTACGACTCCAGTGGTCTTCGGGGATCGACCTCTTCCGGCGACGGGAAGTGTTGAGGGTCCTTGGCAGCGGACACCTGAACAATGGTTAGCCAAGGCACGGGTGTTTGTCAAATGGGAAGGGGAAACGGCAACTTACAAAACTCACGAATACCCTGTCGCCGCGTCGAACGGGTACCTCACGACCATCATCTTCCACAATCACGTCATCTTGCGCTGCTTCACGGTAAGAGCCGAACGTTCCCGCAAGACGAATGCCTTCCATGGCGTAGCCGAGCAAGAGAGCATCGCTTTCCTTGCTGGGCGGCGCAAGAGCAATCTTGTGAATCTGCGGAATGTGGTTTGTGCCGGGCGAGGAGAGGTAGTAGTCAACTGCTTGGGCAAACTTATTCCGGGTTAGTACACGTAAATACGTTTGGGACGTCAAGGAGGCATCACTTACGACCTGTGCTTGGTTCGGTACCATTGCTCCGGAAGTGGGCAGGATCTGACTCCACGCGATGTCGTACGGGCTCAGTCCGGCCTTAGCCAGTCCCTTGACCATGTTCGTTCCGTACGAAGCGAGAGGGTCACCCTTGTCTGCAGAACCGGTGAACAAACCACGGAAGCCAATCTTGGTTGTGATCTTGACGTTCGTCTCGATCAGCTTCCCCAGCTGCATGGTCACCTCCTTCGCAGCCTGCCGGAGGGGGAAAGACTTGGCAGGATCAATGTCGAAGAAGATGCAAACGAAGATGGCAGCGAGGATCTGGTACATCTCCTGCTCCGAGAAGACGCCCTTCGGGTTCTGCTGCGTCTTCAACGGCAAGTTGAAGATGCGCGACGCGAAGTGAACATGCGCAATGTTGCCGACATCGCGGATGATGTCGACATGCGTTTTACCCGCAAGCTTGTACGACTTTTCTCTCAGCAGTTGCTCCGTGATACCAGCGTAGAAGTTTTTGACGTGCGAGTTCCAGTCGTCTTTGTAAAGCAGAGCGTGCATGCACTTCTTCTGCCCCGCGTGGAAGTCGGTGTCTCCGGAGAGCATGAAACGGCTTCCACCCTTGCCCATCAAGAACGACAGGCCCTCATCCCACGTAACCTTATACCTGTTCTGGTTCTCCAAGATGTACTTGGCACCTCCGAAGGACTCAATGTTCACCCTGGGAGGGATGCGCTTGGGACGGGAGAAGTCAAAGTGCTCCACACGTCCCAAGTCGGTCAGAATCTGGTGGTTCTCAGACGGAATGACCATGGGGTAATGCGCATAAACCGAGTTACCTTTGAAGTGGTTGGGGAACGCTCTGATGAACAGCTTGTAAAAGACACATCCGTGGTTGACTTTGAGGTCATATTCAACCTCTTTGTAGCCCCACTGGGTCAAGTGCCGAGGGTTATAATCCGTTGTGTAATACCTGTCGCCGCGCACAAGACAGACAGCATCGGACAAAACGACACGAGAAATAGTGTAAGTTGGCGCAATGCCGACACCGGGAGACATGGGCGTCTTTGCCTCCTCGGCGACGATGCCGGGGTACAGCTCGACGTAATCCGGATGTTGGTAAAGATTCTTCAGCTGCTCCGACACCGCGGGGTCCGAGTTGATGTCTTCGAACCGCTCATAGGGCTTCAGCCCAAAGTGCTTGCGGAACTCGTTGAGTCCCGCGACATTCCATTTACGGCCCTGTAGGATTCCCATGATTTCCACGGGGCGCATGACTTGCGGGACGTTGCGGGCTCCGAATGCTCCGGCGCAATCCTCGATGGCGGAGCTGATGCAGTCGACGAGGTCGTCGTCGTCGAACTTGCCGTCCTCGCCTCTCTCGTATTCCGCAAAGGTGCGCTGGCCAGGATCGTCAGGAATAGACTTCTCGAACTGGCCCAGCACGCAAGCCATCTCTTTCTGAGAGAGCTCGCCTTTGCCACCAAGAAGCTTTCCGTAAAACTTCTGGATCCACTTCTCGTCCTTGTCCGAGATGCATGAATGCCACCGGTAGCACAAGTTGAACTCAGCCGAGTTGACGTTGCCAGTGCCTGCTTCAGCTCCCTCCGGGGTCCCCGCGCTGATTCCCGCCTCTTGACGAGGGTCGAGTGTCCAGGTGGTGTTGGTGCGGTTGAGTCCGACAATGTTGCGGACGTAGTCGACCAGCGTGATGTTAATGTACATTCCCGAAGTGACCAACCTGGCGGTTTGGAACAAGTCTTCATCATACTTCTTCCATGCTTTGGCGGCGTCCTCTTCCTTAAGATCCTTGCTAGGCGGTGTAAACCTGCCTCCTTCGTTGATGGCGGCCAGGTTTTCCGCCACATGGTTGTGGAATCGGTTGAACATGATCAAGAGGACGCAGACGCCAGGGGGCATGCCAATGAGACGTTTGTCGGCAAAACTATCGGCCTTGAGCTTGCCATCTCTGAAGGTCCGGACCGAGTCCAGCATCTCCTGGTTACTCCCGTAGAGGGGAGCAAGATCCAGATATGCCGAGGTCTTGGACTTGGATGTGTCCCTGTAATCCGTCCAAAATAGATCTACGAGCAGTCAGCGTACAGCTCAACATGAGAGATCATTGGCTAAACAGAGGGAGATACACACCGTGAATGATGATAGTCGCCCAATACCACAAAATGCTCGACACGTTATTGGGATGCTTCTTGTAGGTTGTTCGACCCATGACAGAGTCAAAGACCAGGCCTGGATCGGGCATCGCACCTAGCGTGACGACGCGAGGTTTGACGGATCTGGCGTATGGCCCTCCAGCAGCCCCCAACTTGGGGAACATTGGGTTCTGCGTACACGTTAGCAAAGCATGACTGCACGAGGCCGTCATGGTTCAACTCACGTTGTAAGACCCATCTGCGCGGCGGTACTTGAATTCGTCTCCCATGTACAGCATGGGAGGGTGCTCCAATGAGTCCCACAGTTCTTCGATAAAGGTATTCGTCAGCTGCTCGCGGAGACGAGAGTTGTGCGGGAGCTTGGCGACGAGCTGAATGGTGCGCTCCATTATCATGGTCTTGTCATCCTGGATCTTCTCTCTCTTGAGCTTGCTCTTGATGATCTGAACTAGGGTCTTGACGTCTGCATTCAGGCTTTAGTCTATGGTGTTCTGCGTTTGCCCGTAGTGTGGCGGGGGCACAAACCTGCTGCCTGCAATGCCTTGAGGTTCTGGGTCATCGTTGGCCGCGCGACCTCGGCTGGATACGTTCCATCACCATACTGGGTGGGCAAAGGACGCTTCGAGGCTGCCCGGGCCTTCGGAAAACCCTCCTTCTTGACATCGTGCGAGCCGTATCTGGGGTCAGCGGGGCATGGGCCGGGCTGCTGGGACTTCTCGTTTCCGAGAGGGGCCTCGTTGCTGACAGGGTAGGCATTATCTGCGTGCTCATGCTCCTCCACCCCGGCGGCAGCCGAGAGACTTCCGTTTCTGTAGGGCTTCATGTTGAAAGACTAGCAGTCTCTGATGCTAACTTCCTCAGAAGATCTTGCAATCATGAGACGTGCGGCGGCGGAAGGTCCTCACTCAGGGCGTACCATGAATATATGTGAGCTCAGTAGCTCCCCGCCCTGTTTTGGCGTCACAGCTCACACTGTCCAAGCTTCCTTGGCATATGAATCTCTTGCTTTTGCTGGATAAAACAGCCATAAAATTTTGGGCTCCGACGCCGGTGATCGCCGTACTGGTCGTTCTTAGACTGTCTTAGATTTTGTCTAAGACTAGTCTCACACAAGCGGCATCCTAGCCTCTAAGCACCTGCAACCGTCCGCGATCAACCCGTCCGGCAGCGCTAATGTATGTTACGGCAGCTAGAGATACTAGCTCGCAGCTTAAAGGTCAATCTCATCTACGTGTTCAACGCTGCTTGAGAGTTCCGTCAAGCCCGTGAAACCGGACTGTAGTGCGACCATCCGTCAATATGACCCCGCATTATGACGGAAAGGCACCACATCATCTTTCAAAAACGGCCGGCACCAAATAGCTCGATGAAAAGCTCTCTTATATATCCTCGTCCCATTCCCTTGCCCTTGGTTCCAAGACACCCCCATGCCGCGGGATCGGTACAAGCGCAGATCCTCAGGCTTACTGCGGGAAACCAGGTCACGAGCTCGTATAAGTTGTGTGACGAGTAGGAACTAGGGATGGAGAAGCGCTTGAATCGGTCCTCCTTGCATGTGACGATGCTCGGAGAATGGGTGAGACGTATCTATCACCTCCAAGCCGTATTTTTAGTTCAACCGTCCCTAGCAATCTGGCGCCGCGAATCAGAAGGGTGAGAATCCGCCATATCGGTGGCGCATCCGACCGAAGATTGGCCTATCCATGTCTCGCAATAATAATCTTACGGACTCGGCCGGTAAGACAATAGCTCTCAGCTCTGTGTGATGTCATCTTAAAATCCGCTTGGCTGTCTTGGGTACTCCTGACGTTATGGTCATGATTGGGCTCCACATGTCTCACATCACGTTCGCCATTTTCATTCACGTATCCCTTTCAAAGCCGACCTAAGCCAACGAATGCGTGATGCCTCTTTGGGCCAGGTCGGTACCCAACGTTGTAAGTCATTGCCCGTTGTGGTGTCAAGTGTCGAGATCGCTCACATCTCCCTTTCACCTTGGCATAACGATGGGAGAAGTGTGTCTCGCAGCCTTGCCGAAAACATCCGCCCAAGGAGCGCCTCAACTGCCCGGCCGGTTGTTTGAAATATTTCGTCCATCTAGTCGTTACCTAATCAGTGTAGATCTGTCTCTAATGTGAAACTCTCCGGGCTCACTAGTCGGGGCTGTAGGACTGAAGCCGACGACGTCCCTGTCGTATGCTGACAATATTGTAGAGGACTACCAGCGAACATACATCCCCCGACGGCTTAGTATGCAGCCAATATCCTCGCCGTTTTCTCGGGACGGGCCTCTGAAGTCGGGTGGCTCTACCGCTTTGTCAAGACGGGACATGATACGGCACTGTCGGTGACGCAAACCCCCTTTGAACTCGGTTCGTTTGCATATCAACACCAGCCATACGTGCCGGCCCGCCTAGCGCCTTATCTGTCGCGAAGAATTCCCCAGGTCACTTGTTGTTTTACTCAGCTTTGGAGGATGGCACAGCCCATCTATATGAGAAAACACACCTCCCTCCGCGTGCCTTTGTTTCTGTAAGCGCAACAAGACAAGCTGCTGGTTCCGCCAGTTTTGTTGTCCTCCACCATGCATCCTCGAATGCTCAACAAGCCCCAAAAGGGAGGTAACAATGAACCGCAAGGACACATATCGGGAGGTGGCAGCCCGCCTGGCAGTGGAGCGTACAGAGGCGCCCAGGACCATGGTCCGCGACGAAAGCTGATTCTCTGCTTTGATGGCACGGGCAATAAGTTTCGCGGCGATGACAGCGATAGCAACATTCTCAAGATCTTCCGCATGCTGGATAGCTCGGCAGACGACCAATGTGAGTAGTCTCTACGCTCAACGGCGCACTTAAGTCCACAAAAGCACTCGACTGACTCCGTGGTCGGCCCATAGTTCACTACTACCAGCGTGAGTTCGAGCACGTCCAGTTACAAGTTCCATTGAGGAAAATAACTCACGTATGATTAGCGGGCATCGGGACATATGTTGTGTCGGATAACCTGACGCACAACGGCCTGAGAGCCAAGTGCAAGTCTTGGTACAACATGGCCAAGGACTCAGCCATCGGGTCATCTTTTGACCAGCACGTAGTCGGCGGTTACCGCTTTCTGATGCGATATTACTCACCAGGAGACGAGATCTACATGTTCGGCTTCTCCAGGGGCGCCTACGTTGCGAGGTTCCTCGCCGAGATGCTGGACTTCGTCGGCCTCCTTGCGCACGGAAACGAGGAGATGGTGTCCTTTGCCTGGACTTCCTTCTCCCAATGGCAGTGCCGCAGAACAAACTCCACGCCCAAGGGAAAGGAGGAACGAGAAAAGATGTACCAGTTCCTCAAGGGCTTCAGAGAGACGTTCTCGCGGCCGATTCGACGGATTCGGTTCCTGGGGCTTTTCGACACCGTCAACAGCGTCCCCCGCTTCGAAACGGCCTGGATGCAGCGCAGCAAGTTCCCGTACACGGCTCGGAGCTCTGCCAAGGTCATCCGACATGCCGTCAGCATTGACGAGCGTCGGGCCAAGTTCCGCCAGGACCTCATCTATCAGGAGCCGAACAGATGCCGGAAGAAGAATGTTGCCAAGCGAATGATGGAGCACCAGCCAATGAACGACAAGGTCCTGGAATTCCAGGAAAAATACAGACCGGGACGTCGGTCGACCCTGGCACCCGACGACGCCGTCGCGGCAGAGGACCGCGGGAGACACCACCAACGCAACCCAGAGGATGACCCTGACCATCCCGCGCCCTTTCGCACTCGCTCTAGGTCCAGGTCGAGGGCCACCGAGCAGTCGCAGCACGCTTGCACGGATCATGACGCCTCATCCATACACTCCAAGCCGCCGATGGAGGATCTGACGTACGATTCCGACGACGACGAAGCTGATCAGGATGTCGACGAGGTGTGGTTCGCCGGAGGTCATGGTGACATCGGCGGCGGCTGGGACGCGGTTGCTGGGCGCAAGAATGCCAGCCACATCCCCCTGGTCTGGATGGTCAGAGAAGCCATGCGGGCAGGGCTGACGTTCGACCCCGAGCAGCTCGAATACCTGGGTTGCGTCGAATCGGTGGCGGGGCCCGAGGCTCGGCGCAATTCAGAAGTCCCCCTCTCAACCCAGGGAGCGCCGGCAGTTCCTGAGATTCATGTGGACGCACCGTCCCCCCCAGCCGGCTTTCAGCCCGAATCGCCCATTGGCTCGGCCACAGAGCATGCGGACGAGAACTCGGATAGGCTGACACACGCACACACATCCACCATGTTCAGCGAGATGATCCAAACAGCGCACGAGGCCGAGATCCACGATTCTCTGGACTTCGCGTGCGGCATGCATCCCGTCAGCGTTTTGATGTGGCGCATTATGGAATATCTGCCGTTCAGAAGACTCGATCTGAGGCCCGATGGAAGCTGGAAGCCGATCCGATGGCCCCTTCCTAGAGGAGAGGTCCGAGATATACCAAGCAAGGTCAGGGTTCACGGAAGTGTTATCAGACGAATGAACATGGACGAGAACTATAGGCCAGGCAACCTTATCGTCGGCGGCGGCGGCCGAGGCTGTCGTATAGCACCAAAAGAGTTTGGAAAGGGTGAGTGGATTTGTGTAAAGGGTGAAGGCGACTTCATTGACGAGATTTGGGTTCGGAAGCCCAAAGAGGACGAGAATAATAAGGAACGTTAGCAATTCTCTAAATAATCTCTCCGTTAATGGTTAAATAATCTCTATTATTCCTAAGTTTCACCGTTGCTCATCAGATGGAACCGGAAGTCGAAGTCACACCTCTGTGACCATGGGGTCTTTGGGTGATCAAGGCATACACTGCCGTTACACCAAGCGCTCTAACATCAGTGCAGTCAGTACCTGGAGACTTTTCTTACTGATGGCCAGTTTGACTTGTCCCAATATGGCTTCGCTGTGCTGCAGTGGTACGTCTAGTGCCACATGGCCTGCGCGACGCGGAGAGTAGAGCAGAATGTCTGAAAACTACCAACCAAGCGGACCAAATGAAGTAAAATAACAATGTTCAAAGAAGAAACTGTACCTGCAACAAAAGGCTGTGACGCATAACATAAAGTCTTCAATTCGAGACTACCGACTCATAAATTGGCGGTAACATAACAAACTAAATTGGACCCCTTATACTCCTCAATCGTGCCAATCTCAGCCCAAAGCTTACACATACGCCCTCGCCCTGGTTCTTCTCTGCGAATCCTCGAGCAGTAAAGGTGTTCCCTGCCACCATTTTCAGCCCATAGGTTTCCGTCCCTGGGCTCGGTGAATCCTTGGATACACTCTAATGTTCAGAATCTCATTGCTTGGGAATACCAAGGTATATACACTGGTCACTGCTCTCGCCCAGTTGACCAGGGCAGAGTTACTCCAGAGATAGGGAAGCTCCGTCGCCACATGCTATTGAGATGATGTCTGTTTCGGCATGAAACTGGCAAGTATTCGATCGCGAGCCAAGTTAAGTCTCGCCATCTCGGCGTAATCGCGCTGGAGCTTCTCCTGCCTTTTTTTCAGGTCTTCTTGCGCGGCGGTGATATCAAGCACCTTCTGGTGGATCTTATCTTCCACCTCACGTAATGTAGAGACCGGGGTAGTGCAAGGCGCAGATTGATCCCCTTCGACGGCGTCGCCATTTTGGGAACTGTCCGACGTCTCACTTGACGTCTTCGAACGGCTTCGGCGGCGTCGATCCTCAGGGCTTGCTTCGTCTGCGGTTGAGGGAAACGCTTCGCCGGCTGACCTCTTCTTTCGTTTCGGCGCCCTAGATGGCTGCAATCACTTAGCAAAGAGGTCGACAGATAAGTTGCGAGCACCCACTCACCGTCTCGGCATTCTCGGAGCGCTTGCGAGAACCAGGATGAGACGGTGTGTCAGAAGAACTGTCGGCATCCAAGTCGATAGCGTCGTCGACAGACGTCCCCCTGCTGCTAGCCGGTTTTGGCTGTTCCGAAGGACAGGTGCGAATTTTCTTCTCACATCAGTATGATTTGTATAGAGCCACAGTGGGATGAACGTCGCTTACCAGGTCTCTGATTGCACGGCTCACGTCCTCCGTCCTGAGCCTCGCCGAGTTGCTGCCCCTCCGCATCGCGCGGTCTTCGGTATACTGGTGTAGCAGATCTTTTGTAGTTTGGAGGCTAATGTGGTTATGACACAAGACGACGAACTCCGACAGCATGGTAACGCTCCATTTCTTCGGCGCCCGGCCGGGATGTTTGAGCACATCTTCCAACTGCGAGATGCCGTAGTGGGCAAACATCGTCGCAATGTAGTCATCTTTTCGTCGCCTGGTCCGCTTCGCCTCGGTGCGTTCCGTGGAGCGCGGCGATTGAGCCCACTCAGCGCTTTTGCTGATCACCGCGTTGGGCTTGTCGTCCTGGTTCCCACGGTAATAGACCTGACTGATGACAGTGTTGACCGAGTGGTCTATGACATGATTGCCGGTAGAAGTGGGCTTGATAATGGGAGGCCCTTGGTTGCTGGACGATTGGTTGGTGTTGCGCGGGACGTTCGAATTGTTCCCCCGGCCATCCCGTCGGTACTGGTCGGCGGGAGGTGGATGGTTGTTTGGCGGTTGGTTGGTGCCGTTGGCGGTATTTGTATTGTTCCTCCAGCCGTCGCGTCGGTGCTGGCTCACGGACGGCGGCCGGTTGGTGAGCGGCTGCTTGTTACTGCTGCTGTTTTGGTTCTTGTTGTTGTTATTATAGTAGGGGGCATTCATCTTGTTCCTCCAGCCATCATTCCTCTGAGGGCCAACGGAAGATGCATGATTGTTGGACGACTTGTTGGTGTAGGACGATCCATTCTGATTTGTCCAGCCGTTACCATTTCGCTGACGTGGTGTCCAATTTTGTCTCTGCTGGACAGGATTCATCATTGTGAAATATGAGGTAAGGGAAGATCGGCAACGTCCAGGTATACCGAGTGAAGGTTATGCCGACGACGTGGCGGACCTCAGTATCTCCCAGTGCACAACGAATGACGAAGCAAAGAAGGGTCTGGGATTCCGTTTCAGCGAGGGATTACTGGTATTTGAACTGCATCAAACTTGCATTCTTTGGGAGCCGTCAAAGAGGGGCATATCACGGCTGAACGCGTCCTTTCTCGAGTTGACGCGCTTCGGCATCGCGTTTCACCCCGCCTCATGGTGCTGGATGCGGGACGACCCACGTCCTGGCCACAGGGATCATGAGGACGATGGGGTTGCGGCTGTTGAGTTGGACATGATCGAGGTACTACCTATGTACAGCGACGGAGTTGAGGTACCGCAACGGTGGCCTATCTTGTCGATGAGGTGGAGAGATCTCGAACGGAACGAGGACGATTCTGTGAGTTACGCAGGAGAGAGATAGCTTTCATGAACCAAACCGATTGGCACTTGGGACCGGGTTGTACCTCGATGCCAAACACACTCATAAGTATGTACATGCTTGTGCCTCAAGGTGGTAAGTGGGTTATCAAGGGTGTTTGAGAGTTAGGGGACGCTGCCTGACAGGAGGCCCAGAAGTAGCGTGTATGGGGATGTTGTTGATTGTCCAGGCAATTCAAGGGGTCTTGACGGGCTATTGCAATATTGGCTTCGCTTCACAAAAGTATCGATATGGATCTTTCCCTTTTGTGTCACCGACTGTACGGATATTCAGAAGCACAAGCAGGACTGGGAGATCACATTAAACTGCTCAAGGGGCCCTGCATCCATCAAAGCTTGTTCATTTGGCTCTGAATAGCAATTGGATACATAGGAAACCTGGCTATCTAACTGATCTCGTTGATTAAAGCGCGCATAGCAGACGACGGATATCAAGATCAGATATAGCCACGGATGTGACAGAAGCCTTGGACTTGTGACGATGAGTTGTGTCCCTCGACCTAACGCTGGAGCAAGAGCAGAATGTTCAAAGTCCCCGGAAGAGCATAATTATACAAGCTCCGCTTCCCCGTGGTCCCTGTTGCGGTCATCTCCGTGCCGGTTCCACCTGACGTGGGCCGCCCCGATTGGGGCCTCCGCCTGCTGAGCGAGGAACCAGATGATGGGAGTCCAATTAATGAAGACAATTTTGCATAACAGCCCGACGAAATTCGAGCTACGGGTGGCTGAGTCTCTTTTGTGCTAGTCTCGTGCGAATTATGTCTCACCGCCAGTAAGGTGTTCATGTCGCCCTCGACAGATCTCCATATTCAAGATTCGATAACTGTTTCAAGCTTAGTGGTTATTCGTCTCCTTTTGGCAGTTCTACCACCCTGGGACGCTGCAAGGATGGCATGGGGTGAGAAACGTGGCCTTTGTCTAGACACTGTTCCATAGTGTTTATTGCACCACTCAGTCACGGAAATCCTCGTCTAGAGAGCACAAGTGTGAAGGAAACTGTCATCTTGGTTCCAGCATGCGAGTCGCCTCTGTGAAGCCCGCCGCTATACGTCGCGGCTGTTGTTGTCTCCAGTACCGTACTCGTTGTGTGATTGGACAAAATAAAGCTGAGTGAGATATATGGCAGTATTGTCGACATCCCGACGATGCTCATCCACAGCAAGTATCGAGGTTATCACCAAAGCTGGAACCAACATGTCGCTGCGGATCAACGTCAGGTGCATCTAGGATCGGTGTAAGACGGATGGGAAACTTCTAGGTTATACCAACGACTTCTAAACGTGGGTCTGATAGAAATTCCGATCTGGAATCTAGAAGTTTTGGGCTTTCCTTGTATGTATCCACAAATCCACAAGCTCTCCAAGCCACAATTGTCCCAGCCACAATTTCACGAGCCACAGAATGCAAGCCACCAGAATCATGCCACAAAAACCAAGCCATCAACAATGCCAAACTTTACTTGAAGATCACGCAATCACCTTAAGCATTGCGCGAAGGAAACCCGGGCTAGTCCTCGCCTGCGAAGCACTCAATCACTCCCACCGTTGATTTAAGCTTCTGGGGCTGCGTCCGGTGGAAAAGCCCGATTGGCGGTTCGTTTCCTGGCGCGAAATCTTCATCTCATGTCAATATTTTGGCATGTCATCTTGAAGACCGCCCGACAATGTTCGTTGGTTGCTGCAAGCACATATCTACCAACATGTCTTCTTGACCGGACAGCTCGATATCGAACTCGCAACGCCGCGGCGCCGCGGCTGCTAATATGNCCCCCCCGCAGACACGACTCAGGCTTTGCTGCGACAGAAGGATTCGAAACAGTGATTTTGAATTTGTCAGCGGGCGCTAATCAGCCGTCAGGGACCACCTGTTTCTGGACCCTTTCGTGTTCCGGTGGGCGGGTCTCGGCTGCGTCTTCCCGTCCGCCAACGGGACTCGGGGCCAGTGTCAGCGAGCGTGTAGAATTCGCGCCGTACCTGACCCCCTTCCTTACCTTACTGTACATAAGGTCCAACACGGACGAACCTTGAATAATGAGGTCGGCAGACAAGAGAGCAGGTTCACCCTGCTAGGCATGCACCTGTTAGAAACGAGTGTCTTCCCAACCCCTACCCGGTGGTGCATGTTTTGTTTCTCTTCTCTCCGTTCATGAAAGGGGTAACTGCTGCGGTTGTCAATGTCTTGTTTGCATTTCATCCCACAATGGCGTATTAGTAAACCAGACCCGCTCGTCGAACTCGGCAGAATCATCCGTTCCACGCTATCACCCTCCTTCTGGAGGGCTCCCACCGCTTTTTTGGTTCCGTGAGCTGGCCAAGTGGCCAGTATATAAATTCCCTTTCTCTCCTCCCTCGGGTCGGTCTTGAGATTAGAGCTCATCAAGCCCAGTAAGACTACATCATCTCCCTCATCGTTGAAGAACACGGACACCGAACTGCCGTCTCCCATATAAGCACACACAAACAACACAACCACGACCGCAAAAATGACTTACACTCTCCACGACGCCACCGTCCCCCTCCTCCTCGCGGGCCTCAACACCCTGCTCAACCTCCTCACCAAGGCCGAGGCTTACGCCGCGGAGAAGTCCATCGACATCAAGGACGTCCTCCAGTGGAAGCTGGCCGAGGACATGCTCCCCTTCAGCTTCCAGTACCACGTCGCCACCGACTGCGCCATGAAGATCGTCGCCCGCGTCCAGGGATCCGACCCCGAGGCCTTTGAGTACAAGTTCGAGAGCGCCGCCGACCTGCGCAGCCGCGTCGAGCACACCATCGCGCTCGTCAAGGCCGCCGACCCCAAGACCTTTGAGGAGCGCACCGACGCCCTCGTGCCCCTCGGCCTCGGCTTCGGCAAGGGCGAGATGCAGATCAAGGCCCGCGACTACATCGTCGCCTACGGCATGCCCAACTTCTTCTTCCACATCCAGGCGGCCTACAGCATCCTCCGCATGAAGGGCGTCCAGCTCGGCAAGGGCGACTACCTCGGCCCCTTCATGGGCCCCTTTGTCGAGGCGCACCAGAAGCAGCAGCAGCAGTAGAGTACGACGGGGGAGCTGATAATAGATGGAATGAAGCGGTGGGAGGAGGAAAACATCGTCACATCATACGATGACGCCCAGCAGGATCTTGGGATAGTATCACGATAACGGTTACGGAAAAGTTGGATAATGAAACTGCTTGAAATGACAGACTTTGGCTTGCCATTGATGGATTTCGTTGAGATTCCCAGTGACCTGAACTTCGATGACCGTATACAAGCGCTTATCTCATACGCAGAAGACACGCCGAGAGAAGTCCCCTCGATGCCATCAGACCAGGAATTGAGGGGTTCTGCCCAGGAGAAGCAGAGTCAGGTCCTCTTATGCGGTTTGGGTGAAGCTGGAGCGAGAGGTGGCAATCGTCCAAGTACCAACCAGACGAGTAAGCAATGAAACAAGCGTCCGTCATGCCCTTACCCCCTCATCCGAAGAAGAAGAAGAAGAAGAAGAAAAGAAGAAGAAGAAGAAGAACAAGAAGAAGAAGAAGAAGAAGAAGGAGAAGAAGAAGAAGAAGGAGAAGAAGAAGAAAACTTTGTGTTTCAAGGACCACGGGGGATCATTGCTCCTCCTTCGTCACGCTGGAGGGGTCCAACACCACCGACTAAATCCCTGGAGCCACCAAGAACAAGTTTTGATCCAATCATCCTCGCGCTGTGCCATAAACGCCGATGCCGATGCCCCGCCCCCACCAACGTTCCCACTGCGGGTTTCTTCAATCTTTCTCGTCGACACACGTCAATCCCGCCCTCTCGACATGGACAAGAAACCATCGTTCCGCTACCGACGACCCGCGACTGCAAAATGGCCGACCTGAGCGAGGCCGAGGCCCTCGCGACGCCCGAGTTCTGGAACGAGCGATACACAAAGTCCGACGGCTCCAACCCGACGCACGAATGGTTCCGCACCTTTGCGGCTCTCGAGCCCTACCTGGAGAAGAACCTCTTCTCCCAGCGCAAGCCCGACACGGCCCCGAGGATCATGCATCTGGGGTCCGGTGACAGTGTGCGTTCATACCCCGTATTCTTCTTGATCCTCAGCACCCAATATCACGTATCCATGCTGACATACCAATGGTCCTCCCCCCCATCCAGACGATCCCCGCCGACCTCTCCCTCCGTGGCTACAAGAACCAGCTCTGCCTGGACTTCTCCACCGTCGTCGTCGACCTCATGAAGGCCCGGCACGCAGAAGTCGGCGGCATCGAGTGGAGGTGGGCCGACGTCCGCGACATGCCCGACGCCGCGCCCACCGCCTCGGTCGACGTCGCCTTCGACAAGGGCACCATGGACGCCATGATCCACGGCAGCCCCTGGTCGCCCCCCGACGACGTCCGCGACAACACCTCCCGCTACCTCCGCGAGGTCCACCGCGCCCTTAAGGACGACGGCGTCTTCCTGTACATCACCTACCGCCAGCCGCACTTCATGCGGCCCCTGCTCAACGCCGAGGGGCTGTGGCACCTCGAGATGGACGTCCTGTCCGGAGGGGAGAGCGCCTTTGACTACTACGGCTTCATCCTGAAGAAGAACAAGGCCGAGTCTTGACGGCNAAAAAAAAAAAAAAAAAAAAAAAAAGAGGCATCAACTCATGGGACGGTGTTTCGGTTACAAATATTACTTATTTTGGCTTTAGTTGACAAGACCTTTTTTTTGTTTTTACACATTGGAAGCTCTTCTTTCCATTCATCAATCATTCCCCTAAAAGCTTCTTCGCAATGAAAGTCAGAACCCCAGGATCCGGTTCGCCCTCTCAATCACTCCCTTCTCGCCCTCTCCGCCGCCAACTCCCACTAAGGGCTCTAACCCCATTGACCTCCTCGCTTCGGTCCCCCCGATGGCATCCTCGCCGGGGCGGTCGACGTGCTCGCTCTCCCCCTTGCCGCCGGGGAAGTCCGGACCCGGCAACCCCTGCAGGAAGGCCTCCTTCTGCCTCGCCAAGTACCCGACGTTCAAGTCCGTTGCCGGGCACACGGGGATGTACAGGACGCTCGAGTCCCCGCGCCCCTGGTGGACCGNGACGGCGTGGATCGCGTCCGCGTGCCACACGACAAAGTCGCCGGGCTTGATCCGCGGGACGTGGACCATCGTCGACCCCAGCCTCAGGTGCGGGTGCAGCGCCTCGCTCAGCTCCTGCCCGTGGCCCGGCGTCGCGCCCTGCAGCTCGCTGCTCATCGCCTCCCCGCCCGTGAAGACCCAGTTCTCCTCCCGCAGGAACCCGTCCCCGTCCGCCGCCCTCCTCGGCTGGAAAAAGGGCCGGAGCAGCGTGTACGCCGTCGAGAGCTGCACGAGCGGGTTGACGAGCAGCGTCCCCTCCCCGGGCCCGCTCGCGCTCATGCTCAGCCACCCCTGGAACATGCGGAACATGCTGCACGCGCCCGCGCCGTTGTACAGGTCCTGCACGGCGTCGACGCGCGCCGCCGCGTCCCACGGGTCGAACCCTTCCCAGTCCCCGCGGAAGATGGCGTCGTACGTGCCCGCCTTGCCGTACCCCTCGCGCTCCCACCGCTCCACCGAGCCGCCGTCGACGTGCGGGCCGAGGGCGAAGGTCGCGTCGCCGGGCTGCCGGATGCGGAGGCGGTCCGCGTAGGTGAGGGGCTGCAGGGAGATTGCGGCATCGGGGGACGCGGTCCACAGGGAGCGCATGAGCGTGGACTGCGTCTTGAGCATGTTGGGGTGGGAGCGTGCTTTCAGTTGCGGAAGAGACCAGTAGAGCTCGTAGACTTGGGGGTTGTCTGCGGGGAAGGCTTGCGGGAGGGGGGGTTTTCGTCAGCTGTTGCTGCACATGCTTCTGGAGACACAAGGGGGGGAACTCACCTTTGGTGGACGGGTTTTTCCTCACGTACTCCTCCACCTCGTCTTTGTACGCCCTGGCCTCTCTCTCGTCCACGACGCCGCGGATGACGGCGGCGCCCCTCTTCCGGATCTCGCCCCTCAGCCGCTCCACGCCCGCGTCCAGGTCGGCGAACTCGATGCTGGGGATGACGGCCGGGCCCTTCCTCGCGATCAGGTCGTTCTCCTCCCGCAACGCCCCGAGGAGCCTGCCCCACGACTTGACGACGGCGTCCTCGTGCCCCGCCACGAGGCTCTGCTTCAGAGTCCGGAACCGGTCCGGCAGGGGCTCGCGCGTCGTGCCGGAGAGCGAGACGAAGACGGACGAGATGTCGCCCTCCTTCTTCGGGGCGTGCGCTGATGCGGCCGCGCCCATCATGACGGTGCGGTGTTGGTTGGGGAGTCGGAGTGACGAGGGCAGGGTAGGTGATCCCCGGTGGCGAGACAGGGAGAGGAGGCGAGACATGGTGAGCGGTGGTTGCGTGTGTATGAAATTTCGTCCGTACTTTTCTAGATGAGAGANNGTGTACTTCAAGTTGGTATAGCCTCAACCGAGCTCGACAAGCACCTGACGACGCTGTGAAAACAAAATGCAAACTTTTAATGAAATAGAGTGACGAATATTGAAAGCTCTAGAGAACAGCGACCTTGATCCATCCTCCAGAACTTGAGAAGATGACAACGTCGTGATCATCCTCTTATACTGGCTCGAGAACCATACAACAACCACCCGGCACAACGCCTCCAACGACGAAGGCGGCATTTCCATAAACGGAACGCCGCGACACACCCACACACACACAGGCACACCCACCCCTCCATCCGAACCGTACTTTTTTCCCATGGGATCGCGCGAACGCGGGGCCCCGAACTCGAGGTTACATGACGACGGCCCATTGGTCTAGCGAAAGTGATCCAACGGATTACGTGCATCCTCCTCGTCTGTCGCCCGGGACCAACCCGGCCGGCATTGACAAATGATTGCAGGTCTAATGGTCATGTGGAGCTGGCGGGGAACCGCGGACGGAAGTCCGACCGACCGACCGCCGCCCACCTAGGCTTTCACCAGCAGACACAACAAGACTGAGCCGCGCGCATCAACGACGTTCGTCATGGGTCAGCTAAGGCAGAACACACAAGGCATGATGGCGGACAAGGAAGAGGGCTTTCCGTATTAGACTATCGTAGCCGAGAAATGAAGATGAAAGGGCGGCCGTTTTCCGTAAAACTCCGAGAGATTTGCTCGCAAAGTCCACCCATCGCCGCTGACGTTACAGATGCTACAGTAAAGGAGAAGTAAAAAGAGAAAAAAAGAAAAAAGGAAAAAAAAAAAAAAAGGTTACCCACATCCGCCAGGTTGCGGTTCTTGTTGATACAGCCAATAGGAATTTTCTTCACCTATCCCATCATTCCATCTGCCCGTTGGCCCTTCGTATGCGGGCTACCTCGCTCCTCAGATCGCGATTCTCCGTCTCGAGGCCGCCCAGTCGCTGCCTTGCCGCATTACGGTCCTGCGAACGTCCTTCGCGCTCCGCCTTGAGCTTGTTCTCGAGGTCCCGCAGCTTGAAGATCCACCGGTTGTCGGTGGTTTCCCTCTCTGCCAGGGTGGCCTCGAACGGGTTGTGGTTGACAGACCCGGGCGTCGTTACCGCGTGCGAAGACACGCTGCGTGTCATTGTCGGTGCTCGCTCACCCTTACGCGGCTTCCTTTCACGCTCCCGAGGGCCCGTAGGAACCGACGGCGATGGGCTGCCGCTGCCGGGCTCCGGTAACACGGCGCTAGGATCGTTGGTTGCCGAGTAGGCCGCCCGACTCCTGACGTCCTGAGCCGTCCGCAGCGTCGCGTTCTCCACCTTGAGCTGACGGTAGGCGTCCTCCAGGCGCGCCATTCTAGCCTGCTCGTAGGCCCCTAGAGTGCCAGACGTCATGCTGTTCCTAACAATGGTCTCGAGCCGCTCCAGCTTCTTCGCCCGTGACTCCAAGTTATTCTCGAGACTCTGGTACTCCCGCCACAGGTCCCGCTCCACACTCTTGATGCGAGACGAGAACCCGCCTACCATCGTCTCGATCGTCTTGACAGCCGCCAACAAGTTCTTGCTGAAGCCAGGCAACATCGTGGCGACGGCCTCGAGAGAAGGCAGGGCGCGACCGTTGATGAGACTGTTGTCGTGGGCCCAGTCGGTGCCGCAGAGGGCGGAGAGTCGTGTCCACAGAACCAAGAGCAAGTTGTTGCGCTCCGTGAGCTGGTCCTTGAACGTCGCCTCGAGCTGCGCAATCCGTTTCTTATCCTGAGCCCGCGTGGACTCGAGCTCCGAGATGCGGAGGTCCTGGGTACTGACAGTCCTCGAGACGTGACTATGAGTCTTCTGGAACGTCTCAAACTGATTCTTGGTCATGCGATGCGCTTGTATTTCCTTCTCAAGCTCCCCAGCGAGCTTGCGGGACTCCAAGCCGTGGGATTCCAGCAGAGCGTCGCGCTGCTTGATGATGCGGTCCTTTTCGAGGAGCGATGCTTTGGTCGTGTCCAGCTCGCGGACCGTGTTTTCGAGCTCGCGTTGGAGCTTGGCAATCGACTTTTTTCTGTTAGCTGACTGATGAAAAAAAGCGTTAGGAGGCCAGTAACCCTGCTCACCTTGAGTAGGCTGGACCGCGTCCCGTTAAGATCGCCCAGTGCCTCCCTGAGATTGTTCTCCAGCTCCATGAGCCGCTCCTTCCATTCGGTCGCCTCGACTTCACGGGAGGTCAGACTCTTACGCAACCTCCTAGCTTCGTCCTTGGCCGCCGACATCTCGCGGTTGAGCTCGTTAACGAACTGCTGCACCTCCTCCTTCTCTTGGTTGGACACCATTTCGTGCTGCCGGCGCTCGGTGGTAAGACGTTGCTCCAGCTCCTTGACCCTGTCACGCTCGTCGCGCAGGCTCTGCTCGGTATTAGCGAGTGCCGCTTCGAGATCGCCAATCCGGATCTTGTCGCCCTCTTGCTCCTCCCGCAGGAAGGCAATCTCGCCCTGGCTGGATTCCTGCTGCACGCTGAGCCGCTGTGCCTTGTCGTTGGATTCGAGGAGCTTCGCCTCGAGCTCCTCCGACTCTTTGTTAGCGTCTGCGAGCTCTTGTTCCAGCTCTTGTATCCTGCGGAGTTTGGCGGCCTGCTCGTCCTCCAGCCCCAACAACGCCTCGCTCATCTTGCGCATCTCCTCTTGCAATGCGTCAAAATTCTCCGTCCGGTCGTTGAGCTCAAGCTGAAGCCTCTGTATCTCGTCGGTTCGTTGATCGGCCTCGCCCTCAAGGGCGTCAATTTCCTCCTGCGCCTCCTTCCGTAGCGCCTCAAACTCCGTCTCCATGTCGGACTGCTCCCTAAGCGCTTCGTCCCTCTCCGCCTGCAGCGCCACGAGGTCATTCATCGCGTTCTCGAGATCCTCCTGCAGTGTGACGACAAATTCCTCCGCCTGCCTCTTTCCTTCAACGGCGGTCTCGAAATCCGCCATGCAACCCTCGAGTTCGCGCTGCAGCTCTTGGTTTTGTAGTTTGATTTCGTTGATCTTGTCGCGCGATTCGGCCAGCTTGGTCTCCAGTTCTTCACGCTCCAGCTCGTCGATTTCGGTCATTTGCGTTCTGCTCGCGCTCACCCGGGACATGGACCTATGATGCGCCCCGGCTCTGGACGCCGAACGCTCCAGTAATGAGTCCACTGTCGATGGTGCAGGGCCTCCTCGTCGCTGCGCCATCTTCAAGTCCTCAATCTCCTGGTACAGCCGCTCCTTTTCGCGATTCCTTGAAGTGAGCATGGAAGTCTGCGCCCCGACTTCGCGCCGCAGTTCGGCATTTTCGTGCCGTAATTGCTCGCTCTCCCTGCGCAGCTCCTCTACCAACGTGCTCGCTGCGCTGAAACCGCCGTTCGTCTCGAGATCTCCAGAAAGACCCGACATTGGGCGACTCGGTGAAGTTTGTCGTTGTTTCTTTGTGATGTTGTAAATGTTGGTCGTGTGATGCATGCCGCCGTGTCCGCTGCTCATCTCCTGTTTCAGGCGGAAAAGCTCGTCACGGAGTTTGCGGTTGTCCTCGTCCGACTGCTCGCGCCTCGCCGTTTCTTGCTCGAGAAGATCCTTCCACACGTCCGCCTCCTCTTGACTGCCAAGGTTGCCGCTCGTCCTCTCGCCTAACGACTTGACCACTTCAGTCAACTTGCGTTTCTCGGCCTCCTTCGCCATACTGTCGTTGCGCAGCCTCTCGATTTCGGTGACGTACTCTTCGACACGCTCGCGCAAGTAAATGAGCTCCTCCTCGCGCTCCTGGGCGTCCTGGTCTGAAGAGCTCTCGTTGGAAGAGCCGCCGCTCCTCGCCGTACCTGGTCGGTCCTGGTCATCCTTTAGCTGCTTTTCCAATTCCTTCACCCGTCTGCGCAACGCCTTGTTGTCGCGCTGGATGACGGCAAGGCTCGTCTTGAGTTCTACGTTCTCCGAGATCATCTCCTTAACACCCTCTTCAGATAGTTTATCAAGGCGGTCGCTGAGAAACATGACTTTGAGCTTGAGATCAAAGTTCTCCTTGGACAACCGCTCGATGGTACTGCTCTGCTCCTTGAGCGTCAAGTTCTTACCCGATCTCGTAGATGCGCCGAGCGGCATTTCTGAGGGCTTCCGAGGCGTGACGAAACCGCTCTTGGTCCTGTACTCCTTTGCCAACGACTCGGGAACCTGCACGTTCCTGACGTGGCGGGCGATGACGGTATCGGTGGGTGCAGTAAGATTCTCCTTGGACGGCTTCGGCGTCGCCAGGAGGTCCTCGTTGGCGTGCAGACGTCGCGAGGAGCGACCGGCCGAATCCTCATCAAGGGTCTCAAGCTGGCTGGGCAAAGACTCCGGATCGTCCATGCCGGAGGCCATGCTGCCCATGCTCACTGAGCGCGACAAGATGCTGCTGAGACTGCGGGGCAAGATCGAAGTAGGCGCAGCGCCGCCGGACTGCAGAGCAAAATCGGCCCCGAGGTTGGCGGTGGGCTCGCTCTCGAAGTCATCGTGAGAATCGGGGTTGGTGATGAAGGACGACACGGAGGATCTCTGGCTGGCGACCCGGCTTCGCAGGTACTTGGGCCGCTTGCCGTAGCGTAGAGAGTGACCCGGCGTGCTGCCAGCATCAACCGAGCCCCCGCGGAGGCTTCCGTCGGACCGCTTGCTGCGGAGGGTCGTGGAAACGGACTCGGCGGCAGACCCAGGTCGGGACAACGGGCGGTCCTCGTCGGTGGCTTCGGCTGCGCTTGGCCCCAGAGACCGTTTGTCGGTCCGGTTGCTCGCGCTAGAGAGGGCTCTGGAGATGGTTCGGGCGGCGGCGGCGGCGGCGGGAGAGGAGGACATGTTCTCGAGAGATGATGTCGTGTTGGAGACGTCGACAGAAGCCGAGTCTTGGGGCTTCAGTTCGGAGAGGTCATCGATCGTGGACTTTTCTGTAGGATTCGCCTCTGATCTCGGTTTGGGGCTGGGGCTGGGGCTGGGGCTGGGGCTCGGGGGTTCTCGGTCGGCCGGGGCAGGCGACCTCGCGGAACCGGTGCCATCAAAGAGATAGGTGTCGTCGATGCCCTCGCGGGTTATGGTAGGAATAGGGGAGAGGCGTGAGACGAAGCTGGATTCGACATCCTGGAGGTGGGCGCGCACAGCAGACTCGGCCAAGGAGTCGCCGTGCCTCGAGTCATCAAAGGTGGCACCGTCGACGAAGCTGCTCTCCGGGACGGCGGAGGTTTTTGGTCGCGGGGGAGGGAGCATGGAGTCGGTTGGGGGACGCTTGTCTTTGGGGGTCGCGGAAGGAGAGTTGTGGTCGGGGTCGAGGTCGACGGCATGCTCGTCGGGCTTGTTCTTTTTCGGGGTGTTTTGGGAGTCGTCAGTCGTATTGCTCTCTTTCATGTTGGCCCGCGATGGATCGTCGTCGTCTGCTACCCTGCGAGCCGTGGTCGGACGGGCATCCTCGTGGTCGGAGCGGCTCGTGGGCCGGCTACCATCATGATCCATGGCGAATTGTGGCTGGGCGGTTCGGGGAATGCATCCGGCTCGTCGAGGGGAGGAGAAGGGTAGACGGGGGACTTTTCCTTTGTCGCGAAAGCAGCAGCCCTCGAAAAGGACGGTAAGTGTTTTTTTTTTTTTTTTTGGTTTTGCGGGATAGCGCTCGAGTCTAAGGGTCGATCGGTGTGGGAATTGTAGGAGGGTGGAAAGGAATTATGGATCAATCGACAAGAAGGGGAGGAGGAGTTGAGAGCTCCTAGGAAAATGAATATGTGAAATTGACGAAAGCAAAGCAAAGTAGAACAGTCCGAAAGTAATGAAGCCAAGGAGTGTCCGAACTTTTCCTTTCCTTTTTCCCCTGTCCTCCTTTTTTTTTTCCTGCTTCTTCGCCAGAGACAAAAAAAAGTCTGTGTGTTGTTGAATGCGGCAGCGCAGCGGCAGCGACAGTGGCAGCGGCCGTGGTATTGAATGTGTCGCTGCACGGATCACAGAGCCGACCTCTTTGTGCTACGTACCGTACAGCGTACTATCCGTACCTTGGTACGGTGCGCAGTGCCTCGCGATAAGGGACTACGTACTGCGTACTGGGTAAGGCACGTACTATAGTAGGAAGGCAGCACTTGCCTTGCAGGTAGGGAGCAGCTGGGGTGGATGCCCAGGCTGGATGTACGTAACCCTTTTCCTTGCTGCAATGGAAGGACCCAAGGTGCCTTTGTTCGTGGTTGCTCCTTCAGGCTTATTTATTGTTTTGACAGCACAACTCAACTCGAGTACCTTACTATGCACACGTAGAATGTGTAAAGTTGAGAGGATTGGTTATGGGCTGGGAGGAGGTTCGTTAGACGAAGAAGAATCTACATCGACAGACTTCTGTTCGACAGCGAATCGTACGGCAAGGTAAGGTAAGTCACTAATCTCCAGTACCTTGAAAATCTCTTGCTGAAGGCGCTCGGCCCTCTTCCTTTCTCACTCTCGCGTTCGCCCTCAGACTCACTCTCGCATTTTGACCCATCTTCACTCACCCTCACCTTCTTCACCCCTCACCTTTCCATCCTCCCCCTCCTTGCGCAGTCCGATGAAGAAACCTCCAACACATGGAGAAGATGGTCTGGCCAATTCTGCTTCTCTCTTACAACCAGACTACTGAGATATCACTTCAACGGACGTATGACCCCAGTACGTTTGGGTGTGTAGTCACACTGCGCTGTGCTCCAGCGAGTCGTTCCCCTGCACACCTCGTGGCTTCAACCACTAGACGATCGGCCCCCTTTCCCGCCCCGATTAATTATCCCCCTCAACCATGCCACTGTTATGACGACGTTGCTATGACACCCAAACTGGGAAGCCAGCTGGCGCCAGCTCTGGAACCTCCGTCCCAGCTATCTCCCTGACTGAGGACGAATTGAGAACGAAGAACCAATTGAATCCAGCAAGTGAGCGGGTGCTCCGAGCTCATCTCATTCTACAGCAGATAACGCCGGAAGAGGCAACCCCATCCATTCCTTATCGGCACTGCTGCCGCAACCGGCGCTCTCATCTTCATCTCCATGCCATGCATGTCTCACACAGCATCTTACTTGGCACCTTGTTTGCCCCCCCCTTTACGATTCTCCAGTGCAATAGAACCCTGACTATGATGACAACATTGGTACCAAACAATGAGATGCGGGCAACCACATCAGATTCCCAACAGTTCAACCACCACTGATCCAGAACCACCAACGAGACCTGGTGACTCAAGCGACGGGTTTTGCCGCTACCACGGCCAACCTCCGAGTAGAGTATCCGGCCGGCATGTTCCAGCATGACTGGATGACGACATCTGGAGATGGTCGTGCCCCGCAGGGCACTCTTGTTCACCATTGAAAAGTAAAGCCACAACACTACTACGCCGTACGCCATGAAGCGTTATCGTGTGCTCGTGGCCAACAATTCGTCGAGCAGTTGCGACTGACTCGCACCTCGCTGGTACATGGAGTGATCGGGATGCCAACTTAACACAACC
This sequence comes from Colletotrichum chlorophyti, assembly GCA_001937105.1. Lineage (NCBI taxonomy): Eukaryota > Fungi > Ascomycota > Sordariomycetes > Glomerellales > Glomerellaceae > Colletotrichum > Colletotrichum chlorophyti. The sequence goes on along the minus strand of MPGH01000066.1, from coordinate 50,533 downwards.
AGTCGTCAACTGGCAAGGTATCTCATTATCTCCTACGTGTCGTCTCGCGGTATATTATTGTACAATCCATGACCATATCCTCGTAAAACATCGACCCTGCAGCCGATGCAGCATCATCCAACCTAGTTGGAGATCTTGGGGTTGACCTTTTTTCTACGCAATCATCACAGTCAGTCTCTGTTTGCTGAACCACGTCGAATGCGCAGTGACACGATCAAACGTACCCAGAGGCCTTCTCGTACATGCCGCGTCCAGCGTCGGTGATCTTCTCGTCGGTACTGTCGGAGAAGTCGTGGCCGGCCTTCTTCGAGATGAAGTCGAAAGCTGCATCGGGCACCATGTCAGCAGTCTGTCGCCTCGTCCCCGGACAATAAAAAAGAAAAGAAAAACATATGTTGAACGGCTTTCGACTCACCCTTGTCAACGGGGTCCTTCTTCTGCTGGCCGGCGGCGGGCTGGCCGGCAGAGTGGGTGCTGCTTCCGCCGGCGAGGTTCTTGATGTGGTCCATTTTGACTGAGATGTGTGGTTTGTGGTATGCTCAAGTTGATATGTCCTGGTTCGATGTGGAATTGCTGTCTGTAACGTCAAGACCTTTTTGGTAGGATTCATAATCAGGGCGTTCCACCATCTTAAATACACCTCGAGCTCAGAGCCCGCCGATCACCGCGGTCTCGCACAGGACCACTCGCAGACCCCTCCCCCGCTTTTCCCAATCCGACGCCTTTCCCGCCCATGACCTAATCCCATCCGTGCTGCAAAAGCCCCTGAAATCGTGACCCAGTTTCGGGGGTGATAATTCAGGGAGGCCAACAAGAACGAGCACTCGGGAGAGGATGAGGTGGGCTACGTCATGGAGCAATCGAGGGGGCCGTCGCTGGCTGCGTGCAGGGACTGAGCGGTGATCTTCCAGACTCCCGAAGAGGGGGTGGGAGGACCCCACCTGAGCTGCGGAGCTCTGAACCATCCAAGCTTCGGACAGAAACAAGCTTTTCTTTGCACCGGTTTCTCGACCTGGCGAGACGCCGAACCTACGGTGGCTTCCAACTCGCAGCGCTCTGGTCGAGGTCTTCAGAACCAACGGCACGCGGATGGCGCGGTAACAGAAAGCAAGCTAGTTGCCAAGAAAAAGGAGACCTTATACCCATGTGCTGGAAAACGAATGGAGTTTGCTGTTAAAAAAAAAGGGCTTGGCTGAACCCGGAGAGCGAGCACATCATCGCAGATGCTGGTCCCCCCCCCCGGCGTAAAACGGGAATCGGCCGGTACGGAATCCCCCCAGCCGGTGGGGGATCCGGCCCAAAAAAAAAGA
>MPGH01000066.1:5064-45835 GCA_001937105.1 Colletotrichum chlorophyti | reverse complement strand
AAAAAAAAAAAAAAAAAAAACCTCACAGCAACGACTCTCCCAGCGCGCAACGCACCAGCGAGCAGCCTGCCCTCACCGTCTCGTGCGCCGCGCCTTCTTGGTCGGCCGCCAGCGACGGGTTGACCTCGACGAGGTCCAGCGCCACCAGGCTGCCCGTCTCGTGCACGCACTCGCAGATGTAGTCGCCCTCTCTCAGCGTCAGCCCGCCGCGGACCGGCGTGCCCGTGGACGGCGCCCACATGGGGTCCAGCGCGTCGACGTCGAACGAGAGGTGGATCGGCGTGTCGTTGCCAATGTGCGCCAGCGCCATCTCCATAACGCGGCCGNGGGGCCCGTCCAAAAGCTGACGAGGGGCAAAGGGGCGAATACCTGTCAATGTCAAACATGCTAAAGGCCTTGATGCCGTTCTCACGGAGGATCCTCTTCTCGCCGGCATCCACGTCGCGCAGGCCAATGTACACGAGCTTCTTGATGCTCAGCATGTGCTCGTCCTTGAGCCAGCCAAAGTACTCGGGCCTGGACTCCTTGGCCAGCCCCGTGACGAAGGCGACGGGCATGCCGTGGATGTTGCCGCTGTCGCTCGTCTCGGGGGTGTTGATGTCGGCGTGGGCGTCGACCCAGATGACGGCGATCTCGCGACCGAGCCTCTCGCGCGTCGCCTTGGCGGAGCCGGCGATGGTGCCGATGGCGATGCTGTGGTCGCCGCCGAGGGTCAGGGTCAGACGGCCGAGGCGCGACTGCTGGTAGACCTGGTCGGCGATGCGCTCCGTCACCGAGGAGACGGCCTTTGGGTTCTTCATGTTGCGGTAGGGAGGGTCGTCTGCGGGGACGAGGTCGGTGTAGAGGTGTACCTCGTCGTCGCCGTGGAGCTTGTAGCCGAGCTCGTCGCGGAGCTGCGTGAGCAGGCCAGACTCAATGAGGGCTTTGGGGGCGGCGTCGACGCCGGGTTTGCACTACGCGGGGAGGGGACACCGTGGTTAGCCGTCGCAGCCCTTTTTTTTTTTAAAGGTTCGAGCGGGAAGAGATGGTGGGTGGCTCACCTGTCCACCGGAGAAACCGACGGCGACAACGCCGAGGTCCTCAGGGTTGCTGAGGAACTTGGACTTGACCATTGACGTGTGCATGTTTGCGATGCGCCGGTGTTTGCCGTTGGAGGGGGTGGTAGTGGTTGGCTGGAGGCTGACGACGGCGACCTGGATCAAACAAGTGTTGAGGAACGGCGTCAGGTGTGAAGGAGAAGAGGAAGAAAAGAAGTTTTCGGAGCAGGAAGGAGAAGGAGGGAAGAGCAGGAGTATGAGTATGAGAGGAACAAAGATGACAAGGAGGGAGGAAGATGTCGTGTTGTGGGAGGACAATCAACTTAAGATATGGGAGGTAAAAAAAAGTAGTGAGTGGTCTTGTCTTTTTATCCCCCTCCGCCGAGGCGTTGGGGCTTGAGGACCGAGACCCGGACCACGACCAGGACCAGGACCAGGGCGTTCCATGGCTGCCAGAGTTGGAACCGGTACGAGCTGGGATGGGATCTGTATCTTACCTATGCCGGATTGACTCGGCTCGTGGCGGTTGCGGGGGGGAGAGCAGGACCTTCGTTCCGACCGATTTGCATTCCACACGAGGAAGGACATGAGGCATTCACGGCGATATCATCTTGTGTTTCTTCCTCCCTCTTGCTTTTGTTTTCCCTCTTCCTCTGTTCTGATTTTCCCTCTTACATGCTCTGCTCAACTTCCTCACGCCTTTCCCCCCTCCCGAATCTTCCCAATCCTCCTCGAGGAGTGTCATACGCAAAACGCAAAGCTGACGGAACTTGGACACTCGGAGGTGACGGCGGGTGTTCCAGGTGTGGATCATCAAAAAAGTTCCCCACCACGGGTAGACCTGCACTTAGGGGAACATCAGCGGGTCCTCCGATAGCTTAGCGGCACGTCGGCGTGTCGACCCCGCTGGAATCCGCTTGAGCACCTGCACTTAGGGGTCTGGCGCACTCGGAGCTGTGCCACTTAACGGCAAGCGAGGCCCGGAAATGGTCGAGAGGCCTTATTTAAATAGCCCCGGATGCCCCCTCCCCTTCGTCGCCTACCCCCCATCCAGAGTCTCATGCCCACCCCTCGTGAGTTGGTGATAATCCCTAATGGCAGTCTGACGCGAACCATTACAACATTTTTTTCTGTTGATTTTTCTTCCTTCTCTCCGTCCCCCTTTTCTCTTGGTTGAGGACACGAATCAAGTTTCGCACCGCCCTCCATTACGACTCGTATCTCCGTCTCGACCCCTTCCCTCCTCTCCCTCTCTCTCTTTTTTCCGTCCGATTTTCTCGACCACGCTAAGGCACTTCATTTTTTTATGTTAGCTAGCGTTCCAAAGGTGAGGCTGCCACTTGGTGTCGATTTTTCGAGGTCCATACCTTTTCGTCGTAAGCGACTTTTCTTATCGCCGGGCCCACTTTCTCTTATCGGGCAACCTTCACCCTCCATCTTCCGGAGATCTTCCTTTTCCCCTACTATGTAGACCTCGCTCCCAGGGCCGTGTCAGCTCGGTTTTGAGGCCCTCCATTCACCTCCATGGAACCCCGTCTGACATGTTCCCCGCGGCTGCGTTCTGCATTCTCACGAAAGCCGTGGGCGGATTCCTATTGAGTATGGCTTGGCGTATTGTGGTACTCGCCGAGGGACGTCAGCTCCGCCCATCCAAGCACGGGCACCCCGCACTATCTCGGACGTCCTGACACCTTCACAGCTGCAGCTCAGTTCATATGGGATCTAACAAGAACCAAGAACCACTCACATCTCGTTCTGTAACATCGTGGACAGTTCCCGTGTCCCGTCCTCAACCGTTGACTGCCTTCAGTCGTCGACATAAAAAACCAACATCGCCGTAAGCCTCAGATCCCGTGATTCAAAGCCATCCACGTCCCGCCGGCGGAAACCAGGATTGTCCCTGCCCTTACGTAAAAGAAGGCGCTGCACAAGTCTCGGACAGGGCAATTCATCGCGTAATCGTCCAGGCGGGTTTGACTCGTGAGCACCTCCCCAGTGTTTTGGATACTATGGACGACCCATCAGATGACCTCATTCCCCCCCCTGCGGCTCCCGCTTCCGTCGCTTACCTTGGACATCCGACGCAAAGTCAAGAGATGCTCCGTAGTCTGATACGTGTGACACGGTTTCCGACGTGCAACGCCGACTCTGTTCAGCCTGCCCGCCACGGAGTTTGGCTTCGACCGGCTCCTGGTCCTCGGCCTGCGGACCCTACTCCGAGCTGTCCACCAAGAGAAGGGGTTCTTTTAAGTCTCAAACGGCTTCGCGAAGAAGCCGTTCAGCAACCCGAGCCTTGTTCGCGACAGCCTCACTAGTTGTCCACGTCAACACAACACAAGTCGCCATTGTAAACATGATTTACACTATGAGGGCTCGATCATCTTAATGCTTGAATATATTGTACAGTGTATCGAGTGGCTCAGGATCGTTCGTGCTATCCACCCGTTTCCAAAACGCCTACGGGGAGAGGCTATTCTCTCACTACAGGGACCTCTCAAAGAATCCCCCAATGACATCTGGCCCCCCGAAAACTCCCTAGAACGCCTGCGCCGTACGTCTCGCTTCTTGCTGTGGTATCCGTGGGAGAGTAAGAGAAAGAAATAAAACACGTTGCATGCCCGGCATACTTCACACTTCTGCCCCCGGGTTTTCATGGTGACGTCTGCTCCGCCAGTATGTCGTGCACCCACCCCATCCGTTCCCTCCTCTCGTCCGTCACTCGGGCGTACTCGAGCAACAGCCGCAGCGTGTAGATCTGCATGTCCTCCTTGCGCAGCGCCTTCTCCGCCCACGCCTTGCCGTCCATGGCGATCTTCTCCGCGGCGGCGTCGTGGCCGGGCCTCTCGGGCCCGTGTCCGAGGAAGTAGTCCATGATGCCGTAGTAGTCCACGAACCGGCTGTCCATCGGCACGAAGTGCTTCCACGCCACCAGCCGGCTGTCGTGCCACTCGCGCCAAAGCGTCGCCTTGATTGGCAGGCTGGTGCTGCCCAGGAACGCGAGGTACCGCCCGGAGAAGCTGTTGCCGTCGATGTCGGGGAGGTACTTGGCCCCGTACATGTCGGTGAGCTTGACGCCCTCGGTGAGGTTGAAGTAGGGGCTGGTGTAGTTGCACGTGCCGGCCGTGCCTTCGGGCTCGCACATGAGGTCCGTGAACCCGACGTTGGCCCACGACCGCACCCACGCCGCGAGCCCGCCCGCCGCCCGCGCCGCGATGTCGTAGATCTTGTCCGGCAGCGCGAAGTTGACGGGCGGCATCGTGCCGTCCTCGGCGCCCGACACCTTTGTCGCGTTGTTCATGGCCACGAACCGGTGGCGTTGAAACCCCTGCCAGTTGCTGTCGCGGTTGCGCCCGCCCGTCGCGACGCCGCGCCAGAGGACGGTATCGTTCTTGCTGCTCCAGGGCCCGCCGTGGTACCCGCCGCCGCTGAAGCGCTCCTCCTCGGTCCAGTACATGGCCGCCGGCAGGAGGATCTCGTTGTTGACCGCCAGCTTGGACCCGCCAAACATGGGGAACAGCACGGGCGTCGCGGACGTGCTTAGGGGCTCGATGAAGATGCCGTTGAGGCCCTGCAGGTCGGGCTGGTGGCACAGCTGCGTCGAGAGGGTGTAATTGGAGACGAAGCCGCCCCGCATGTGCGCGGCGGCGTATTTGGTGGATATTGAGGGGGGGTGGTCGAAGGACGTTTGCGTCTTGGCCAGCCGGGCTGGGCTGTCCGGAGGGCNGTAGAGAGATCGGGGGAGGGCGCTAGTAATGGATCGGCAACGTACTCGTCTTCTTGTCCCAAAGCTTGTTCTTGACCTTGACGTTGCGGTCCAGCTCCTTCTTGCTGGTGGGGAGCTGCTGGAATGTGTTCATGACCCGTTTCGGCTCAGGCATCCCTTCCGTCAGGGCGGCGTCCCGGAGGTACTGTTCCATCTCCTCGTACGGCACCACCATGCGCGGCTCGTCCATCGGGTTCAGGGCGATGTCCATGTCGGGCAGGAGGTGTTCGATGGTCTTGAGCATATTGGTCCAGTGGACCGTCCAGAACCAGTCGCTCTCGCGGGTGGCGCGTCCCTTGCGCACCTGGATCACCATCTCCCACTCGGCGGCCTCCTTGCGGATGCGGGACGGCTCGACGCCCCAGAAGGGCCGCAGGTCGTGGTAGATCTGGTCGAAAAAGTCCTCGACGATGACGGCCTTGCGCTCCTGGGCGAACTGGAACCACGCGTCGAATCCCGGGGGCGGGTGGCGGCCGCGGCGCTCGCGGTAGGCCTTGGCGGCTTCGGGCAGCGTCTTGGACTCCTTCTTCAGCAGTTTCTCAAATGTTTCGTCGGCTTCCTTGATGAGGGTGTCGATCGGGTGCGTATTTGGCGTCCCGGGGGGTGTCGGCTCCAGAGGCTTGGAGTCCTCAGGTCCCTCGGCCGCGGCGCCTTCGTCGACCGGCTGGATGGGGTTCGAATCGGGCTCGGGCTGGGGGATCGGTTTCTCGGGCTCTTGGGGCCGCGTCGGCGGAATTGGGTCTGGGGTCTGCGGTGGCTGTTGCGACTTTGCCGGGTCGATTTGCGTCTTTGGGATCGGGTCGGGTCGCGGGTTGAAGTACAAAAACAGGGCCATGAGGATGATGGCGGCGGCGACGTACCGCATCAAGCTCGATGGCCGCCGCGGCGGGAAGGAAGGCGACAAGAGCTTGACCATGGTGGGTGGTGTTCTTGCGTTCGCGGGGAAGGAGCTTTGGAAGAAGAAAAGGTGGTATGACGATGCTCGTCAAGCGGACTGGTATGACGAAGCTCGATCCGCGCGGGAGCAGAGAACGTGACCTGGCGGCCGGCTCAGCCAGGCCAATTCGGGGTCTGCAGCTCGCAGCAGCTGGACCAGGAGCGGGCAGCTCAGCGTGTAGACCGAAGTCGAACAGGGGGCACGAGTTTAGGATGTGTCCCGAGGGGAAAAGGGGTCGTCCAAGGAGGCGAAGCTGGGGGGTGGGTTCGGGATCGAGGTCGAGGTCGAGGTTAGACGATGGATTCCATGCTAGGTTTGTGTCAAGGTCAGGATTGGCACGAGAAAGCAAAGAGCAGCAGGAAGCTTGGCTCGTCAGGTATCCCAAGAATTACCAGTTACTAGATGACTGAACAAAAAAAGGGAAGCAAAGGATAAAAGATGAGGTGGAAAGAGGGAAGATGGGAGCATGAACAGGGGGGGGGTTGGTGGCTTTGCGTTGCGCAGAGGTGGAAGCGGCAGAGGGGCCCGTTCACCGGGAGTGTCAAACGCCCGGATGATGGAGAGCGGTTGGTGCGGCCGATTAGTGTTTTTTTTTTTTCCCGGCGAGAATGGTCCAGACAAGTTTCTGCCCGGATCGTTTTGAGAAAGCAGGTCGACAGTCGAATAGTTGGAGTGGTCGCTGCTGTAGGGATCAGGAGGGAGGTGGAGGATGCAGGTGGATGTTTGTAGTATGGGCGCGATATTATGCGCGATCAACAAATGAGTGGGGGAGGGGGGTTATGGATGTGTGGAGATGGGATGGGATTCGGTGGGATGCTGCGGGATGCACCCTGGATACCGAGCTAAAACTTGGACGGAGGATGAGCATGAGAATCAAACGACGGGGATGAGGCCGACGGACGTGCGGGTGTGGACGAGGGACAAGGACAACGACGGGCCATGGCGATGGATATGGTGGTGTAGTTTTCAATGGCAAAGGGGAGGAGGGTGTGGCGCCCAGGCCAGTTTCGAGTGACCAAGGAGAACCCAGGATCCACTCATGATTGATTATGAACATCTTGGACTTTCTTTTCGAGAGTCTGGTTGGATCTATGGCAGAATAGGGACTATTCCTCCTCCTATTTAGTCCTGTAATTGTACTGTAGACCGAGGTAAGCGGATGGATGTCTCGTGGCTCCTTGCGGCACGATCAAGCTTGTCTCTTAACAAACAGATCGATGAATGCTAACGGACTTTGCCTATCCACATACATGAAGACTAGCTTACCCGAAGAGACCCCCGCCTGCAAAGTGACCAAAAACAACCATGACGGCAACGACAATAGGGGTAATGCATGTCGTTTCTTCATTGAGGCTCTATGAATAGACGACGCGGTGGCGGGCAAGTCTTAACGCATTACACCAGCCCCGAGTGCCGCTTCCGTTTCTATCAGACAACCAACACTCACTTACACTACTACGTACACGTGAATCGCGACGAGGTGTTGAATAAGAAACACTCCGCGAGAAACAGCAAATCTCGAACAAAGACATGAAACTAACGCTAGCGACGACACAAGGCAAGGAGCTCCGTTAGTTGGGGTGGTTAGTTAGTACGGAGAGAGCTGACGTGTATGCGCCCAAGTCTGTGGTCATCGCTTGACATGTTAACCCAGTGCCATGAAGTGAGGTGAGGTACTTGATACAAGTTCCATCCACTGATACTCGCTGTGTAAGAAGTACCTCTACAATCCGCTCCAGGCCTCGACCGAACCAGTATGAGCTAAGGCAGGGGGGGCGCAACGACGGTTTGCTCCCCCAGGCACCCGTACACTCAGCTAGGGAAGGCCCCGGGGCCGGATTACAGCGTCCCGGGTGGTCGGCAGGGGTTTGGGGCGTTTGTGTCTCCCATCAGCCTCTCAGTCTCACTTTTTTCCTTCTCAGCTTCCGTCTCCTTACTTCCACCGTCTTAACATCATCGTCANGGGGGGGGGGGGGGGGGAGCCGTGTCCTCTCAACCCACTTCGGCCCTCACCTCATCTCACACAGATGAGCATCAACCGGTCGCATTTGTCCTGCTCCATCATGTATCAACCGGGACACAGACAGGGCCTTGGCTGTGGCTGTGGGTGGTGGACAAGCACCGTGTCCCACTTTCACAACGAGAGAATGCAATAGAAAGCCGAGATTCAGATGCGCCGGGCCTCCATCTTCTTCCCCAGTCATCAGCGCCTCGCTCACCAGTCGCCCGTCAACATCAGGCCAGTCCGTGTGTGCATGAGGAGCCGATCAACTGCTGGGCCGTTGATCCCTCTGCGACTACTACCTAGTACTACAACGTACCTTGGGTATGCAAAATCCTGAGCATGTGGATGGGAGGCGTGCGCGAAACTGCACGTGGGATTCCGCGCCACAGGACACGGACATGGCCATATAACGCACAGTACGTTATAGACCCTCCCGTCTCCTCCGTCCTGCAGATATCCCGCGCAAAATGACGCGACCATCGCCATTTCACTCAAAAGTGTAAATTCCTGCTCTTTTGTGGAACTCTCCAATGTACCAGGCCAACCCGTCGTCTGCGCATGCTTCCCCCATTCGTTTCTCGGTCTGTCCCTGACTCGTTATTAACCCGTAACTCACGTCGCCCTCGATCAGACGCTAGCCCCGTCTTCCTTTGTAAACATGAGAAGCCTACGGAGTGTCTGGTGCGCCTCTTAATGTCCGGACGCCTGTAGGTACATGTAGTGTTCCGTGTACGGTACGTTGTACTTTGCGATTCCCATCTTCGAGTATCCGTACTATGGTACAAGTCTGTGTCGTCATGCCATTCGTTTGCCCCTACTATGGTATGCGTGCTTGCGTGTACCCTCCTCCTTTTGAACCCCTATCCCCTGTCGTCCTGTCGATCAACCACTTCCCGAAGCTCGTCCCATCCGTCTCACCCTGGGGGGTTCCCGGCCCTGACTTGACGCCGCGTTTTACCCAGGATGGATAGATTAGTCCCCTCTTTCCTCGGCATCCAATGCCCCAATAGGATCGGGGCTTCCCAAGGTCCATCGTTTCGCTGCGGCTTACTCATAGCCTTCTCGATCGTTTCCTTTTACGATGTGCGCGGCTTCACTATGATACGCAGTAGTAGACCATGCCTTCGACGCTAGGCGTGGGCGTTGTCCCCATCACAGGAAGAACAACAAACTGCCTCAACGAATGCGTCCAGCTCAGGCACACGACATGCCGCCCGGATGTCAGTCCCGCCTTGTAACACCTTGCGAAACCAGAAATGGTTCCCATATAAGAAATGAAGGCTTGCTTGTCCTCACTGCCTGAGCGTCTCCTTTCCCCATTTCTACAACGTCCATCCACCGTATCCTGAGCAGCATCCTGAGCCCGCACCAGACGGAATGTGGCATCATGGGTCGGCTTCCTGGGCGCAAAAGGTAGCGGCACTCTCTCGCCCGGACTCTTAGGGACACAGTACGCGTCCTCAGGCCGCCGTTCTTTGTACCCCACGAATCGTGTCCCAAAGTGAAGTTGCGAATGCTCAAAACGAGGTTGGAACTCATTCGCCCTGTCCCGACTAGGACTGGCGCACCGCGGTACCCCGGCCGCCAACGCTGGGCTACGCAAATGACAGCCACCGCCGCGCGCTCGGCGCATCTGCACGCTTACTGTACATTCATTGGTATTCTCACAAATCTTACATGTGCACCCGCCAGATTCCGCGGATGCGTCCACCATATCATACAAGGTCCTGGGCGGGCGAAGAAACACCACGGGGGAAAAAGATCTGTCCACATCCCCAGCAACCCCATAGCTGTGGGAACACCCTCCTCCGCGTACCCCCTTCAACCCTATGCAGTATCCGCCGCCATGCTGTTACCGCCCATGCTCTCCTCGTCGGCGTTTTCGATGTCCTCCGCCACACGTCCGATGAGTTCCTCGTAGCTCGGTCGGAACGGCCACGCCATGAAAGCGTCCAGTATCTCCATCCACTGCTTCTCGTTCAGCGCCCTCGCACACAGTTCACCGTGCCCCGTCCCGGTGGTGCCCCCGGCTTCCGGGTCCCGCAAACTAGGACAGTGCGGCAGGACCCCCTCCGAAGCCCCTGGCCAGACGCGCTCGAGGGACTTGCTCACGGGGTCCATGCTTGTCGTCAGCATCGACCGCTGAATCAGCTCAAACATGTCCCCGGCCCGCGACGTGTCGCGGCCCGTCTCCCGGAGGAGCCGGTGTACCGGCTTGGGCTGGATGTCGAGCAGGCAGCACTCGACGTTGGGGTAGAACTCGGTCGCCTTGACGGCGAGCGGCTCGTACGGCCGCCGGTCCCACAGCAACGCCGGCGGGTCCTGCCGGAAAATGTGCAAGTTGTCGCGGATCAGCCGGAACGTGCCGTGCGAGTTCTTGGTCAACCCCTGCACTTTGGCATTCCACGCCGTCTCGCGCGCGTCGATCTCCGCCTTCGGCACCTCGTTTTGAAGACGCAGACGGTCGATCTCGTACATCTCCTCCAGGAGCGCCACGTAGTTCTGGGACTCTTCCTCTTCTCGCACCGTCTGTCCCCGGAGAAACACGAGCCGCTTCTCTTTGGTCTTGTCGCCCTTTTTGATCAACCCGCTCTCGAACTCCTCCTCGAGAGCGTCCAGCTCGGTGAGATACGGCCGAAGGAGATGCGGCGGCAGCCTGCCGGCGAGCGGTCCGTCTCCGGACGAAAACTTGTCGGCTCGTTTCTCGGCGCTCTTTGTCGTGTCCATCTTGCGCCCCTTGGGCATCACGAATCCGGCCTCTTTCATCCTCGCCCGTGTGCCGACCGTGCTATCCGCGTCAATCCACTGGTCCCGCACGAACCACACGCCCTTCCTCGCGTCGTCGCTTTCGTTCCCGGCGGCGACTTCGGCAAGCCACTCGCACGCGAGCTCGGCCTCGAGCGCCGACTTCTTCCGCGTCTGGATGTTTCGGGGAAGGAATGGGCGCTGTTCCTCGGAGCCCGTCCACACGAGCATGCGCACGAGGCCGTACTTTTGGAAGAGAACGCCGGAGCGGATGCTGTTGATGAGCTGGTAGAGGACAAGCGTCGCTACCGACTCAAAGGTGCGAAAGCGCTTCTTCGGGAAGTATGCGAGGTTGGCCGTCACAAGGAGGGTATCGTTGCGCTCCGGCTCCTGGTCATGGGACCGGGGCTTGGGCGTCTGGTTCGGGATGTGTCTGAGGACGTCGTTGAGCTCCTTCCACAGGATGCCGGACTGGGACAGGAGCTGGGTATTCGGCCGGGACAGTACCGGTTCGAGGAACGGTCGGTAGAGCTCGGCGTCGGGCTCCATGAGTATGTGGGAGCGCGGCTGCAGGATCTCTTGGAGCTTGCGGCTCCAGAGCCCTGCGCCGGGGTTGATGTCTACCAGGTCGCAGCCGACATGGCGTTGGAGGGTCGGACCAATGTATTTAATTATATCGTCTACGACAGGAGTCCGCGTCAGCAAAGTCGTCCAAAACGCCCGCGCGCATATTCTCGCCCAGACGACGCACCGCATAGCTTCTCGTCCACAATGTTGACGCGCGTTTTGTCGGCCTTGATCTTTTTGGCCTTCGCCTTCCGCTTTCCCTTTCCCTTTTCCTCTCCCGCATCCTGCTTCGTATCAACCTGCTCGTCGGTAGCCTTCTGCGTGGCCCTGGAGCTCTTCCAGACTCCCGTCTTTGCCAGCTCCTTGGCAGTCGGAGTGTTTGCCACTAACGTCGCCTTACCAAGCCTGGTACGAGTGGTTGTGGATGCGAGCCTGGCGTTCTTCCATAGCGATATTGAAAAGGGCGGATGGTGTGCCCAAGTGTGTCTAAGAAAGAGCGACATCTGATTTAGAATGGAGTGGTGCAGCGTGCCAATTCGAGACTTGGAGGTATGGACGTTATGACGAAAATCTCGGCTTGCCGGATAAACGATCTACCGGTTGTTGCACTACAACGTACACGCACGACCTAAGTTTATAGATCATAACTGCAGAATAAAGTCTTGGGCACGACGTAGGGAGCAATATTTTCTTTCTTGATGTCTAAATAGACTTGACAAAAATTTTCAGAGTTTTGTCGCCGATCATACCACTTTTGCCCTGTTTTCCGTGTACGCTCAAAAATCCAGTCCGAATGTTCGAACCTCTCAACTCTCTCGAACCATGCCACACAGACGTGACCTAGATCCAGCTTCTGTAACACAAGATAGTACGCCGGGTATCAGGCACCCTTGAGCATTCTGCGGCAGTTCAATAAGTCAATCGCAGGAATTCTCAAAAAGTGTCACTCCGGGCCCAACACATGCTGTTAATTAAGCTGGTAATCCCGGGGTTGATATAGAATATGAGTCTCTCGGTACGGCTCACGAGTCCTACGTGTGGTGTTCCTCAGAAAATGCAGCAGACGAGCCGCCAAGGGTGTTCCTGCGCCATGTCTTAAAAATGTTGACGAGCGCCTTGATTAATGTCATGCTATCCGCGAGGCGGGGAAGGTTCCTTGACGCTTCAAGGTACCTGGTACGATCATGAAGCCGAATTCAGCGCCAGAATGATCATTAGATTTTAAGTCCACACGTAAGGTGGCCGAGACGCCGACCACACGATTATGACGACTGACAAGTTTTGAGAGTATCGGGGGTTTTAGTTCACACTAGAGAGTACGAGACTTGAAATAGAATATGTCCGAATTTTTTCCACACTGGCATTTTCAAAGCTTACTACCATCACTCTTCTTCTCCTCATACCTTCGTAAATGCCTTGCTACAGCTCTTCTCGGGCTAATGCCATCTACGTACCCCACGAAAGGCGACCCGACCTGGTAGCCCATGATATCAACAATTCGCTTTGGAATCAGCGGTAGCTTTTCCCAGTCGACGGCCAGGAACTGATTCTCAAGTGGGCGCATCCAGGGCTGACAATATTGGACTGTAAGCGCGCGCCTCCCTGCATTCGACCTGTTCTGGCCTCCGCCGTGCCAGAGCGTCCCTATGAAATAGACCACGCTTCCTCTGGGCATGACGACCGGCACGGTTTCAGAAAGTTTCGGCACCCGGTCAGCACCCCATTCGTGCGACTTAGGAACGACGACCGTCGCGCCGTTCGTTTCGGTGTATGGGTCGAGTGCTACCATGATTGCCTAACACGGGATCCTTAGTCGCAATTTAAGAAAATTGAATCAACACAACGAGTAATGCTTACAGTTCCAAACGGCCGGTGTGGCCGTGGTAGGGTGACATGGCCGTCATCATGGTGGAGAGTTTGCGGTTTCTCGCCAGGCTGGATGTTTATGCTATGGAAGGCGTTCAAAAGCCACCCCGGATCTAGGAAGTAGCTATTCAAGGCGACGACGCTTGGATGAACAACAAATTTGTCAAAAACTCTTGACTTGTTGAGCAAGCCGTAGATACGCTTCGTGTTCAGGCCTTCGAATGAGTTGCGGCCACCGGCGCTGGCGGGGCCAGCTTCGAGGGTGTCGTGCAGACGCTGTATCTCATTCAGAGCCTCTTCCACGTCCGAGGCCGTGAAAGCGTCCTCGATGACTACGTATCCGTGCTCCACGACATGGTCTATCAGCTTTTGCACTTTGGGGTCGGTTGGCAAGTCGGTCCACTGTAGTTTCTTGACCGACCCTACCTCATGGTAGATCTTCTGGTTGTTGGCGGCGTCTTTGTATTGAAAAACCATGGTTCCTGTTGTTTACTTCTCGTCGTTTTGATGTGTAAATCCATCCAGCGGAGTTTGTCACAAACCGTGAGTTGTTATAAGTTGGCTGGAATTGTAGCAAAATGCGGGGTATGTTGGGGAGCCGAGGCACGCCTACATTAATCCCATTTTAGTAGATTTGCCGTGTCTAGTTTGTTGAAGAATGACGTTGGTTAATTTCAGCGCGAAGTTTGACCCCGGAGCTATCCAGCAACATTCTACTTGTTTTGACTACAGTAAGATTTCAACCCGGGAGCTATCCTCTTCCGTTGTGTTCACAGGTTGTCTGAGATAAATTTGTCAACGTAATGAACTCGGAAGCAACGGCTAGTTTCCTCTCCTTTCTGCGTAATGCCCGCGCCCCCTCCTTTTGTCTATCGCTCGAGCAGGCGACTACATCCTAGCTGCAGACCGCTCGATCTCAGAACGGCAAGGGTCATAGTGAAGCCTTTCTGGTACTCAGTGCGAGTACAGACTCATTCTTGTCGCGGCCGGTCCAGCAGCAACTGGTCTGGTAAGAGCGAATCATCGAAAGACCGCGATTCTAGCTGTCACACTACTCGTTGCTATCGCGTTTTTTTTGTTTTTTTTTCAGGCGTCGTGTCAAATTGCTTCGCACGGAGTGAAGGGGTTGGCGTGACGCCACGTAGGTATCGGTTATTGTACTCATCTGAACCTGTCTTCCGCTAATCATTGTTGCGGAAATCCGGTGACCAATAACTTCCTGGCTCGAAATAACGTCCACCCGACGCCGCCCCGGTGGCCCTCCGTGACCGACCCGCCCCTACACCCGGTGCACCCTCCGGGCGCTCTGACATGGCGACTAGGATTTGTTGTCAGTAGGATGCCAGTCAAAGGGCTCACGAAAAATGAGGTGCTACTGGATGTCACGGTTGCCAGTCTTCGAGCCACACTTCCCATACGTGGGCTCTACGCCTGGTGAGCAGTGAAGCTTGCCAAACGAAAAGTCAAGACCGAAGAATGGTCATCTGATAGGGCAATTTAACTGCATCGGTTAGACACACTGCCTACTATGATCACTGCACTCTGCTTTACTTACAGGCTGCTGTTTTTTCTCGTACGAAGACCGCTTCTCATTTATACGAATCCATGTCTCGAAGTTGTCAACGCACACCGAGCACATAACTAGAGCTGGTGTAGCCTCGTGCTATTCTCACGAGACGCTCGCCAAACACCTATTTCTACGCGTGCCACACATTGGAAACCTGCTTCTAGGATTCAACTCACTATTTACACAATCTCTTCCACCCATGGCTGTGTGCTCTAGCTTGTCACAATCCAGTTTACTAGGGAGTTCTCATCGCAGTTGGCTTACTTACACTGCTGGTGGTCCGTGTCCGTGATGGATCCGTCGTCTTCGGCCGCACTGGCCTCCGAGTCGATCAGCTGCGGTTTCGTAGGACGGGGCCGCAGAGTGGTTATCTATGTACGCTGCGACGAAATCGCCTACATTGCTACACCGTCCGAGAGACTAGCTTCACACGAGTTCTTCCTTCTTCTAGTGTGTCTCCTCTGCCTCATGAGTGAGCTAGACTATCCTCTCGGGCGCGAGGCAGCAACAAATACCTTCCTCTACCCGTTCGAAATCCACTTTTACTGGCATAAAGGGTTATTTGTCTGGCCTAAAAAGCCTTGACTACCCCCGAGCAGTAGTTACTCTCATGGGAAAATAAGTATTACGTTTCGTGCTTAATATAATAGACTTTATAATAGACTTTATCGCTGAAGTTAGTGTGCTTCGACGTTGATATTGTCATCAAAGACCGATCAAAAACCGGTCAGGCAAGCCAGAGGCCGACCAGAGGCCGACCAGAGGCCGATCAGAGACCGGTCGCTTTGCGGAGTCACACCTGCTTGCCGGCGATATGCCCGGCAAGCACGGCATATGTATGCTGAACATAGACAGACATACACTGTGAGTATTTAATAGCCAAGAAACGCCTGAAGTTGGGACATTAGAAGTGAGAACGCTCAGTCTCACACAAACTTATTAATTTCACACGCATCGTATCAACGTCAAAGAACACTCTACTTTACACAATGGTCAAGCTCGCCGCCGTCGAAGCTGCTCCGGTGTTTCTCAACAAGACTGCCACCACCAAGAAAGTGTGCGACCTAATCCGCGAGGCTGGTCGTCAAGGTGCAGATGTCATTGGCTTCCCTGAGACGTTCATCCCAGGATATCCTGGCTGGCACGCTCTGCTGCCCCAGAGCAATCCTCTCACACAATCACTCTACCTGCAACTTTTCGAATCAGCCGTTGAGGTTCCCGGCCCAGAAGTCGACGCTATTCAAGAAGCATGCAAAGAAGCCAACATCTACGCTGTGGTGGGGATAAATGAACGCCGTGCCCATACCACGGGGACGCTATATAACACCCAGCTTTTCATCGGGCGCGATGGGACGCTCCTACACAAGCATCAGAAATACGTTCCCACGGTTGGAGAACGATTGATGCACGCGCCCGGCACTACCGGTAGCCAGGCGTCAGTACAGGCGGATTTCGGGGCTCTGAGTGGCTTTATTTGCGCCGAGAACGGAAATCCGCTTGCACAGTACTCGTTATCGCTGGACTACCCTGTCGTACATGTGGCATCCTGGCCACACTTCTTTGGTGTTGAGCAAGAGATGAATGATGCGATTCAGGTTGCAGGCAAGGCAGTTGCGTTCTCAGTCGGTACGTTTGTCATCAACTCAGTAGGGCTGGTGGGAGATGAGGAAATTGAAGCGTACGGAGTTGATGAAAAGACTCGCGAGTTTCTGAAGGACGAAGGAAAGAAACGGCGGGCTACAATCTACGGACCGGGTGGTTCCGTTGTAGCGGGGCCACTCGACGATCTGGACAAGGAGATTTTGTATGCCGAGGTCGACGTGAAAGATGTAAATACGGTCAAGTTCGCTTTCGATTATGCCGGGCATTACAATAGGCCAGCTATCTTCGCGCATCACTTTCGGAAGTACGTTGATAGTTCTGAGCGGTAATATAGTAGCTGAGAGCTTGAAGGCATATTCACAACTTTGATTCAACGACACCAATCCCGCACCACGTCCCGATTATATCATCTTACCGACCGGGTTGTTACCAGTAACGTCGGTCGATCAGCCGAAAGAACAAAGAACTTTTCCTTTTTTTCTGACTGAACTCGTTGCTTTTTTTTTGGATCACCTCGAAGGGTGTCGACAGTGATCATGGTTAATCTATGGTGGCACGTGGACGGCGCCCTGTTGATTCTCTTCGCCCGGCTTGCCGTCCGTCGTACCATCTTTGGCTCAAGCGGGAGCGCATCGTGTAAGCGCACGATCCCCGGTATGATGGAGCTGATTCTCTCCTTCATACCATGCGATACCACGGAATCTGTCACAGTTGTGCCTGAGTCCAGACCTAACTACTGGGTCGATACGTGGGGACCGGTAGCTTTTGATATCCAGATTCCCGGGGGCGGTTGTAAGGGCCGTATGACACTATATGCCCAGCGAATTAGAAGTCACAAAAGAGCTGGTATCGGCTGGTCCTTCTCAGGGCACGTATGGCGTGGCTTCTCATCTCTATTAATCACTAATAGCTCCACTAGTTGTAGCGAACAATGGCTGATGCTCTTCACCAACATGCGTCGTATGACTAACAGCAAAATTACAGCTTCGCTTCTTAGCGGTTAGAGATGCAGAGCAGCTGACATTTTGTTCTTCAAATGAAACCCTTGTTTGCAATTTTCGGTCTGGTGAAACGCGAATATGCGAGGCCAAGCTTTGAGCAGTCACCAAGCATCTCCCGACCGCTCCTTAGGTTCACGTGAAGCAAAACTATTACACTCTTCGGGCGTTGAAGAGTGACAAAGCACTCAATCATTATGGTTGTACTACTTAACTTGATTCAAATATGAACTAGACCAGAGGATGGCTATTCAAAGCTGATTGTGTTTTAGAAACCATTTCATTTGCACTAAACTTGACTCTAGTCAAGCCGAATCAGTGTGACGTCGTCAACGTAGTACTGATTCTGACCTCCAGTGGTCCCTATATCTCCTGTTACGCCACCACCTATATGGAATTGAATCTGCACAAAGGAAGAGATAGCCTTGAAGGTTAGCGTTCTCTGCAACCATTGATTTGCTGCGGCGTTCTTCGTTCCTGCTTCCTCGGTGCCCGTTGCAAGAAGGTTAGGGTTGATAATGAGCCATATAGCGCCGGCCGCGGCTAAGTTGTTCTTCCAGTAGCAAAGCGAGAACTAGTACGTCCTTCCGGGTACGACTCTGAACTGGCGATCGAAGATCGCAAGGCCACCGTTTTTATTGTTGTAGAACGCTGACAGACTGCGGCTGCCTGACCGAGGACGATCTGACTTGATTGAGATCTCCAGCCACGTCTGCGGGGTTGGCAAGGCCCAGCCGCCCATAGTGTCGGATTCCCAACCCCCATCTCCTAACAAATCGACGCCGATGGAGGAGGTGGGCGACGGTACCTGGCCCACAGTGTATGTCCTTGTAGCACAGTTGGCGTCAGACTGGCAGATAAACGAGGCCGACGGATTCCTTATGCAGTCGGTGGCGCTGCGCATGATTGGCGC
Source organism: Colletotrichum chlorophyti (assembly GCA_001937105.1). Lineage (NCBI taxonomy): Eukaryota > Fungi > Ascomycota > Sordariomycetes > Glomerellales > Glomerellaceae > Colletotrichum > Colletotrichum chlorophyti. Next base: position 27,835 of record MPGH01000066.1, on the reverse strand, counting down.
TACGGAGGCGCGGGGTACATTGCTATATGAGTTCAACGAGTTTAAGCAAGAAGTCGCCCCAGCAGGAGGGGTGAAGCCATATTTTGTCATAGCGGCTCGACATGACAGGGAGAAACTTCGCAAACTAGGACCTACACTCCCCAAGAATCGGCCTACGTCGCAATCTCTGAGCGTAGCTCCTGAGGCATAGCAGAGGTCTAGCTTTCCGTTGTACGTGGCCGTCGAGGGACACTCGGTGATGGTTGTCAAATCAGGGCCGTTGGTTGTCGAGGTGACGATGACCGATGATGTCGACACGGGGCCAGATGAGAAGAATTGAGAGACCGAAAAGGATCCAGATGAAGGCTGAGATACAGAGGAGGTATCAGTTAAAGAGGAGTAGGAAGCTGATGAGGATACAGATGAGGAGGCTTGGTAGGCGGATGGCGCGTCGGAAGAAGAGGATTGATAGGTAGAAGACGCGTCAGATGAGGAGGATGAAGAAGTTGATGAGAACATTGAGAAAGATGTTGTAGAAGGCAACAAGGAGATAGATGAGGAGGATTGAGGGACCGATTGGGGTTCGGATGAGTAAAATTGAGAAGCTGACGAGGCGTCAGAAGAGGAGGATAGAGTGGCCAATAAGGAGATAGATGAAGAGGATCGAGAGGCGGACAATATCACCCTCGAGTATATTTTCAGTCTGTTCGGGCCGCCGCACAACTGGGTGTTCGAGCCCATGAATAACATGCCGCAATCTTTCTCCGGCGCCGCCTGCTCGATCAGGTCGGCGCCGCAATAGCACTCGCGCGAGTACTCAAGCCCAAAGTATGCATAACTTTCGCATTTTTGAGCGCACTTTTCGACCTTCATGTCATCAGTTCGGTAGTCGACAGCCATAAGCGACCGGTCTTCCACTTTGTCCGTCCAGCAGGACTGGTAGTGAAAACCGCCGAGGGAGACATTACCGCTCGCGGCGGCGCCACCAGTGACGGCTATGCTCGCAAACAAGTAGATGCGGTTGGGGCCGCCACAGTTCTGTGAGCCATTACCGCCGCATGCCATAGTTATTACACTCGACTTCAGACCCCTGGGAGCTGCCGGTGTCAAGGGCGGTGCCGCAGTAGCACTCGGTGCTGTACTGGACACCGAACCAGCCGTACCCGGCGTCGCTACACGTGGCTGCGCACATCTCAAGGGTCATGCCGGAACTCTTGAAGTTTTTTCCGCCAAGAACGCCATGCGGGACGTTGTCCGTATAGCAGCCTTTGTACTCAAAGCCGGAGATGACCGGGGAGGCTGGCGCTGTTACGGAAGTCTGATCAAATTTAGAGACGTCGAGCCGCAAGCCGCCACCACAGAGCTCGTCGTCTTTGCCGGAACAAGCCATATTACACTCGGAAGCAGGTGCCGTGACGGTTGGTGCGACGCCGCCGCAGTAGCATTCCGAGGATCATTGGGTGCCAAAGTAGGCGAAGCTAGCACAGTTGGCCGCGCATTTGGTCGCAGTCATGTCACTGCTGCTGATCGTCCTACTCGGAAGTACACGGGCTGCCGAGTTGACAAAGCAGCCAGAGGACGAAGCCCCGGCTAGGGTAGCAGGCGCCTGGACTTTGGGGTTCGAGTTGCTGTAAATATTCAGGCGGTTGCTGGCTCCACACACGCTGTTGGGATCGCCAGAACAAGGAAAGCTGCATTCAGCCGGACCTGCCGCGGTGCTGCTGGGATCACGCGAGTCGCCACACTAGCACTCGTGGCCGTACTCGACACCGAATAGCGAGTATCTGGAACAGCATGCTGCGCACTTTTCGAGGGTCATCTGGTCGGTAGCGGCGTTCATGCCGCCGAGGGCTCGCTTGCCATCCGCAAGGTTTGTAAAACAGCCGAGGGGTGTGTGTATGACGTCTCTCGCAGGATGGGCACCTGGTAAGGCAGAGACGGCGATGGGCAAGAGAGAGGAAAGCAGACGTAGTGATGAAACTGGCAAATGACGCCTGTCTGAATACTAACGTAAGCCTGATCTGAGGGTTAAAAGAGAGAAAGAGAGGCTCCAACAGAAATGGTCTGGCGAACTTCTTGCTATATAGACAACAAAAGAATACCCGTCCAAGTCCTCTCAAGATTATCTAACTTCCATGATGGGTCGGTTTACGCTGTTGGATCTCATTCCAGACTTAGCCAGAAGGACGCACAAGAATAGTCTGTTGGACTTGCCACGGAGAATTTCTGGGACCTGATTACTCCGGTAGTAGTTAGATTGCAGCTAGCGTTGTTGGCTTGTGGTGTTGAGCTGAAGATGCTAGCCGATGCTAGGTTGTCGTCACATATATGCGCACTAAAGACGGCAAGCCACATGTCCATAAAGAGATACCGTTGACTCAGCCATACGGTTTGGATTCCCTTTAAACAACAGGGCTGTTTTGAGCAAAAGTTGTTTCAAAGTGAACCCTGTTGCTGCGTCCCTTTGTAGGGAACGCACAGTATCTACAAATGGAGGTAGCTGGGAGGGATTGGGACGACCTCATGAATGAGGCTGCTGAGCTCTGCCGTCCAGTATACCATTGGCCGCGGGGACGAGGACCCTGCAGTTGATGTTGACAAGAGCCATCCGTTATAGCAGAGCCCATCGTGGAAAGGACTGGGTCATGGTGAGACTCAATGCTCAGTTGCAACCTAATCGTCCGGACGACGCCGTCATTAGGCGATGCGAGGGGTTGTTGATCGGGTAGGGTGTCTTGGCTGCCGTTGCAAGAAACGTAAGGATGAACAAAACTAATGGCGTTGAATGAATGAAACAGAATGGCCCCGAGTGGAATAAAACGAAGGTGTAAAATCACATAGTTATATAGCCGTGCGAGCCACGTGCGCGACTGCGACTAGAGACGGAACTTGAACCGTGGGGACTGACGTGTAACAGTAGGTATACGGCACAGAAATGTCTGTTGGCTTTAGCTGCTTGGGCCGAGTCCAACCTGAATCAACCCAAATGTGGGCAGAGAGCGACCTGAAATAGCCCAAACCTGGGTTGATACGGTTTCCGTCCCTTGGCAGAAAACATCTCTGACCTGCAGCGAACGCATCGCACCGCAATCAAGTCAGCCCTGGAGAGCAAGGCGAAGGCCCGAAAGGTAACAAAACAAAGGCAAGCATGGCGAAACGTACGCAATGGCATGGACGGTCGTGTTGCAGCTCCTGCCGCGCTACGCTTAGACGGATCAATAAATCTCGGGGACCGACTCGGCGTCTGCTTCAGCATTAGAAGGGAGCGCGCTCGATGAGCTGACACCGATTTAGCAGCAGTGCCTCTGATAATGACGCTGTTCACAGTGGGACTCCTTGCAATCTACGTAGCCGGTATCCTGGGTGTGTCGCGCTGCTCGTTACTCTTGACCACGCCGTCGCCAACACCACACAAAATTTAAGAGAGGTAGATGGTTTACTGAAGAGTAGGAGTGGAGAGCTCGCCGGGTATGGAGTCGTGAGGATCTTGGGAGACCTAGATGATATAAAGTCTTGGCAGTGCTGAATCGTTTGAACAGTATAAGCGTTTCGTGCCAAAAGACATCTCGGCCAGGCTTTTCCGAAGATCTGATTAAGTGAGCACTTTCAGCTGGGCCTTGTCACAGCCTCCTGTCACAGAAAGAAAAATCAGCTATTTCGGCTTCAGAATAACATGTTTGGAATGTACTGTTATAAGCCAGGTAAGCTAAAACACCGACTGGAATGTGACTTGCTCAACCTTCGGAAAGATTAACTACCTTAGGACCCGATTTGGATGGAAAACCCTGATGCTGAAGTTCTGCTTAACTCTTGAGTAGCCCCTCAGCTGATAAAATAGGCCGCTGACTCTATGCAGAATTTAGCTTATAGAAGCGGCGTGCTATCTCGACAATATTGTGGTAACTAAGCGGATGGACTCAGGCATCAGTAACCCTTGGTCTTAAGGGATACGCAGAAAAACAGAGACACCATTCCAGAGCGAGCGGACTCATTCCGAAGCAAGCAAATCCCTCTTAGAACGAATGATACTTAATTTCACCTTCAACTTGGAATATGTGCGACAAAAATGACTGACGCAAACACATCGGCTCTTCAAAAACGACGTCCCTTTCCCGTTCGGAAGCCGATTAAACAGTTTCCTTCTACCCTCTTGATCTGAATCGTTTGTTTCGACCTTCGGGTTTTTTTTTCTTTCTCTACACTTCATTCTTTTGTTCTTATCAAACCACGAGCAATGCGCAGGCTACCAGCCCTTTGGCTTCTCGGAAGCCTGTTGCTAGGCACTGTCTTCGCCCAGCAGCAGCAATTTGCAACGTGCGCGTTCAATTATATCGGCTGTCTCGGACTGGGAGATCCATCACAGTTTGATTCATACATCACTGATCCCGGAATGACGCCTAAGATATGTCAAGACCGTTGCCTTTCACTCAATCGCGAATTCGCAGCCTTAACTGAAGGCGATGCATGCATCTGCAGCAAGCCCTCTGTCGCGCCCATATATTTCCCGGGTGGTGACTCACTTTGCAATATTCCCTGCGCTGGAGGCCCCGCGGGCGCCAATTGCGGTAATGCTATGGGAAGCTTTGTTAATATGTATCAGGCAGCGGTGCCTGGCACTTGCTTCACCTCGACAACCAGTACTACGTCAAGCACTTCCTCATCGTCATCGTCGTCCTCATCGTCATCGTCTTCCTCATCGTCATCGTCGTCCTCATCGTCATCGCCGTCCTCATCGTCATCGTCGTCCTCATCGTCATCGTTTTCCTCATCGTCATCGTCGTCCTCATTATCATCGTCATCATCATCGTCATCGGCGACGTCAGTGACTTCAACAGAAAGCATGAGTAGTAGTAGCACAACAAACACAGATACGCCGTCCACGAGCACTGACTCGACGTCAACGGGCTCGTCTTCAACATCATCGTCGGCACCAACATTATTGTCAACTTCAACGGCAAGCACAAGTAGCAGTAGCGCAACCGGCCTAGCTACTTCATCTACGAGTACCGAGCCCACGATAACAAATATCTCGGTTTCAGTTACAAGCGCATCCGGATCCACAACACCTCAAAGTTCATCCAGCCCCTCATCTAGTGCTACATCCAGCACCTCATCTAGCGCTACATCCAGCAGTTCGTCCAGCAGTGCTACGTCTTCAAGTGCAACTGGAAACGCGACTGCAACTACATCGTCAAGCTCTATTTACATCACAAACACATCGACGAGTCTCAGCGCTTCCAGAACCATCTCTTTGCCATCTTTGTTGCCAAGCATGACTACCAGTGGTGGCACTGTAACAAGCAGCACCGCGAGTTCCACTGTTTTGGACACAACCACAGCCAGCTTGACCATGTCAACGAGCTCCTCTGGATCTTCGACGACCTCTTCAGGCCTGTCACCAGTAACATCAGGTAGCACTTGGAGCACATCGCTAAGCGTATTAACTACGTCACCAAGTTCGCCTCCTGTAGCAAACCCTTCATCGGGTCTACCTTCATCTCCACCATCTTCATTCTCGAGAAGCTCTGGCTTCATGCCAAGCTCTATTTCCGGCTCTTTGAATACATTCACCACCAGCTCGCCTAGAAGAACAACAAGTACTAGCATAAGCACACTTATCACGTCGCTTTCTACCAACGACTCTTCCTCTCCATCCGTTAGTCTCATCGGAACCCCCGTTCTGTTGACAATCGTACCTCTGAACGCGCCTGAGCCGACTGCAAGTCCTGCTTAGTCGATTCGAAAGACCTCCTGCCGAAGACAAATCGAATCTGTAGTAGATTGTCTTCTGTAACCACAAGCCGCTTTCAATTTCGTAGGCAGTGGCAAGTTCACGCCAGCTTTCCAGTAAAAGCCTGTATTTGTGAAATTATTACTGTTGTGACTAGTAGGAGATGGTTATATATTTAGGGGGACATTGCTGACGATCTCTTTATGCGCGTTGGGACTCTGGATGTTGTGGGCCACCTAAGACGAAAACCTATCAGCCAAGGCCAGTGTAAACGTCCTGAAAGGGCTAATCTCGCCACAATGCTAGGCAGCTGGGGGATGTGTCTCTATTTTTGACGCATCAGCAATTTTGCATTTTGAAGTTACAAATGTTCTGACATTGTAAACTCGAAGTTGGCCTAGAGATTTCGCAGTGCTCTGCGACGCTAAAGTTGTGAGAATGGGGAGGAAGTGGTGATAAGGGAGGATAGTCAGCATCAACTAGCATTCAGGCAGGTATGTTAAAATTATCATATCTTTTACCCTCTGGAATCAGCATCCTAAAGCCGCTGACACCGCAAATTGTTGTAGCTGACTGCAATGTGCTTTTGATGCTACACAGCCTTTTGTTAGTCCGAGAGTATCCTCTCCTTGGTGTTAGGGGAAGAAGAAGAGGACAAAGACAGAGTGCGGTAGTTCAGTGAAGCCAGAAATAGACTATGTTCTAACTAAACTACAACCGGATATAACGGAAAGAGATTTGTAGCTGGGATGAAATGCTGAATAGAAAGACTGATATCTAAGCTCTTATGCAAGGCTTTGGCGAAAATTTAGAGCTTGAAAGCTTCGCTGCTGATTACATGCCGGCTAGTGTCAATAGCTTTAGTTTTGCAATGCAAGGGTCAAGCTTTACAGTGAAGACGGAAATGTTCAACGTTGTTGTGACGTTGTATAAGGACTCTGCGGAAAACAACCAGGAAACATCGGAGTACATAGCGGACTTTTCCGATGCTGAAAAGGAGGTCACTGAACCTGAGGAGACCGAAGACATCAACTGTGAGACATGGCACGAGTGCTTTCTCGAAACAGACGAGGAAAAAGGAAGCTGCCAAGATGGGTGACAAAACCTTTTCATCATGATTTGACAAATTATACGCTGTTCCTGCTTGCGCTGGCTTTCTGCAATAGCTCAACTTGTTGAAAATGTGGAGGTTAATAATCTATGAGAGTCATGCTGGGCCATGTATGCCGCCTTCAGTTTGATCTTTCGTGTGAGGGTGATCTTGCCCAGGCATCTCAGAAACCTCAGAACAATCTCCGCTTCTTTTCTTAGGATCAACCCCATTTGGCGGTCGTGAAAGGCGTAACTTTCTCCAATGGGAGAAGTATGGTCGCAGCGTCGGCAAGCAGGCAATGATCAAGCCAACGTTCACATCAAGCCCGTTCCAGAGCTCTATTCAGGTTTGGTTAGCAAGAGCAAGACCACGTAAGAGGAAGTGGGTTACATAACGCAATGAGTCCTTAAAGAGAAGAAAACGATCGGAAATTCCAAAAGAAAATTAAGACATCCCACCTACCGATTAGTGTGAAAGAAGTCAACGCTGATAGTGAGTAACGAAGTACTATGAAGCGCGTCACGGAGAACGCTAGATTGATAATGCCGAGGAGGAAAGTACAATAGACGCCGATTTTCACGCTCCGCTTTAACTGCAGCTGGTATATAACTAGAAAAGGGAGGAAGAATACTAGGGAATCGTTAGAGCTGCAACACTGAAAGTCTAGTTATTAGCTCAAGCCTAAAACACAGAAAACCTTACTCATAAGATCTGCCGTAAAATTCAACACCCATGCGATGTGAAACACATAGACCGCTGACAGTTCAAAGCAGGCCAAATTTGGATCGGAAGACCTGCCGAAGAGTTAGGCGCATTCCTAAGATTCGAAGGGAAAACGAAATTAATTGATGCATAAAATCTCACCAATTTCCTTGGATTGGCCTGCACATCAAGCAATTCACGGCCACGGTTGTCAGGTATGCGCAGACGCAAAAGGCCATTGCTCCCCAGAGAATCTTCCGCCTTTTCCGCATGAACACTGGGAAAAAATTGGCATATACCGTGAGAAGAGTCGCCTTACTCAGGTAAAAAGATGTATACAACGGGAATAGGCCCACCCATTGCAACTTTAGAGGTAAGTTAGCACATACTCTTTGCTTTTCTATTCTAGCGTTTGTTGGGAGCAAATCGGGCTAAAATATTATACGCCGTATTGGCTATAACTGGATTGAGACTTACCTTGTATATGAGCTCAATATCTTCAGGAGAGCCATCAAAACCTTCGAGATCAACAGAAACACCTGGACGCGCCGCTCCCAATTTATAAAACACAATGTCAAAAGATGCATTTGCTATGCAGAAAATCCACGTGGTGCATAGGAGGAGATCGCTGGCCTTAAGGGAGATGCGTTGTATGCTTAAACGTAAGTAGAGTTGAGCAGTGATTAGAGCCGCAGCGATTCCAATCAGCGTAAAATCTGTTGCCTGTCTACATTAGCTTTCTAAAAACCAAGCATAATTTTCTACTTTCAAAAAAAAATCTCACTAGCGAGATCGTTACGTACAATAACTGTTGCTGCCGTTGGGCCCGGAAAATGCATGCTAGCTTTAAGAGGGTAACTGTCCTTTGGAGGCTAACTGCTGGTGCCGAGCGGAGGATCAAGCATATCAATTTGGAATGTGCCCAAGCATGCGTAAGGGATTACGAGAGAACAGCAATTCTCTGGAACAGGTGTGGTGACGAAAAATATATGGTTTTGGTGTCTCGATTTACAACGAATTCATGCCAAAGAGATGTTGATAAGCCACCACCTAAATATGCTCTCACTGACGGCAGCACCTGTCATTTCATTGAGGCTGAATACACATGCTTTGCATGGAAGACGGAAACGGTCAAGTACTTGTTGAGCTTCTCTGATTTGGGGTTCCAAAAAATACGGAAATGGAAAAGTCCTCTAAAATGACGGATTTGGCAAGTCAATTCCCCGCCGGCTTACCGCTGAGTACCGTTTTCATATTAAGAGTCCGACCGCGGTATTACTTTATGCCTGGGTCGAAGGGAGCGGGAAGGGTTTTCAAATAGGGTGATTCAACCATGTGTTTGTTCGACTCTTGATGCTTTGATGTTGAGACGGTATCTAGAACGCTCTTTCCTGGTCTCCTGGCAAGGTTACTTTGCCTCTACATCCGGTGGGAAGGCCGCTCACCTACTTTCCAAGATGTCGTTGCCTGAATTATCCATAGCTTCTTGACTTAGTGGATTGATGCACTGAATCCGGGGTCTAAATCATAAAGTCTTGAGAAAGTTAGGCAACGAGGCGAGATATACTCAAGACATGATGTTGGCTGTTTGAATCGTGTATCAGAGGAAGAAATGGTGATCTGTACTTTTGTAAGCCTTGAATTGGTCTTTGTGGCTCAATCTATTTAACAAATAACTTTCTTGAGTTATTGCAAGAGCATCCAAAAGGTTCAAAAGACATTTGAAAAAGTACTCTATCTGCACCCTGGAGGAAGCTGGCGGCCTGTCGAGGGCAAGCTGAAGAACACGTTCAAAGCCAATTGCCATCTGGGTTTTAAATCCCTCGGTGAAACTGAACTCCTGCTAGTTTCGCCTTCGACGTGCTCGTTGCGTCTTGTATTGCAACGAAGACTGCGCATTCCGCACGGCTGCGACCGGACCATATGGCACCTCCAGGTGTGTCCGGGCCGAGAAGAAGGCAGAAAAAGACGGTGAAAAGGCACATAGACGCTAGAACAGTTATTCTGGATACGCCAGGCCATCTTCTTGTGTAGCTTACACCGCACTACTAACTAGTTCCTACTACAATCAGTATTACACAAGCGGTCTGCTTATGGTGGCTTTCCACCTTCAGCCAATCGTAGTCCTGCTTCTTCTTGCACTGTCCAATACCTCTAGATTTCGAAACGGTGGTTTATAGTGCCAATGCCAGAACTTGCGGGAAAGTAAAGGACGTAGTGATGGGGCGTTAGTGGCGATGAGACCAGCACCGAGTTCTCGAGTACCCCAAAGGTTTACGACAAGCGTCGAGCGCTCCAAACTCATTGTAACGGTAACTCGCATGATTGCAGCCGTTATAAAGTAAAAACCGGAGCAGACAAGGCTTACGATGAACATTTTTTTGTATACAGGCACTCGCATCATCCTCAACGCCGGGATGGGCAAGCTCAGAATTGCCACATCAGTGATGATATCTAAGAGTTAAATCAGTCGTGGGTACATGACTGAAATACTCCCGGCTTACTGAAAAAGGTCGTTACTAGCAGGTTCTGGGTTTTGAAAAGGCATCTATCACTCGGGAGAGGTCGTACGGCCCAGTTGTGATGGTATCTGATTGAAAACTTAGCAATGGCTCCCTTATCAATTTACTTCACAAGTCTCTCTGCATTAAAAACTTACGGCAGACACCCAAAGGTTATTGTGCCTACTATGGCTAAGTACGATAGAATCGTAAACCATGTCAGGTACGTAAGATATCGAGCATGTCGCCACAACCCAAAGGTTAAGCGCTTACTGTATGAATATTAGCACGAGGCAGTTAGACCAAATATGTCATGAAAGCCTACTAAAAGAACAACACACTGCCCTTCATAGACCATAACTGTGCCGAATAAAGATACCACGCCGTAAGTTGAAACTTTGAGCCCCGAGCAAGGCGTGACACCTCCTCGTCGGATAAGACTCTGATCTGATCTATTGTAAGATCTAAGGTGGTCCCGCAATGATCTATGAGTAGTTAGATGGCTGAAGCTTTGTCTCTTATTTCTTAGAGTGCCTGTCAAGCCGACTTCATCCGCGTGTGTCAAGAAAGGAAAGCGTTTTGCACCCACAAACTATATCCAGGACCAGGAAAGATGCCACCCAGGCGAGACAGGTCTGCACGAAAAGTTGAATAAGAATCTATAGCTGCCGGCGACTCTGGATTCACTCACCAAAACCATAGCGTAATCATCACCTCTCAAGCCTTGGAGTCCAAACATGCGAATTCTCACAACAAAACGTATCAAAATGATGGTGAAGCCTACAATAACCCAAACTCGTATCTCTGATTCATAACCTTGGTCGCGCTTCAGCATACCGTCTAGCAGGTCGACAGTCATATCTTCTATAGTTGAGTCGAACTGATGCGTCCTATTCGTGCAATAATAACAAAAGCCCCGCAACATTCGACCCTTTACACACGATGAAACGAACAATCAGACTCAGTCAAGCGAGGATACGAGGAAATATGAAGGAATCTTGTGGTGGCTTTCTGGATACTCGTTATTCTAGTAATTTTCTTATAGGAAATCATCAGTTCTCAAGGCAACTTAAATTCTCCCAAGTTCCTCGGAATTCAAGTGGTTTAAATACTTTTATTTACCAGAGTTAGGCAGGTCACGGGATTCGCTTGCACGTCCTATGCGCATCCCAAGCAGAGGGTCACACTTGCTACGAAGCTCACTCACTGTCAAAGACAACTGGCTATGAATTTACTGCTTATTGTCTCTTCTTGTTTCGTCTGCCTAGAAAGCACGCGGCTAGCACGTCTTATGTCCATTAGTAGTGTTGAATTGGCGTTGTGAAACTTGCGGACAAAACCATGTGCCACCAATCTTAACTTACGCTCCTGACAATTCAACGAGGACTGATTGGGCCCACAACCCCACTCTAATACCTTACTGTGAAAAGTCGGCAATTCAGTGTCTAAGAATAGGCTATTGACTGACACGGCTCAGTCCATGCTTTCCACTGACCTATTTTACTTGAAAGGTTTACGGCTTTTTAGAAGGGCACTCTTCAATTCCCAAGGCTGCAATGAATAGACAAGGGGGGATTTTCTTTCTGATGGAATGGAACATCTTTTAATAAGGACAGCATCTGGTAAGTAATCAACTACCCCCCTCCAGTGACAGTCGTCGTTCGTCCGTCGCCAAAAGAAACCGCCCGTTCCCTTATCACTTAACAACCAAGCCAAAATTAAATACTACTTAATCTCAGAAAGTGCATCATATTTCAGAGACCTCAGACCTAAGCTTTATGCTTCTGTCTTTTTTATCTTGGTTCATCGTACTGTCTCATGGATGACGATTCCTGAGGCAGGTCCTCACAAAATCTGAGATTCCGTTAATTCTTCCTCCGCCCCTTTTTCTTCTTTTGCCTTTTTTGCATACCAGCTCCGAAAACAACGACATATTTTTTTAGTTCACTTACTTGCGAGACGTGAGAGCCAGATTGTCCCAACGGGGCTTTCGACGGCTTGATCGGCTCCCTCTGGTGACGACGTCATCATCTCGTTAATTGCAATCAAACAAATGGCCGGTTGAGTTCGCGGTAAGTGGAACTAAGTTGCCGACTAAGGTTTAATTCCTCAGCGACGAAGATCACTGTTAATATGACTTTTTCGTTGTTACTGAGATCAACACCTTGCGGAGTTTGAGTATATCGGGAATGCGGGGTGACCCGGAACCGTAAAGAGGTCACGCTCCAACGGTGAGGACTCTAATGAACCAGCTCTGTTAGTAGCGCAAATTCGGCGCAGGATTCATAAGGCATAGTCTTTTTGCAGATTATTCAAGAATTTCCACTTGCTTGTATCCCCAGTCGGCGTCCGTTCCGAAGTTTCGCGCTTGGTCGCAAGCCATCAGGACGTGGCAGTGGCGTTGCCCCACTTGGCACAAGGTCAGTTCGCGTGGCTGTGCTGTGCCCCGGCACGCGGGGCCTCTAACTCCCGAGGCGGAAACACCCAGACTTTCGCATGCACCCCGATCACTAAACAATGACGTTACACCACACCGCAGGCATGCCTAAAATCTTTGGGGCGGTCGCTGGCGTCTGAAGTGTGGCAGTCTTTTTCAAGTAAGTGCACCGACTGCTTCGGGTATTTTCAACTCAGCCGTCAGTGTCGTTCGAGACTTTCGGATGAGCAGATGGGGCCAAGCAGTATTTTCCTACGGTACTTGAGACTTGGCTACGAGCTGTGAGACTGGATTTGATAGATAACTTCCTGAAGATTGTTATGCTCCCTTACGGACTTAACCCCTGGTGGTTTGAACATCTTAAGAGGATTTACGTCCTTCAAAGCAATCTTGTCATAATCCCTTTGAAATGCACTAAAATCCCAGCACTTACCCCACGTATTAACATCAGGTAGGGGAATCTCCATATGGTCGTACCATTGAAAGACTTGAAGGGTTATAGTTAGTCGTTATTCATTGTTAAAGTGGAAGTACGTTTGTAAGCAGGTAGGCGGACTATTGGGTATGCCGGTATTTTCAAAAGTTTCAAAGACATGGCTGCTAAGGTGTTTGTTACTTACCGTAGACTCCGGGGTCTCCGGCACATGTGAGGTGGTCTAAGACCATTGCTATGCAATGCGCAATGTGGTATTTATGCATTGGAACTTCTTCTGTGCCGTTTGGGTAGTAGTAGTCTTTGTAGAGTGCTTTTCGAATGTAATTTAGGCAGTGCAGCCGGTGGAAGACTAGGCCGCGGGCCAGATAAGTCTTTTCGTTTCCAAAGTGATACTGCTCGGGCAGCATCACAGAGACTGAGGGGTCTTTTTTCATAGCAATTATATCGGATGCAGTTACTGGGATTATAGATTCGCTGACGATTTCCTCCCACATCTTGTCGATCTCAGGGTTCGGTTGAGCTCCCCAAGTCATACCTCCAGTACCTCCAACAACAGTTTGCGGTTCATCGAAACGTAGAGCTAGTGGAACTTTGATCCGATTTAACAGCGGAGCTGGATAATCGATAAAGTCAGAGACGTCCCACATCTATTGGATTCATCGTGCAGTGTTACTTACAGTGGAAGGATACTTCCTTCAGAGATCCATTCATAAGCTCCTGGCGCCCTACGTACCATAGGGCCGCCCCTGCAAAGAAACCCCAAAGAAGAATGACATGGGCGACGAAGAAGACATGAATTAGCCGTTTTACAGTTTGCGAATGGCCGTAATGACGGGTCGAAAATATGTTAACAGCCTCGTCGTCACCATATCCTTCATCCAAAGGGGTATACTCTGCCTCCGACTTCCGGATAGAGGTTGTAAATATACCAGACAGCATTTTCAGCGAATGCAGGAACGGTCTTGGTAGGAATTGGAACTGACTGATGTTTGGCTCTTATTAGGAGCTGTAGAGCACCGACTCTTGACAGCCCAAGCTAAGAAGGATTGTTAGCTTAATAGTTTTCTACCGAGACCCAGTTCTCTGTGAATGAAACGAAGTAAGTGCTGCATTGTGGTTCGTTAAGCTACGACAGGTACAGGGCATTGAATATTACGTATTCTTTGCATTCAGTCATTACTCGCGCATTCAAAGTTGGCATCGCATTGAGAAATTAACCTTAAGCAAATTAGTGTTCGAATAAAGCCGCTCATTCACATGGCCAGGCGTCGTTTTCAAGCTCCCCTCAGCGTTCTCGGCAGGAAATTCCGATTTCGTATGTCGAGACATAGTTGACCTTGGTTATCACAACGACGCATGACTCATATATAGAAACAGCGCGATTCAACAGAAAGATTTACACTATTTGACAACTACTTAGCCCTTGACATTAGAAGGTTTTTTAGTATGTTTCACAGTACTTCTAAGTTCTGTGAAACCTTCATTACTATAGCATCCGAAGAATCTCCAACAGGGTCTGGCGTGCTTTTGCAGAGGTGGGCTTAGTGGGCTGGCGGAACCAAAAAGTTGACTCCTGACGGGCTCAGAGGTCGTTCTGGATTAGGATTACACCTGGGGAGCGGCAGTGTAATCAAGGGTTGCTCCGTCGATGATAATCTGATTGGGAAGGACTATCTGCGATGGACGCGGAGGCACGGTCAACGGTAGATGCGCATGACAGAAGGTGATTATCCACATGAACGACAATTCCAACATAACCTTCAGGGGATTTCCAAGCGGGAGGATTGGGACCAGTCTTTTATTTTTTTTCTTTTTTTTTTTAAAAAAAAAAGCCTAAAAAGGAAAGTTCAGCTTGAGTAAGTCGGCAGTCACTAAGCAATCATTCAGTGTCCGGTCGTAGTCCTTCAGTCCTCGTTGGCGAAGCGCTAGCATGGTAGAGGCTGCATCTGCATCATCCGGGGCGGCGGTCAAACACTTTCCTTTGGTGGCTCAAAAAAGTGATTGCACATCCTCATGATGTCGTCATTAATGCTTATTCACATGAACCAACCCAGCGATTGAAAGCATCCCATGGAGAACGCCATGACTTGACAGCAATAGTAACTTTGGGTCTTGCGGGTGTATACGAGTACGAGTACCTTGATATTCGCCGTTCGTACCTGGAGAGATGCAGCCATGCCCATCCCAAATGTACGTCGCGTGCCGTGACGCTGAGGCACAGCATCTTCTCTGGACACATACCGAGCAGCTCACAACTTGATGCGCTAGAGCGCTTTTATCCTTTTTTTCTTTCTGCTTTTTTCTTTTCCTTTACTTTACTTGGATCAAAGTACATCGGCTTCCTTTTGCTTCTTACCTCATCTGCCTCAAGCCCCTCAGGTAAAAAGGCCCATATGGAGCTCCCGCTCAGCTCACCCTCCCATATTGCGCGGTTGGATCCGTTTATCCTTCGTCACCATCCCAAACCTGCTCATCTGCCCATGTACTTGAGCTTCTTGTGTCAAAGCCTTGCGGCTAACTAGTTCGTCATAAGCAGCTTCTTGAGAAGTGAAGAGCAGCATTTTGCGCTTTATAATACACCATTGCTCGAGGTCGTGATAACTAGTACAATCCCCTTTTCAAGGCAACCTCCTTCTTTGCTGCGTAGTTTTCTTGGATCTCTTTTCCCTTGCCAATATTGACTGTCGCGGCATTAGTCACGCACCGTTTCACACCTCTCGCATCGCGGGAGACTGTGAAGAGAGCCCTTTCCCCCTTGGCTTGTCTACAGCGAGAATACTGCATTGCATGTGACTGAGAACTGAGTTTGTTTTTTCCCAGCCTGCTTCACGGTCTGTGATTATAGCCAAAAAATTAAATCCATAGTCCTATCTTAAACGATGACGCGCCATCACGGCCGTCCAGCGTCGGCGACAATTCATTTCTACTGATTTTTGGTTCCAAAGCTGTTCTCAGCAAGAGCCTTTTTTTCACAACATTCAAGCTGTCCAACGAGTTAATGCCTTACCTGGCCGGATCGTGAACAAGCCTTCCGAGTCGTCTTTCACCTCCATGTAAACTTCGGCCTCAACCTCATTTCTTCACCACTCTCCAGCCCTCAATCGCATCTACGAAACTGTACGATCTCGTGGCGTCGACTCCAAGCTATGCGTCAAGTTCTATCACCTGACCGACGCTTTCTGCGCTCGACTACATTATCCAAAACCCCCATAAACACCAATCTTGCCAGCCGATTTACTAAATTTCTTCCTCGTGCGTATAAAGACGGTCTGGAGAGCATTGCCGTCCCCGTGATCGCACAGGGTGGAAGCAAGCGACCCGGCTCCCTAAGCGACGACTGAGACTGGTCTACACACCACAACGATTCAGCTTCGCGCTTTATGCTAAAAGTCACGCACGTCACGCACTCTCGGATTATGACCAGGTGAGCGAGAAATGTGTCTTTTATACTGGCAGAAGTAGAGGCCGAGTAGTGCCAGCAAACGCAGTTAAGATGTTTTAATCTCGAGTCCACATGGCCTACAAATTTGTTCTAGAGCATCCAGACCAATGTTATATCGGCCTCGGGGTGGGAAATGACAGGAATATCGTTCATGTCTTGGTGCCATGGCATGGATATCCCTGACCAAAGACAGCAAACTCCCGCATTGATACCCACCGACCAGGGCAACACAAGCATTCAATGTTTTCCGATATGAACATTTATGTTCTCACAGCTTTCTGCAGCTAGTCGCACCTTTTCTGTGGCCCCACTCACGAGATGGATGTCAGTGCAATTCTCGACGAACGACAGTTATCAGCCCTGACGCCCCTATGGGAATTCCTTCGCCGGTTTCCGTCAGAAGGTCAGTGAGGCTGTTTACCTGGCTTTCTAGAATCGGAAAATAACGAATTTCATATGTGGTGCTCTAGTGTACCCCCCATCTGAGCCACGACAGGTGTTATCGAGGCCGAGGCCAAAGTCAAACCCAGCGTGGCGCTTAGTCTGAATCAGTGTCTTGGAATCGTTCTGTCTGGTGGTTGGCGGATAGGCTGCGTAATGTAGCACCCAAATTGCAACTGGTCCGGCCTGTCCCTCCCACCGAGGCTGAGGCCTATATATACGCTCCATGCGGGTAGGCACAAGGGCTATACTACGTACTGTCGCATGCATCATGAGGAAGAGCTTCAAAGAGCTCTGTGGACGGTCGCATGTTGACTAGAGCACAGTTTTCGTTGTCCGAAAGAAGCACGCTTATGTGACGCGAGGAGCGCCGACATGCCTTCGAAGCCATTTGCTCTATGTCGGCCGATGACATTCATGTGAGGAGGTAGGTGACCGTCGCCATTAGGCCTTAACGGAGATTTGTAGCGATTCGGTCATAGAGGGCTGCTTTTGCGGGTTTGTAGCGTTTCTGTGACTGCACTGCCATGGCTCGTGGCCAAGGAAGACGACTTCGAAGCAGCCCAGATGGGTAACACAGTCCACAAGATAGCGTAAGTCCTCTACGTAACCCAAGTTAGTAATTCTAATAAGCAAGGGAACTCTGGCTGGCAATGCATGGGTAGAGCAGATTCACAATAACTGACCGGGGCCTGTGACGTATTGACAGTCATGTAAAACGTGGTGCTTTAAGAGAAATAAATGCGACAAATGCAGGAACCATATGCGGACGAGGGCGATGCACAGTAGACCGACCACTTGGCACGAGGTCGGGGTTGGACGGCAATTTGGGAGGGGAGAGCGTCCATAACCTGCCGTAATGGTTGGTATTGTTTCATTGCAGGTACTAAAACCCCTGGCGGCATGACGGTAGGATTTGATGACCGCATCGTTTGGCGATGGTTGGAGATTGGAAAAAGAGTCTGACAAGCTTAGTTGAATAAATTACCATCGCACAGTAAGTATATAGTCAGCTGGGGCCTCCAGCCCGTCATTAGCCTGGAAAACTTTGCATTTCTTCGGCAATTACTTGAAAGGGGGAAAAGTGGGTTGAGTTCCTTGTCCAGTGAGAAGCCGGATAACTCAAAGGCGAACTGGATTTGGAGGCGGCAGAAGAGTCCGGAGCGACATGCTGCGAAGAGGTTTGGATTCCTGTTCCATGATAAGAGAAGCACAGAACCTAGCTGATATACGTAGGCCTGCTTTCGAAGACAACCTCGCCGCGGAAACTTAAGAAGATATTAAAGATAGTTATCTATTGGCGTAGATAGTTAACATACCATCAACTACTGGAAGATGCTGGCTTATCCACCTTCTTAAAACCATGTAGTGGTCGATGCTGACCGTAGCAGTTTTACACTCGCTCAATAATTACAGCCTCCGAAGCGAGTAGAGTCACTATCCCATTACGCACCCGCTCGCTCGTCGCATTTCCAACGACGAAACCACTATTATCCACAGTCTGCCTGTTCCAAGTCACACCCGCAGTTACAGCTGAGTTCGCGCCTGTCAAACGCCTGACCCGGATGTCTGTCCCAAGAACACCGCCGACATCGAAATGCTTCCTCGGCCGAACGTCGGCAGAAGTTCCATTGAAATACGCCAAGTCCAATAACACAAGCTTCTGAAGTTTGTTGCCATCGTAGACTGCAAAGTGGACAACAGAGGCTGTGTCTAGGCTGGGAACCGCGCTAACTCGAGGCTCGGCGAGATCCGCCACCAAATCGACAACGAAAAGCATAGCGTAGTACCTGATGAACCATGTTAATAGAAGCCTCTGTGAATTGAATAACCAAAGCTCACGTTGGGTAGATACGGGGAATTGAAGAAGTCGGCGAGGGAAGCGCCTCCCACATCGAGTAGTAAAAATCACCAATGCCCATGTGGAAGAAGAACCGATCAATGCCTGATACGGAACCCGAGAGTGCACAGTCGAGCGTTCACAATGCTGCACCGAGTGTGTTAGAAACGCCGTTTTTGCCATGGCATGCTACTGATCCAGTCTCCCCCATGTGAAACTTTTCCCCCAAAGGCTTGGCTGCTGCAATTTCGCTCTCGTACCCGCCAATCGGATTTTCAGTCTTCGTGTGGTTGAGGAAGTTTCTCAAATCCACCAGAGCTGCGCTGGCTTCTGTTGCGATGACGCCCAAGTCAGAAAATCGCCATTAGAAGAATACTCCTATCTCGAAGAAGAACTTACCAGAGCAGATATCGTAGGGGTACCCGTGAACAGAAAAGAACTCTATTGCCGGGATGTCCTGTGGCACGCCCATTTTCACTGAATTCGCGATAGTCATGTCAGGCTTGAAGAGCTGCGGCCCGGCGAAAGAAGGAAACTGGAACTTTGAATCGACTGAAGGATCCATGGCACGCAGACTTGGTATCCACGTGCGCATGTCACTAGCGTAATCTCTCACGCTGTAGTTTGCCGCTCGTTCATGCCTATACAAGTTTACTTCGTTGCCAAGCTCATAAGCCAGGATGAGGGACTGGTTGATGTTCTTGAACGCGGCAGCGATCTCCGCCTTTCAAGCTGTCTAATGTGGTAAATCGTCAGTGCCTGAGAAGTCCAGGAATGTATTTTTGATATCACGAAGAGGAAATACTGTTTCGGTAGTTGAGCCCAAAAAGAAGCGGGCTCCCCGTTGGTACGTTGTCCGTCAGGACATCGAAGAACTTCACGTTGTACGTCACATTCACCGCTTCCGTGCGCTTGGGGTCAATGGGGTCGTTGAACACGACAATTTTGAAGATATCGGGACACGCCTCGCAGAAGTTGGCCCTGTCCTGAGTATTACCGCCAATGGGAAGGATCGTAGGGCTCTGTGAGCGGTCGACGACGTTTTGTAGGAGTTGTTTCGAAAACAGGTTAGGGCTGTTGACGTCGTCAAATATTTAGACAGCATTACCAAATCTGGAGTGATGATTAGCAGGAGCCTCTTGGGTTTGTATTAACCAACAGAGAGGGTAAACACATAGGTCGCCGTAGAAACCTTCGCTAGGGATGGCTAGGGTACTCGATAGACAGGCCTATCAGCTGCTTATCCAAGGGTACAGAGCTTGCAGCCGCTTGTTGGACATCGAAGAAGACCACCGAGTGAGTTGAAAGTGTCGTCTTCATGACCAGAGTGCTAGCAGCAGAGACCTTAGCCGCCAGAAGGAAGAGAATATGACTTAATTCCATAATTGCTGCACACAACTGTTGAATCCAACGCGCTGATGAATAATTCCGTTCATGCGAAAGATCTGCTCTTCTTATACTACATGATAAGACTTTCAAAAGCGCCTTAGCAAGGGACGACCCGGGTAGGGTGGAAAACCTACCATGACCCTGTTTACACAATCATTTCCGCGTGAATCACGTCGTTATTACGCCACAACTAGCGGAGAGACGTACATCGCCGCTCCGCAGATCCCAACCCATCTGCTCGTACAGTCTTTAGGAAAATAAACTTCTTATTGGGTCGCATAGAAAGTGCTCTTTGATGCGGGGTAACAAGGTCCCGGACGAACCATTTACGCAGCATAGTGGCCAGGGTGTTGAGACTATTAGATCCGATCATCGTATCTTTTAGCGGAAGCAGGGCGATGCCTGCTGACATCTGGCTCGGACATAGGCAGTGGCACCGTCTTAGTGTCTCGTTACGATCAACCTTTCAACAGCTAGGCGGTGTGAAAACAAAAGAAACTGTTAGCACTTTATTGATTAACATTGGTATTCTTCGTTCTGTCTTATTAAGGAAATCTGGGAGTTAGGCCGATATAGTAAGCAACAATATAAGTTAACAAGGCAGGCCAGTATAAATATGAGTAGATATTATGAAAAGTAAGGCTACGAGAGTAGGAACGGGACAGACATTAGTACCAAAGAGCTGTAGTCATGTATCTTAGATGGTACTTCTAGTCCGTTCCTACATCTTACGTTCTTGAATTCAAATTATATAGCATTGGATCTCGTAGCTGATTATATCACAGGGAATAGTTAATGATGATATGATTAGCCAGCTTTATTAGAGTCAGCTTTAGTCTTATCTTTCTGTTACTTGAGTGGGGGTTCAGGCTTCTGTAGGTTCTTGTCAGGCGTCCTTGGCCGCCTAGCTTCCGCCCGTACTTGGGGTCCCTGCTGGGGTGGCCTGTACAAGTATCCTCCATGATTCCTTGTCCTTGTACCCTACTCATCGTAGCATTCTCTTAGTACCTGCTCTTGAATTGGTGGAAAGTGTGGTACCATACTCTACAGTATAGATAAAGGAAACTACAGAACAGTGTGCAAACGTAAAGCAAGTAGGTCGTGTCAATTACGACCGGCTCTCTGAGCCATCTTGGCCTCGGTTCTCATCATCCGCCTCCACATGGTCGTGCTTATACCTCTTGTTTGGTCAAAACGTGTTTCTTTTCTCCCGCTCTTCCTTGGCGGCGATTTCCCTCCTACGTTCTCCCAGGCGCCCATCTGTCGACTAGGCATACCTTTTCTCAGGCGATCGCATGAAGAACTAGTTCGCCATGCAGATTCAAGTTATCTACGCCTGGGCAGGTCGATGACGTAGTTAGTATTGTTGGGGCGACGGATGATGTATCGTCTACCTGATCGTTGATGCCTCATTAGCGTTGTTGTTGATATCGGCTCATATGGTTCCCCGCCCTCATGGGTATCGGCCTCTCGACCTCCTGCTTCGCCGAATTCTGTGCCGATCCACGACCTTAAGCCACACCTGCCCCCCCTCAAAGCCTGTCTCCCACTCCCTTAGGATGCTATCTTCGCAGGAAATCTTTCTTACATCCAGCCGGCAAAAACACGTGCACTTTTTCATCGTGCTGATAAGCCTTGGAAGTATCCATGATGGTATCACGACATTGACATCACTTGGCGTGAGGACATATAACAGGCGCAGTGCTACATGAAACGCCATCGCTGTCCAGTGCCTCCCACCGTTAACCAAGATTACACCTTCTCTTTTGTTTTGGGTAGCAGCGACGGGGCGAAAGGCTAGGGTTGTATCTGACACTGTGACACGCGAACTCGCTTAGGCTCATAGGACGCGAACTTGAGAAAGGGCAGAAATAAGCCTTTGCTTGGCTCACTTGCCTGCATCACGTTGCCTCTATGGATTGCCATCACCTCCGGTAAGCAGGAGAAGTGATATTTAGGCAGATTTTGACGTTATGCGTTGTCATTTACCGTTAACATTGAATTATTATCTGACAGGACGTTATGCGTTGTCATTTACCGTTAACATTGAATTATTATCTGACAGGAACTATGAGCTTTCGGGCCAGATAAGTTGGAAAGAAAAACCATTTTGAGAAGAACAAGAGGACCTTTATGCATGAGTGGTGATAATACAAGATTTCGGGTTCGCGCAGAAGTCATCTTGATATCACACTAGCTTGCTTACTTTTTTGATCCTGTCGCCGATCCCGAGATATCGCCGCCCAACTTCGTCTTTTGACGCCCCCAATCACCAGATTTCTGAAAACTCAGGACGCTGAGACACATCATGTGCCATGGGAGTTCTACTTCCCGAGAATCTCGAACGCTGACCAACCATCGGCTTTCGTTTGGTTTCCTGAAACTGAATTTTGACCTACAACTGATTCGCTATAGGTCATTATTAAAAGACNGATAGCATCCTCCTACGCGCTCAGCCTCGTGGTCACGTGGATGCGAATTGGCCGGAATATAGTTGGTCTGGGTTCGTCCGACAGGCATATAAACGGTGCAGGCGGGGCCTGTGTACAAAACAGATTTTTATAAGATAAGCCACTTAATATATCTACTTTAAATACTTAATGCATTTAACCCTCTACTTTACTACAGTTATAAGCCTAGCTCTAATGTAATCTAACCCTTCTGACTACTATAAGAAATAGAAGGAAAAATGCAATTACTTTCTAACTGCTATTTAACTAGAGCTATAATAACAGAGCACCTATTAAAAGCCTTACTTAATACAGCTGTTAAGCTAATTA
>MPGH01000064.1:70273-96894 GCA_001937105.1 Colletotrichum chlorophyti | reverse complement strand
TCATCTTAATAGCTTTCTTACTTTTATATACCCTATAGTCTTTTTAAAAAATAGCTCCTTTATATAGTATTAATAAGTATAAAATAAGCCCCTACCCTATACTATATATATATAGCCTATATATCTTTTCTAATAAAAAGCTATATTAAAGTACCTTTACCTTCTAAAGCTATAGCTTAAGGGTACTTTCTTTTTTTTTCTTTTTTTTTTCTTTACTTAAAGGTACTTTTCTCTCTATTTAAGGGTACTTTTTTCCCCTACTTAAGGGTACTTTTTCCCTCTATCTATAAGGGGTACCTTTTCCTCTTTTTAAAGTCCTTTTCTTCTTTTCTACCTATTTAAAGGTACTTTTTTTCTAACCTATCCTATTAGGCCTTAAGGCCCTACCTTCCTACCTACTTAAAGGCGCTTAACCTACTCTATTTAAGTATACTTTTCCCTTAGACCTTATTATCGAGGGTAGGACCTCTATAGCTTTAGGTCCTACTTATAATATATATATATAGCCTTTACCTATAGGTATAACTACTTACTCTCCTATTTAAAAGTACTTTTTCTTTAACTAACGCCTTTTAACTAAGCTACCTATCTTTAGCTTAGCTATTAGTATAACTATAGCTAAGTAGGTAGGCGTTAATACCTCTTTAAGGGTACTTTTTTTACTAGATATAAACTTTAAGCTAAAGGACCTCTAACCTATTTTTATACCCCTAAAGAAACCTATAAAGTTTTTTATTATTAAGATACCTTATAATCTCTTAGTATAAGGCCGCTATAGTTTATAAGGAAATTAAAATAAAGGAGGGCTTACTTTTAGTAGATTATAATAATAAAGCTACTCTACTGTTTATAAGACCCTTTTATATATCTAAGTTATTTATAAAGGATTTAACCTTATTTATAGTAAAATTATAATTTATAAAATACTACTACTTACTTTAAGAGTAATAAAGGAATTACTTATTAAGACGTTAAGTTAAAGCCTATTTATATCTATCTATACGTATAAGAGGTATTATTACGTTTTAGTATAGATTCTAACTTAGAGGCGTTTAGTTATTATTTAATAGATAGTAGTGTTATAGTACTACTTAGTTAGATAGCTATAAAAACTAATTATCTAAATAAGTAGTTCCTCTTATACTAAGCTTAATTATTATTATAATAAGGTTATTAATAAAGTAAAACTAACCTATTTTATAACGGTTTAAACCTAGCTTACGTTCCCTATTAATAGGTAAATAATTTAATACTTACTAAATTCTACTTTAGTATAATAAAAAGAGCTAATATTAAAGGATTAAAAAGTAACGTTACTATAAACGCTTAGCCGTTATAAGCTAGTTATCTTTATAGTAACTTTTTTAGTACCTCTAGCTTTAAATTTTAAAGGACTAAAGGATTAATAAGCTATACTTTTATAGTTTATATTTATACTAAAAATTAAAATTAAAGGGACTTTTACTCTTTTATTTTACTAAAGATTTCTATTTTCTATAAGCCCCCTTTAAAATACCTACGTTATAGTTTAATAAATATACCGCTTTAGCTAAACTCCCTACTTAATAATATCTTTAACCTAAGTTAGCTTATAAAGGACCTTAAAACTAAAAGTTAGATATAAATCTAGCCCTACTTTATTAAATAAGTAAAAAAATAATAGGAGTAGTAGTATTTTATTAGTACTAAAGCTCCTACCTATTCTACACCTCTTATATCTTTTTATAATATTAAACTAAAGTTAAGCTTAATAAGGTCTTCTTTCTCTACTAATTCTACTAAGCTTATTCCCTTAGCTATAGTTTTACTAAATAGTAGATAAGGATAGTAGGAATCTTATTAATCTATTTATATACATTACTAATTAAATAATAAGGTATTTAGCTACCTTAAGAGAGTTATAGTTACTCTTATTATTTACCTATACTTAGTTAAATTACTTTACTTTAATATTTAGAGTACTAAATAGAAATTATATTATATTAATACTACTTTTTAGCTATTATAATACTATATTTTAATTAAATAGTTAAATTCCCCTTATCTATATTAGTTCTAAGTTAGTTATTAACTATACGTTAGATAGTTAAAGCCTACTAAGGGCGTTAGAACTTAGATACTAAAAGCCTCTAACTAGTTACTTAGTTAGTAATAACCTACTCCTAAGCTATCTACTTAAAGCTTAACGTACCTAACCCTTAGAGCTAATCCTTATCCTAAAGTTATAAATCTATTTTACTAACTTTTTTTATCTATATTATTCTATTAACTAAAGGCTATTTACCTTAGAGACCTACTATAGTTATAAGTATAACCTAACGTAAGAATTATTCCTTCCTATAGATTTTTAAGGGACGTTAAAAGCGTACCGGACCTAATAGAAGTACTAAGCTCTTCTAGCTATTAAACCCTAGCTCTAAATAAACCGATTTTAAGGTAATAGACCGTTAAAAAGAAAAGAGAACTCTACCTAAGGCCCTTACTATTATCTCTACGTTTAGTTACATTACTATATAAAACCTATATCTTAGTACTAAAATATTAACTAACTTCCCTTTTACTATATAGGGTATAAGTACCCCTTTAAAATAGAACTTCCTTATAGCTTAGGATTAACTAACCTATATCTAACCGCTATTTATATAGAACCTTTCCCTACTTTAGTCCTTTAAGTTCTTATTAAAGTATTTACTACTACTACTAAGATCTATACTAAAGGCCGTTCTACTTAAGCTTATACCTTAAGCTTTATTACTAACCTCTACGTTTACTTACTCCTTAGTATATCGTTTCTATACTAAAGGTAAGGTATAAGTAAGACGCTTAAGCGCTATCTATTTTTAAGGCTAATATATTTAATAAGTAAGTTATTATATAGTCCTTAATAGATTCTAACTTCTATAGCTACCGTCCTATTATTAAGATATACTAATACCTTTTATAGTATTTAATAAGCGTTTACTTTAGTACCTTAACCTTACGTTTAGTTTATCCTATATTATTAGTTCTACTTATTAAAAATAGCCTATTAGTATTAATATATTTAAATACCTATATTTAATTAAGTAATAAAGGCTTCTTATATATTTAAAGTTTAAGAATAGATAAAGGTAATATAGCGCCCTTAAGTCCCTAATTATTTACTTTACCTTATAAAACTAAGTTTAATACTACTATCCTAAGGGAAACTTTAGTAGAAACTAACTACTAAAAGGTTTAATTAATCTTTCGCCCCTATATATATATTTAATAATTAATTTATATATTAGAACCGCTATAAGCCTCTACTAAAGTTTCCTCTAGCTTTACCCTATATACGTATAGTTTACCTTCTTTTAGGTCTAACCCTATATACTCTTACTTAAATCTATTTAAGAACATTAAGATCAGTTAATAATATACTAAAGCTCTTACCTACGTTTACTTTTATTAAGTATAGGGATTTAATACCTAAATACTTATATATAAGGTTAACTCCTTAATCTATATTTTAAGATAGGTTACTAATAACTATTACGTTAGTATCCTTATAGAGTATATACCTTAGCTTACTAAAGGGTATTATATAACGGGCTATAACACTCCCTAAAGAGAGCTATATTCCTAAAGCTTTTATCCCTAATAATAAGTTAATACTAGCTTATACTAATAAAGTACCCTAACTATAAGAGCTAAGTAATTTACTAAGTATAAGTTTAGTTATAAGCGCTTCCCTTTTAATAATTTTATATACTATTTAACCCTCTTTTTAAAGTACTTTTTATCTTTTAATTACTTTACTTATATACTATCGGTCTTTAGTTAATATTTAGCTTTAAAAGAAATATACCTCCTATTTTAAGTAGTATTTCTAAACTACTTAACTTATTAAAAGAGCTTTATAAAGGCTTAGTATCTAACTATATAGGGCTCTTACCCTCTATAGCGTTCTATTCTAAAGAACTTAGAAGGTACTATACTAAAAGCATCCTCTATAAATTATAACTTAAGCTTAAGGTTAGATTTTAAATTTAAGCTATTACTACTTTACTCACTATTACTAAAGCAATCCCTATTAGTTTCTTTTTTTTTACTTATTAATATACTTAAGTTTAGTAAGTATTCCTACTTAATCTAAGGTTAACTTAAGAAAAATTAAGGGTTTTATAGTAAGAGGTCCCTTTAGATCTTAATATAAGACGTTAGTTACTATATAAAGGAGGCTTTAAGAGGGTTTACTACTACCTTTAAGGGACTATACTAAGTATAGGGCCTTAATATTAAGCTAAGCTTAAAGGTTAAAATAACGCTTAAATAGGTATACTTATTAAAATACTAATAAGCGTAATATACGTTTAAAGATTTAATAATTTATTAAATTCTATAATTTATATTACTTATTATATTTTACTATATTCTTTATTAATATTAAAACTAAAAGATCTATTATTAAAAGTTTTTATTTATTTATTTATACTATTTAAAAGAGATAATATTAAAATAGAGTTTAGTTATCTTTTAGTAGGTACTTACTGCTTTATAGAGGGGGTAAAGGCTAAGAGGCTAAAGCTAAAGCCGCTATCCTACCTACTAAAGTAATAATAAAGTATATTTATAAAAGGTTATAAAGTAATAAACTTAATAATAATCCCTCTATTAGTTTACTAATAGAGACCTTATTATAACTTTTACTTCCTTTAAATAACTAAGTTTAAATAACTTTTTAGCTTTAAGTAGTAGTTACCTACCTCTCTAAGTTAGTCTAAAAGCCTTATTAAGCTATTTAATTAGTAATAATAATAAGTAGTATATATAAAAAGTAAAGATATAATTAATATAAGCTAATAACTTATACTTACTAAAGATTCCTTATTAAAGAGTAATAATTATAATGCTCTATCCTTAGTATAATAGAGTTTAATAAGATTACTTAGGCCTTTTAGCTAAAGAAGTACTTATTAGCTCTATTAGTATAACATATATATAGCTTAGAATATCTAAAGGTATTATAAACCTATTATTACCTTAAACTTCTATTAGCTTAAGCTAATAGTCCCTCTAAGAAGCTAGTATACTACTAAAGTAATATAAGCTATTTAATAAGTTAAGGTCTTATTTATTATTATAATTAAGTAAATAAATTACTCTACTAACTAAGAACGGCTATATACTACTACTTATAAAATTAAAAAAGAGCTCTTAATCTATTAATCTTTATTATATTTAAACTTAGTAAGTTTCTCTATATTAAGTTAAATTAAGCTATAGGTTCTACCCTTAGTAGTACCTTTTTATTAATTTCTTTAAGTTTTAGCTTTATAACTATACTCCCTTTAAAGCTTAAGTACTTTAATTTTTTATAAGGTACTAAATAAGTTAAAAAATAATATTATTTAATCCTTAGTTAGTATAGTTTATAGTTAAGACTATAATAGTATCTAATTATCTCTAATCCCTTAACTTTTATTCTTAATAAATAAAAATATTTTTAGTAAATGCTTTTATAATATTTAGTCTTTAATAAATCTAAGAATTTTACCTCTAATAATTAAATACTAATACCCCTAACTATCCCTATTAATTATTATAGTAGTCTTAAAAACTAATAAAATAGAACTATACGTTTTATTTTATTATTCTATACTAATATATTTAAGTATAGGCCTACTTAAAGTACTTTAATTTTTTTAAAGTAAAAGTCCTATTTCTTTAGTATACTTAGTAAAGGGTATATAGTTCTATAAAGGGAAAGGCCTAACTAAACTAATATATATAGTAAAGCGGACCAGCTAGCTAAGCCTAAGGTTCTACTATAAGCTTTTTAACTATAATAACTTTAATATATACTATTAAAGCTAAAATTACTATAGCTATTAGTACTAAACTTACCCTTTAATTATTCTTTATTAAGGGATTTAAATTATACTTATTTTAATTATAAGACCTAAAAGAGCCCTATATTAGTATTTATTATTACTACCTCTTTATATTAGGATTAAGTAATTTATATACTTACTACCTTTTTTAGATATAGTAGCTATTTCTTAAGCTCCTTCTTTAGGGTTAAGCTCTAACCTACTATTACTTATTATAACTATACTAAAATACTACTTTAGTATTAAAAGTTAATAGAGAAGAAATTTAAATAAACTATTATTAGTATAAGGCTATACAATTTAAGAAGTTATTATAAATTACTAATAAGCCTTAATAGATATTAGTAATAATACTTATTATATATAAGGCTGTTTCTTAAGGGTTATACTTATTAACTACCTCCTTTATAGCTTTTTATTTTTATAGCTTATATATAATAGCTTATTTTAAGTTAATACTTATAATTATAGTATTAATAGTAATACTTAAAAGCTTTAAAAGAGTATAGATTATTATAAGATTAAGCTTAATAATAGTTAAGTCTTTTTTTATAATAAGTTTATAAAAGTAAGTAATTCCCTTATAAATAACTTTATTATTTATAAAGAAGTATTCTCCTTTATATATACTTATAATCTTATTATTAGTATAAATATAAAGGTAGGTTATATTATTAAAGTAGTTAGTTAACTTCTAAATAAGAGTTTACTAATAATCTATATAATTTTAGTTAATAACTCCCTTTAATTATAAGGATTTTTTTAATAAAGAGATAGTATTTTATATTTAAAGACGTTACTTTTTATTCCTTATAAGTTTACTTATTATTAAGGACAATTATAAGAATAAGTATAAAAGTTATAAAGGAGTTTCTTTTTATATTCTAATCTATAAATCAGGAAATATAGTTATTAAGTATAATAGGTTAATTATTAATAATAAGCTTAGTAAAAGCTTTTATAAGCTCTTAAACTACTATAAGTACTTAGAACTTAAATATTATTATTATCTCTAAAGTAAATTTACTATTAATTATATTATTAATATAGTTATTTATAGTCTTATATATTTTAGTTATAGTATTAATAGTATTAAACAGTCCTTAAGTAAGATTAATCTATATATATAAGTTAGTTAGCTAAGCGTACTAAGCTATAAGATTTTCTTAATAAAAAGAGGAGTTATTAGTATTATATTAATAAAAGCTAAAGGCACTTAAGTTATTAGTACTACTTATTTATAGTTTAAATATTAAAGTAAACTATTTATAGTTATTATAATACTAACTACTTTAAGTTAGTATTTTAATAAATATTTCTAATATAAAAAGGATAAGGGCTTTAATATTATTATTAATATTAATAGTAGCGTTATCTTCTTTTTTAAAATTACTATTTAATTCTTTAATACTTAATAGAATAGCTATAGGAGTCTAATAGTATAGGTAGTATAGTTAGTTAGGTATAAATAAAGCGGTCTTATATTTATAAGTAAAGTTAGGTTATAGGTTTATAATAAGAACTACTTTAACTTAAGTCTTATTTTCTATAAACTTAAAATATAAGGAATCCTAAAAGATAGTATAATAAAGGTTATTACTTCTTATAGGATATCTATAAGAGTACGCTTTATAATAAAAGCCTTTAATAAGCGTTAGGTTAGCCTTAAAAAGAGTAATAAATTAGTTAGCTATAGACTTTATTTAATTAAGGAAACGTTATTCTCTTTTATAAATAGTAACTACTCTAAAGTATCTATTAAATTTTAAAGTAATTTTATTTTAGTTTTTAAAAAAGTAAATATAAAAGTCTTAATAATATTAATAGTCTTTTAATAAGTATTTATAAGTAACGTTAAATATAAAAAAGTATTAAGTTAGTATAATAAGTATTTAGAGAAAATAAGTAAAGTTCTTAATAGCTTATTAATAGTAATATACTATATAGTTATTATAAGGTATAAAGGATTTTTAATAATTATAAAGTAATAAAAGAGGATTATATAGAGAAATAGTAATAAAAAAAGTTAGTATAAAAAAAGGAATTATATAGAAAGAAAAAGAAAAGAAGTAAATTAAGGTAAAATATAAAAGAAAGGTAAGGTAATAAAAAGTTTTACTTAGTTATAAGGATAATAGTTTTTATTATAAGGTTATTATATTAATATAAAGCTTTACCTTAATTTTATTAAGTATAGTTATATATTATTATTATTTATACTTTTTAGTTAGTTTAGCTTAGGTATACTAAACGTTATAGTCTTTTTATATAATTTCTTCCTTTATTATTAAGCTTAATATCCTACCTTTTATTATAATCTTTTAGTAATTTCTTTAGTTAGTAATAGATTTAAATAATACTTAAGATCCTTTAAGCTTATTAGGTTATTTATAGTAACTATAGTCTTTTACTAAGTCTTAATAAGTAGTCTTATTTAACTTAAATATTATATTATCTTTAGCTTTATTAACGTTATTATTTAAGTTCATTTTATTTTTTCTTAAAGTCCTTAATTAATTATTTAGTATATATTATATTTACTTTTATTTATATATTATTTATACTAAGAAATCCTTTTTATTTAATTAAATACTATAGCTTTAACTTTCTCCTTCCTCTTTTTTTTTTTTTTTAGAATTTCTTTAATTTTATAGTATTTATATAGTTTTTACTTTTAATAAAGCCAACTTTAATTAGTATATAGTAGAATAGATCTATTAATAGGTCCTTAATTAGTCTTAAGTAAATAACTAAAATAACTAAATAGATATTTATTACTAATAAGATATTTAAGTAATATACTAGCTTCTTAACTCTTTTTAATACTTTAATTAGTTCTATATATATTAGTATAGTTTTAGTTAGTATATTTTCTAAAAGCTAATATTCTTTTTTAAGTTAGAGGTATATAAGGTCTCTTAAAGAGAAGGTAATATAATAATATTTCTTATTATATATTTCTTTTATTTATATCTATACTACTATAATAAAAAGTTTTACTTCCTTTTAAAGTAATTCTTAATTAAGTTAACTATTATTTTTTCTTAAGAGACTTATTATATTATTAAGCTTAATACTATAAATAAGTTTATTTAGTAATATTTTAATAGCTATAAAGTATATATTATTAAAGTTAAACTAAATTAAAATTATTCTATTAAACTATTTCTTATTTAAGTATTTTAAAAGAAATACCTAAAGGGCTATTTCTATAGTTTAGTTTTTTCTTTTTAATAGACCGTTAGTTTATAAATAGTATATAGTTAAGAATCTTAATTTAGTATTAAGTTCTCTTTATAAAGTTATTTATAATTCTAAAAGAAATTTTAAGTCTTAGTTAGAAATAATACTTCTTAAAATTCTTTAATTACTTAATTATAGTATTTTAGTAAGGATTATAGCCTATTCTATAGTTATATATATTATATATTTAANGAATTAATAAGGTTAATTTTAAGAACTTATTATTAATTATTAAGACTAAGTTATATAATAGTTAGTTTAAGAGTTTCTATAGAGTATTATCTATAGAAACCTTTAAAAAGTTAGTAATAAAGTCTATAACTATAGTATAAAATAGTATTAGTAGTATTAAAATTAATTAAAGCGTTCTAAGTAGTTTTTACTTCTCTTTATAATAATAATAGTATTCTTAAGCGTTTATTTCTTTTTATTTTTTTTAGTTAGAAGCTATAATTATAAATAATAATAATTAGCTTTTTATTTATAACAGTATTAATTACGTTCTTACTACTTAATTAGAATAAAGGCGCCTCTATTTTAAACCTTTTAGTATATTCATAAATATTATTATTACTAATCTTAAGGGAAGTATAGTATTTTATTATACTTAAATAGTATAGATTTTAAGTAAGTATTTAAAGTATATATATACTAAAACTTTAAGGTTTATATAGAATAAAATTTATATCTTTTCTTTAAAATTAAGGATATTAACTCTATTTAAAAGATTAAATCTTTATTTAAAAAGAAGTTTAGCTTAAAGCTCCTTAACTACTTATACTCTTATATATAATACTACTAAAATAGTTTTACTATTTATAGTCCTAAAGTAGTATATATTAAAAGTTACCTATTTAATTATAATAGCTACTCTTACTTTAGTAAGATTAGTTATAATGTTTTTATTAACAGTAAATTTAGTAGTTAATAGTAATAGGTCTTTATAAATAATATATTAAGAAGCTTTAGAGTTAATATATACTTTAAATTTTAGTCCTTATAGCTTTTTTAAGACCTTTATTTAAGTATAAGTATAGTAGTATAATAAGGTATTAAGGTATATTAGTTTTTAGGGATAGCTTTTTAAGTATCTTAAAGATTCCTTAGTTATATTTTAATATATAGTTCTATACTTCTAAGGCTTTTCTTTTTTAGGGTTTATTATTTCTATATATTTTAAATATTTAACTAATATAAAATAGATATCTTTATAGTTATTTATTATCTATTAGTTAGGGTTAATCTAAAGGTTATTTACTATATTATTTAAATTTAATATAGTTAAATAGTTCTTTAAGTCTAAAAATTAAGGTTTAACTTTTAAATTATTTTTATTAGCTAAAAATAAGAATCTATTTAATATAACTATTATCTTTAATTTTAAACTAAATAGTAAGATTTATAGTTCTATTCTTATTTAATACCTAAATATTTATTACTTCTTTAATAGAGTTAGCGTTTTTTTATTTAATATAATAATAAATAAGTTTTTTTAATTTATAATTTAGATCTCTTTTAGGTAGTATATATAGCTTAAAGGTTTAATCTACTAAAAAGGTTCTTTAATATCCTTATTATTCTTAGTTAAATAATAAAGCTATTATATTAATATATTTTTATTTTAGTTTAATAGAGGCGTTTATTAGTATATTTACTTTATTTTAATAGTTTTTTATTTACTAAGAAATAAGTAATTAGTTTTTAATAGGGTTTAAAATAAAGGATACTATTTAATATTATTTAAAAGTAGTTATTTTTAGTATTAACTTCTTTTTCTTATAAGTAATATTTTATTTCTATTTATCTTAATATTTAATAAGGTATTCTAACTATTTATTTTATTTAATAAGTAAGTTTAAATAGAGAAATCCTACTATTAGGTTTAAATTTAGTTTATTATAAACTAATAAAAGGAATTATAAATTTAGTTCCTATACTACTTAAGCTATTTATAATACTTTTATAGTAAAATAATAAATATCTTTATAGTTATATATATCTTTAAGGGTATATTTTATACTATAAAGCTTAATATAGGTAGTAACTTATAGTTTTCTAAACTATTAAATTAATAACTCTTTTAAAGTACTTAACTTATTTTTTAAATTATAAAGGTACTTATAGTCCGTTTTATTTAGATTATTAATATATTAAATAAAAGATATTTCTATAAGGTATAAATAATAGTTTAAAGTTATAATCCTTTAATAGTTAAAGGATATATAAGTATATTATTTAAAAGAATTAATAAACTAATAAATGTTTATTTAAATAGTTTTAATACCTTTTATTTAACTATCCTTAAAGTTATTAAATTATTTTAGTAAATTAAATATTTAATATATTTAGCTTAAAAGTATACTAAAGATTAAAACTATATTAAGTATAGATTAATATTACTTTTTATTAATAGAACTATATAAAAAGGGTTTTTATAACTAATATAATAAGTATTAGTACTTTTTAATAGCTTTTATTACTATAGGATTAATAAGTATAAGGTCTAAATCTATATCTAAGTTTAGTTCTATCCTTAAGAAAGTTTTTTAAAAAGCGTTTAAAACTTTAGTCTTTTAGTAGTTTAGTTATTATATTTAAAATCCTTTACTTTAAAATTAAGTAAAGAGTTTATAGTTACTTTATTTAAATAAAGGTTTTCTTTATAAGGTCTAAATAAACTAAGTATAGCTTTTTTTAAACTTTTATATTTTAAAGCTTAAAGTTATTTTTTATGTTATCTTTAGGTAAGTTTATTAAGGGAGTCTTTAAAAAAAAAGTATATCTTTTTAACCCCCTTTAGAAAGAAGGTTTAAAAAATTATTTTAAGTTAATTAGTTATTAATAGTTTAGTAAATAATACTTAGCTTATTAATAGAGGAAGAGTTATAAAGGTAAGATATTATTACTCTAAAGGTTTAATAATAATAATAATAAAGCTACTTCTTTATTAGTTTTTTAAATAAGTATCTTAATAGATTAAGATTTCCTTAACGTTTCTTATAAAGTTTATTATAAAAAGAGATAGTCTATATTTAAAATAAAGTAAATAAGCTAAAAAAAGGGTTCCTTTTGAATTTACGCTTTAAAAGCTTACCTATATTAAAATAGTTAAGTTATTTAAGTTATTAAGAAATCTTAAGAAAATAATAAAAACGTATAATAATTATAAAGGGAATCTTTAATAAAGTTAAGAATCTTTAGATAGAACTATAAAAGGGTTTTAAAAAACTTTATATAGTTCCTTTTATATATTATTAAGAGCTTTATTACTTTATAAAGGTTAATAGAATATATATCCTTTAGAAATAATAGTAATAATATAAGAACTTATAAGAGTCTATTATTTATTATATAAAGGATTATATTAAGTAGGTCTTATAACCGTTAGGTCTTTTTAATAAGGTTATAATTATTATTAACTATTTTATTAAAAAAAAGTATTTAAATAAAGGGTTATAACTATTATTAACTATCCCTTTAAAAGCTAAAAAGGTTATTATTACTATTATTAACTACTTCCTTAAGATTTTACTTAAAGAAATAAATCCTTATAGTAAGAAAAGTTATATAACTAATTATAATACCTTAAGTATAAATAAATATAATATAAATTAAGATCCCCTTCTTAAAATATATTATTATTAAGAATTATACTAAATATACTTAAGATTTCTCTA
Source organism: Colletotrichum chlorophyti (assembly GCA_001937105.1). Lineage (NCBI taxonomy): Eukaryota > Fungi > Ascomycota > Sordariomycetes > Glomerellales > Glomerellaceae > Colletotrichum > Colletotrichum chlorophyti. Next base: position 84,119 of record MPGH01000064.1, on the reverse strand, counting down.
TAATTTCTTTAGCCTTTTTTTAGTAATTTTTAAGGGAAATTATAAGGAAATATTAGTTTATTTTAATAAAAGGCATTAGGAATTCTAAAGGAAATCTTAAGGAAATCCCTTAAAAGGTATTTAGGATTTTTAAGGGATTTCCTTAGGAATTCTTTAGCTTTATATAATAGAAATCCTAATATAATTTACTAAAAATCCTTAGTATAGTATAGTTACTTATAAAAATAAATATTTAGTTAGTTATTATAAAAGGTAAGTCTATTATAATATAATAAGAAGTAAATAAATAAATTTAACCTTTTATAAGGTTTTTATTAAGGTACTTATTTAATACCTTTATTTTAGTTTAGTTAAAACTATAGAATATATAAAATTTTAAGTATAGTACTTCTTTAAGTTAAATCTTATAATTATAACTACTTTATTTTAAAAGTTTAATTCTTAGTTATAATATTATAAGTTTTTTATAAACTTTATATTACCTTAATATAAATAAAATTAAATCCTTTTAAGTTATATTATATTAAAAGTTTAAAGCTATTAATATCTAACTACTTATACATTTAACTTAACGGTATATAAGGTACTAATATACTTATTTAATAAGTATTAAGTAAATTAGTACTATAGTTTAAATATTATAAAAAGTAACTTTTTTTTAAAGTTAATACCTTTATTTAGGTTTTCTTTTTAAAACCTATAGCTTTAAAGGAGTTACTTTCTTTAGTCTTTTTTTAATAAAATATAAAATAAATTTAAAAATATTTTTATTATATTATTATTAATAACTAAGTAGTAAAGAAGGTACTTATTATTATATCTTATTTAATTATTCTTAAGCTTTATATTAAAAATATAAGTCTAGTAGTTAATAGCTTTTATTTACTTTAGTTTAATTAGATTTATTACTATATACTATAATTAAGTCCTAAATATATAAGTATTTCCTTATTATAGTAATAATCTTAGTTTTTATCTCCTTTTCCTTTTAAGCTTAGTCTTTAAGTTCTTAGTTAAGCTATTAAATTAATTAATATTTCTTTAAGTATATCTTTAAGTTTAAATTTACCTATATAGTACTTAATATTTAGGTCCTAAAATATATTTAATATATTAATCTTATATTAATAAGTTACTATAGAAGTATATTTAAGTTATTAAAGGTTTAGTTTATTATTACTTTCTTAATATCTATTATCTTAAGTTAATAATTTAAACTTTAGTTTATACTACTTAATACTTTTAAGGTTTTAGGTTATTAAAAGTACTATCCTACTTATTCTTTACTATTTTAAGATATATAATAATAATTATTAAAGTATATAGCTTATAATAAGGAATTATATAGTATTTCTTTATAAGCTATATTAACTTCTTTTCTTTTAGTATTAGTTTAAACTTTTTAAGGTATTAGTAGTTATATCTTATATATTTTAGCTTATTATAATTATAATATCTAAAGTCTTAGTTTTTACTTTATAGCTCTTTAGAGGCTATATTAAGGTCTATAGAACCGTTATAGTATTTATAAGTAGTACTATACTAAAAGGGTTATTTAGTTTAAGGGTTATTATAATTATCTTTATTATAAATAGCCCTTTTAAAAAGGCTTACTTAGAAGTTCTTATTATTATTCTTAAGTTACTAATAGTATCTCTTATTAAAGTTAATAGTTTATTATTTTTTACTTTTTTCTTTATATTATTTATATAAGTAGTTATTTATTTTAATAGTTAGTTAAGTATAGTTAAGGAAGTCTTTAAAATAGTGTTTTTAATTAGTTTATCTTTAACTTTATCTTTAAGTCCTTAATAGAATATTAATATATTAATATTACTTATATAGTTAAGTCTTTTCTAAATAAATTTAAACTTAATAGTATAGTATATAATTATTCCCTTTTACTTAAGGTTAAGACGGTCTTACTTATATTATTATTACTTAATAAGTTCTTAAAATAAAGACAATAAAGCTTTTTTAAAGCTATAATACTTAAGAAGAATTTCTTTAGTCTTTAGTTTAAGTTCTTTCTATCTATATATTATAAAATTAGTAAGGTAAACCTTAAACTAAATAAAGGCCTTTCCTCTAAGTTATAATATAATATAAATAATCTTTTTAGTATTATCTCTAAAGTTAATAATTTAAAAGTAATAGTAGGTCTATATCTAAATAAAGAAACCTTTTAAGTATCCTAAAGTTCTATTTATAGCTTAAAGTATATTAAGTTTAAGTTTCTTATATACTTTAATAAGGGTATTAATAATATTAGTAGTAATTTAAAGTATATTAACTTTTTTTTAAAGTTCTTAAAGCTTAGTTAAGTTAAGGTCTCTAAGTATATTATTCTTAAGTTTTTAGAGTTCTATAACGTTATTATTAAACAGTTCCTTAAGTTTTTAATTATAAGCTTTATTATTTTATACCTTTTTTAAAAGCTACTTATAGATAGTCTTAATAACTACTAAGTTAGTATTAGAATAATTATTAACCTTTAATATATCTTTATCTTTAGTTCTAATTAACTTTTAATAAAACTTCTTTATAAGTACTTATTAACTAAAGTTAAACTTAGGGTTAAGGACTTAATAGTAGAGGTATAAAAAGATATACTATTATTATATTAATTAGTAACGTTTAAAGTTAACTTATTAAATAGAAGTAATTAAAATATTATAGTTAGCCTTTTAATAATAAGGGGTCTTTTAATAAAAGCTAAAGTTAAATACTAAATAAATCTTATTAAGGTATTATATTAGTTTTATTAATATAATTATTAAGTTTAAGCTTATATAATAATTAGTTATATAGGTTAATTAAATAANGTTAATATAAGGTTAACTAANTTTATAAAGAGTTAACTAAAAGATATCTTAAGATAAATTATAAAGTTAATTACTAAAGAGCTATAGAAGCTATCAAATTAAAAGTCCTCTTTTTCTCTATATACTTAATAGATTATTCTTTATAATTATAATTTTTAGTATTAAATCGCTCTTATAATTTAGTAATTCTTAGTATAGAATTACCGTTAGATTATAATAATTTAAAATAATCTATTATATAACTTACTTTATAGTTCTTTTATAGGTATTATTAATAACGTTCCCCTTATATCTAACCTATTAGTACCTTAGTACTTTCCCTTATTCTCCTAAACTAATATCGGTAAGTTAATTTTAAGTTATAATATATAAAGCGTTACCTTTAAGTTAACTACTAATGTTATTAAGTAAACTGTATTAGTCTTTTATTTAGACGTACTTAGCGTTAATAATAATAAGCTAAAAGTTTACTTTATAGTAATAGGCTATTGTTAAGTTATTATAAAGTATTAGGTCTTTACTTTATAGCTTATTAAATATATCTAACTATAAGCTTAAGAGCTTAAAAGGTAGGTCCTTAGTTGTTTAGGTATTATTCCCTTTTTAACTATTTTAGTTAATTACTTACTCTTTTAAGTATAACTAAGTCTTAAGGACCTTTAGTATTATCTCTTATACTTAGGTTAGTACTAACGTTATTTAACTTAGTCTTTTAGTAAGTTTAACTATAAAGGTAAAAATATACTTTATTCTTAAAGAATAATATACCTTTTGTTTTTATATTTTTTGATTAATTTAAAAGGCCTTTTGTAGTATTAAAATTAAACTCTTTACTGTATTAAGCTTATTTAAAAGGGTAAGTTTTAGTACTTATAAAAAGCTATACTAGCTTTAAGACTTTTATTAGTTTAGTTATTAGTTTTTATAATATTAATAATAGCTTCTTAACTCTATTCTTTTTTAAATTTCTCTTTATCTTTAGTATAAAACTATTACTTTCTATTATTAGCTTATATTAAGAGTATAAAAGTATTTAACTATATTATATATCCTTATATTACTTAAGATTCTTTTTAAGGTTTTTTAAAGTATATACTTATTAAGTATGTATTTATTTAAAGGGTTAAGATTTCAATATAAGCTTTAAATACAGTATAGTTGATTACTATTTTAAGTTAATTTAATAAAGAGCCTAAGGCTTTTAATAAAATACACTAAAGAATTAGTAATAGTTCTATATTCTAGGTTTCTAATAATAAATTAATAAAACTACTTAGTATCTTTAATTATCCTTATATTTTAAAACGGTATTATTAACGTTATTTTAATTATTATTCTTTTTTATAAAACTCTATTAATATATAGTTCTATTAAAAAGGTTATACTTATAATTCCTTTTATTAACCTTTATTTACTACTTTTATTAAGCTAAGTTTTATAAAACCGTTAAAAGAAATAATAAATCTCTTAGATCCTTTAGTCTTTTTTCTTGACTTTTATTTTTATTTAGCTATAATAAAACTTTATAAGACTATTAATACTTTTATATATTAAGTAACTATAGTTTTATCTTATTAAATATTAAGAAAAAGGTAAAAGAAAAATTATACTATTATATATTATAGTTATCTTTCATATTAGTTATTAAGATAGAAGAGGTATAAACAATATAAATATAATAATGTAATAAATAATAACGTTACTAAAGTAAAGATAAGTAATAATTAGAAATAATAAGTAGGTATTAATATATATACTATAATATAATTAGTTCCTTTTAAACTATAGTAAGGGGTAGCTCCCTAATATAAAGAGCTCTAACTATATATAAATAATCACGTATAGATAACAGATATTACTAGGTTTAGTAATACCTATAAGGGAACAAAAGATATTATATATAAATAGATTATAGTTAAAATCTTTATCTAAGGTACTAAGGTAAATACACTAGTTAAGTACGTACTAAATATTCTCTATATAGGAATTAGAGATATCTTATGTAAATGAATTACTGTTGAAATCTTTACCTTAGGCACTACGGTATATATAGTAGACACTCTTTAGCTACTTAGACGAAACTAGGGACCGATATAGTATATATTTCTGTAGCCCCCGACTTAAGTGCTAGCTGTAAGACTGTGACGCAATCTCTTTCTGACACTGACTTGTTCGGAGTCCTGAATTAAGCCCGAAGTCTTAAGGTCGGGGAATCCTAACGAAAACTTAGTACTACAAGTAGATCAAGCTAAAAAGAAAGTTATATAAGGAAAATCAGCTGATATAAGATCAGCTTTAGTTAGAATTCAATTAAGCCTAAATCGAATCAAAACTAATTATATAGCTAGCTAATTTAGAGAGATAGCTTAGGTTTTATATTAAGATTATTAGGTAATACGTAGGCTAATATAATATCTCCCGTATTAAGTAAAGATGTATTTCTGTATTAATAGATTTGAAGTAGGGTTTGAACATTCTAAGCTCATTAACAACTATTATAGTAAGCTTCTATTAGCCTAAGGACACTCTATAGTATACTACCTAAGCATTATGTTACAAGCAGGTTAGGGCAACCAACTGTAGTTTAAAGCAAAAGCTTCGGTAATGATGACTCCAGCATCATTATCCCCTATTCTACACTATATAGCTACACCGGCCAGCACCCCAACTGGTTGGGTCGTAATACATTACCTCTTAAAAAGCCTATATAAAATAATCTATATTAATTATAAAGGTTAGTAAGGTATCTTTATTTAAAAACTTAAGAGAGTAAGGATTAGTGATTTTTCTTTCTTTCTTTTAAGGTATTACTTTAAGTGCTTAATAAAGTCTACTATAAAGTAATTTTAGATTATTAAGTTATTACTATATTTTATATAAGATCCTACTAAAAGTATTTACTTATTTAACTAGCTTAATGTAGACCTTAACGTAAGAAATCCTAATTATAATAGATAAAGTAAAGTATTAGTATTTAAATACTAATAAAAAATAGAAATAATAATGTTTCTTTTATTTATATCCTCTTTAACAAACTATATAAGAGTATTAACGTATATCCAGCCCCTTATTTAGTTTCTAATATACTAAGAGTATAAGCTTATAACGGTTATAACACCTCTATACCTTATTTAAGTAGTTACTAATAGTAATTCTAAATTATATAGGTTTCTAATTGTTATACTGTTTAATACTCTATATATAAATGTCTTAGATTTAATAAGAATAGTTTATAACTATTACTTTTAGTATACAATATATAACATTAAGCTTTAGCTGTACTAAGTATATATTACAGCCGGTACAATTGGTCACTGTACGACGTAGCTATATAGTGCAGAACAGGGGATAATGATGACGGAGTCATCATAGTCATCATTACCGAAGCTTTTGCTTTGTGCTACAGTTGGTTGCCCTGACCTGCTTATAACAGTATATAATAGGGATGGAGATAAAAGGGGCTCTATATAGGCTTAAAAGAGGACTGTATAGTGGCCTTTTAGCTATTTATAGAAATGTTACACTAAGCGGGGAAGTGAGATCACTATTTGATCAGCAGGCGGGGCACAGCAGCCCCGACTCCCAAGACAAGAGGTCCTAATTCTCTCTAAAATAGGGGGGCAAGATTTAGTCTGTTTTTAATACCAGACCTAAGTTAAACTATTACTATACCCAACCTTTACGTTTAGTACAACAAAGCATTATAAATATTCTTAAATCTTAGAAAGTATAAAGATAAAATATAACTTAATTACTATTATATACATTATTGTCTAGCTGTATATAGATTATAAAGTACTTAGAAGCTTAGTCAACAGATTTTAATAAATATTTAAGGGCGCTAAAGACCACAGTCTATTCCACAACGGCTTTATCAAACTACTAATCTTTAGTAACTATCACCCTAAGAAACTATACACTGTTGGATCTTATTGCCAAAATGAAGGTTTACATCAAACTTCTTACTATTTTTATTGGCCTAGCAGTTGCTGGACCTGTTACGCGTACAAGCCTACTAGAACGGCAGACTTGTGAATGCTATTGTGGCGATGGGGATCTTGAAGAACCCTCATTAGAATCTTGTGAGGCTTATGGTGGGTGTCCTAGTTGCTGTGATTACATCGTAAGTACCTAACACAGTTATACTCATAAAGAGAAAGCACTTCTTTTGGTAAATATACTAACATTAGTAACCTTAGTGCGTATGTAGAGCCCTAAAGTATAAACATTATAACACTAACTTTATACTTACGCTGAGGAAATAGTAAAAGTAAGGCTGGCAGACGATCCGGTTATTAAGGGATCTAGTAGTAGGCGTACAGAAGAGGAGGTTGAGTACCGTACTATGATATGGTTTCGGTCGTTGTATGGAGTTCTCGACTAGTGTTTAAGCTCGGCCGACCGTTAGTAGGCCATTCTTTGTCAAAAGTCAGAAATTGAACCACTGAAGATATATAGAAATCTAAGTGGAATAATAGTATTAGTATTATCAGTTACAGTATCGGTCTGGGAAGCTAGGCTATTGTATTTAAAAGAAGCCCTTAAGACAATATCTCTATACCTATACTGTTACTAGTATATAATAGGAAACCGAGATTAGGGATAGTAGGATAGGACTTAGTTCAGAATCTTTAACATTTCTTTCACATAAAGTCTTTGTTTTATCGAAATAAAACTATTCCAGACGTTAAGCCTTTATGAAACAGGCCAAGACATTGAAACGGGTACAGTGGCAGCAGGGAGGCAAGTATAGTAAAACATACTAACCCATACAACCAAAGCCTGAAATCACTATTTCGTACACCCAAGCTCGTGGGTCCTGAGGGCGACTAGCTAGTGGCTCTGATCGGGGCTTCTAGATCGTGAAGGCCTGATCAGGTCTCTATGGATCTGTCTTATCAGTTGTGTTGCCTTATTACTCTGTGGAAAGAGGAATAGTGGTTAATACTGGACTAACTAAACGAAAGTAATGTTCAGCGCTTAGCTATGTTGTACTAAGCAGCCTGATCACGGAAAGTAGAAAACGTGGTAACTAAAAAGAGCGTTGACAAAGGTGCTGGATAAGTGAGGTAGAATTCTTCGATGATTCCTCCCCCTCTTCTGACCATTAATCAGGGCCTCTGTGTTCTTTTTATCCTCTTTCTATCACTACAACGCCTCGTTAGCCGCTGTGGTTGAGCACAGCGCTGCACCTCGAGAGAAATGATGTCCCGGTAGCCTGTTCAGTGTAACGACGGCACCGATAGGCAGGTTTAGCACGCTGCGAGGTAGCTGAATTGATGGGACTCTAGCTTAAAGAAGGAAAAGTCTTTATAGTAGAGCCAGATGTGTATGGAAGGCTAAAGCTTCCTAGCCGTAAAGTGGTGCTGAATGACGTAATCTGATCTGGCCTAGCTGTTATCTAGCGCTGTAGTATCGCTAATATATAGCGCTGTAAGTTAGCACTATAAGCTAGCGCTACAATATCACCCGCCCTTTTATAAGCGTTATTGTTAATAATAGCTACTAATATATAAAGGTTATTTAAGCTTTATTATAATATTATCTGTTTAGATTCTTTTTTATATCTATTATGTTTATAATATTATAAGTTATTACTTTAACATTTATATTACTTAATAGAACTTATTAAATAATAAGAAAACTATTATTAAGGAATTCCTTTAATATTTTAGTTAGATTTTATAGTTTGTAACCTAATATAAAACGTTTTAAGTATCGCTTAACAAAAATTATTATTTATAAAAGCTTTATAACCCTATTAGTATATAGTTTAAGCTTTTAATATCTTTATTAAGATAATACGTTAGAACAAAGCTATAGTTAGTAGTATAGAAGTATATAGTACTTACCTTTATAATAGGCTTTGTATTTAATATACCCCTTATAGCCGTTATTAAGCTTAAAAAACCTTACGTTTTATATATAATTAATACTTAATAAATCTATAACGTATATATATAGTAGTTTATATATTATAGTAAGCTATATGTTATACTAAGTTATATACTTCTATATAATTTCTTACCTTTTACTTTTATAATAATACTTCTCTCTCTCTTTATATATATATATATAAATACTTTCTATAATAAAAGATAGATTGTTTATATAATATAAGCTAGTTATTATAAGAAGTAAAACTATATATATATAAAGTTAGATCTTTATTTATAACGTATTGAAATTAATACGTTGTAACTAATATACTTTTTATAGTTACTTAAAAGTTTAATAAACTTAGTATAGTTATAAACTTACTTTTATATAGTAGTATAGAGGGTTATTACTTCAACTTATTTCTATAAAGATATAAAAGCTTAGAATACTAAGCTTTAGAGTATAAGAAAATTATAACTTCTTTACTTATAAACTATACTACTATATTAAGATTTAAATAATCTACCTGCCTCTATATAAATACCCTTTAATATATATTTATTAGTATAGGCTATATAAGGGTATAAGTATAAGTATAAAATAAGATAGGTTTAATTAAGGATTAAGGGATAATAGTAGAATAGAGGTAAATAAAATAGATATATTCTTTTCTTTACTCTTTCCCTCTATTAAAGAAAAGTATTAATTGTCTATATAGACCTATAAAGCTCTTTAATAAACTTATTAAACCTAATTAGGTTTCTTTAAAATAATATTTAATTAAATAATCTTAACAGGCTTAATTAGCTTTTTATAAAGTATTTTGTTAACCAACGAGAAATTCTTTATTTCTTAAAGATTTTTTAGAATCCTTATAATATTTAATACCTTAGTATACATAAATCCCTTTTTAAATTAAAATACTAACTATAATTTATCTTTACTTATATACCTCTACTCTACCTTTATTCCTATAACCTATATATACTTTATAAAAGATATCCCCTTACTGGGGCTATATTAAATACAGGTGAATCCTTCTTCTTCTATCTATATAATACTAGTATAAGAAATTGTAAATGCTATAAATGACCAGTTTGGCGTAGGCTTCTTGGGTGGCCTGAAGTCGGATTAATATTGGGTTCGAGATCCTTGTTGTATATGAAAATGGTGAGGGCCGTTCGGAGGGCAGCTCTTTAAAAGGACCATTGGGGCCAAAGTAGGGATAGATAGGTCATTTCAAACGCAATAACACAAAGGGCAGTGACGGAATACCAGAAGCTTATAGATATTAAAGTATTGTACATTATAGTAAAGAATATGATTATCCCCTTAAAGACTGTAATACCGCCTGGTTTTAATAGCTAAATTGGTCTATAGGGTGGAAAGGATTAAAGCAAGTTTAAAGGCATTTTATAGGTAAACGGTGATGAAACACTATAATGCTAGATGTCCTAATTGGGGTATAAATGGCCCTTTATCTCGTTAATCGTCTGGAAATGTTACTTGTCATCAGGGATTCCGCTAATGTTGTGAAGATATTTACTAAGTACGTAAACTAAAGGAGGGAGATAGATCCTCTGAACTTCAGAGGCTATTTATTAGAGGACTATAACTGGCCAAATTAATTAATGAACTATATGACTCGCTTGACCTCGCCAACAACTTTATAAGGAAGCCAAGTCGTTCACCAAGCCCATCCCTGTGATTAAACGAGCGTAAATAAATAATTATATGTACCTGTAATGATGAACTCTGGAAGAAGCTAGAAATGGTTTACCAGAATACATCTGACGGTGATATTCCTAGAAACGGTAGAGAAGAGAATGGTAAACTCCAGCCTTCTTGGTGTTCGTCGCCCAGTATTGACATTGACGTACCCCACCTTAGGCTACTAGTTGCGACAGCCTTAGGTGCCTCAGCCGTTTGATAGCGGCACTAGAAACGCCTTATCTCTTTTGAAACGGTTGCAAAATTTGCATAGTAACTCTGGGCCGTGATGTAATTGAGAAACAGAGCCCTACAATTGTAGTTATACTCGATACGTACTACTTCTGTGTATGGGACGATGACACGAATGGCTTGCAGACGCTCTAGACAAAAGGCGTCGATATGATCATTGATAGATGTTCTATAGAGGGGACGGGGTTTTTGGAAAATGTATTTGTAGTTACTCTGAGTACATGATATACCCATTGTTAATTTTGCTATGGGTATAAAAGACTCCGATATCAAGTTATGAAGCACTTCCAAGGATCTGACAAGCTAAGTTGGAAATATGGCTTGGTCTTCGTCTGTCCCCAAGCTATCACTCCTTTTGGTTTCCCAATTTTAAATAAATAAAACTAAGATTCCACTTAGGTTCTCTATTTTATTTATATTATACCTGATTCTGTAACTAAAAGCGCTATAACATACTAAACGCCCTTGCCATGCGAATTACGGACTAGTGCCAGTCTCACTGGCTGTCAATTGTCTATCTAACTCTTGGCCAGGATTGCACTCGTAATATCGGAGATTACGTAGGAGTGCGTAGAAACCACAAGCAACGAGTGAGCCGAGAGTTGGTCCGAGCCAATAGATCCAGTGATAGGTGGGAAAATCGCCAACCACAACGGCAGGTCCAAATGACCGAGCCGGATTAAGCGAGCCACCTGTGAAGTAAACACCTATCATTTAAAACGTATAAGTAAGAATTTAAGGGGGAGTAGATAGGAAGGTGGGTTCGGTTTCACGAGTATAACCCGTACGGATGAATGGCAGCAGTACTGCAAGTAGGGTGCATTTCTGCTGGGGTCTGTAGTTGATGGAAGCAAAGTAAGGTTGAAGGGCAACGACGACGTGGTTGTGAAGATATCTGTAGAAAGCTAGTCATGTGGCTAACCACCACAGGCTGCTACATCACGGTGCCACGCCTGTATACTGATGGATTATTCTAATGAGCCAACTTACCAACCAGTTCCGCAATAAAGAAGGACAGGCCAATCCCAACAGGGGCTAAAAAGGTGGACCGGTGTTTCTCCACAGCCAGCATGAGAATGACGAACACAAGCTGGCTGGTTAAAGCAACCTCAATGAAGAAACCCTGTGCCGTGTTTGATCCTCCGCCAAGGCCGGTTGTTACAGCTAAGGGACCGGGAAACATGGCTGAAGCAACCCCTGCAGCTGCTAGTCCCGCGATGATTTGCGTCGGTATAACGATAAGAGCGCGGAAAGGCGGAAGGCCTCCGCACACGGTTAAAGCTAAGGTAACCTATACAGCAACACGTAAGTCTTTGATATACTAGTTAGAAGAAAGCGCAAGGTAAGGAAGCAGCTAACCACTGGGTTGAACATGCCGCCTGTCACGCGGTAGAAAGCCCAAACATTAGCGGTTAAGGAAACGCCAAACGATAGTGCTATAAAAATAATAACAGGTAAGTTGGGGTTTGAACCAGGAGCTCCTATAGGCGTATTGGCGATTTGAGTTCCAGCAAAAGAGAACAACAAGAATAAAAACGTGCCGACAAACTCGCCAAGCACGACAACAATGTTGTTTCTGGTAGTGTTGGCTATCTCAAGCATTGGTAGGGAGCCATGGTGATGGTGATTGCTAGACAGCTCAGACCACTTTCGGCTGAGATAGATCTTAGTGTTTGCCATCTTGAAGTTGACTCTTTAAGATCAGGTAAAGAGAACTTAAATGAGAAAAGGGGCTGGGAAATCTTGACTAGAATTTCGTTTTGCATCAAGGCAATTTTACGTTTAAATGACGGTCCATCCTGTCCTTATATCATTTTCAGTACTAATGTTTACAAAGAGGACGTGGTATTGCCAACTCTCTCATTCCAGACCAGTCTGTAACAGTAACTTTTAGAGGCAGGTTACATGAAGCGGGGGAATGAGATCACTACGGAGTTAGTGAGCGGGGTGAAGCATGCCTAAACTCTCAAATATTTGGCCTGTGATACTAAAGTGGAATGACAATTGCAGTAGTACACCTGCGGCTTATATGTAAGACACCCCTGAGACTACGGCCTTGAATCAGTGCGACGCGAGAAATAGAAACTCAAAGTCTATTTGTCCTAATGAGATGGTTATCCGTGGTTGCACCACACGACCTGTGGTTTTTAACATGAGCGTAAAGCGCGAGGTCGGGTCTGCCCTCTAGAATGGGGTAAATAGGTCTAAGGGTGCCTACCTCATGCAAACACCTTCCGTCGCTAACAAACCTGCAACCGATGAGAACCAAAACGCAGGGCAAGTAACGCTCTGGAGCCTACGTACTTAGCGTTCAGATTCACTTGATGTAAAGAGTGTAGAACCATCAGAATGAGGGGAGCAGCGGTCAATTTCCATCAACACTGAGTCTCGAAATGCATTGTTCCTACAGGGGCAACTAGTTAATTCGTCTTAGAGCCTAAGGTTTAAAGCAGATCACGGAGCTACTTGCTTTTCGGACGGGGCGGGAAGCAGGTTTTATTACGGGCAACTAAGTCATCGCCAGTGATACCGTATTGTCGAAGCCACTGATGGTATGTAGCTGTAGTACATCGGGAGCATAAAGTTTAATAACTAGGGGAGGTACAGCAGGTAGACCTAATATAAATAAGGTTTAAGTAGTTAATAACGTATAAGCAAACTAAGAAATAAATAGTAAAGTAAGAATCTAAAAGTTTAAATCTACTCTAATATATCTTATAAAAGTCTATTAACTTATATTTTAAACTTAAAAACTTATATTTTAAAGTAAAATAAAAGTATAGATATTAATTATAATAATATAAACTGTTAGATTAGTATATTAGACTATAGCTATAGTAAACAGTATAGTAGTCTATAGCACTAGTTTATATAATTATATTACAGCCAGCCTTTTAACTATAAGGGGTCTACTAATAGAAGTAAAGGTTAGACGCTGAATAAATCTTATTAAGGTACTATATTAGTCTTACTAATATAATTAATAGATTTAAGCTTATATAGTAATTAGTTATATAAATTAATAAGGTAGGAGAATATAAGGTTAACTAGTTTATAGAGAGTTAGCTTAAAGATATCTTAAGATAGATTATAAAGTTAATTACTAAAGAGCTATAAAAGGTTCTCTAAGTACTAAGTAATAGTCTTTACTATATATTTATAGTCCTTAATATTAGTTA
>MPGH01000064.1:26955-60552 GCA_001937105.1 Colletotrichum chlorophyti | reverse complement strand
TATATATACTTCTATAGGTTATTCTTTTATAGGGTACTTATAAGTTAAAAGTGCTCTAACCTCTACGCTCTTATACTAAAAGAAACGNTAACTATAAAAAGAGATAATANNNNGTACTTTAAAAAGGGGTACTATCCTAAGTACGCTTTATACTATAGTCTCTATATACCTTTATTTATAGCCTTATACTTTAAAGGGATACTTATATTTATACTATTAGTACTCTATAATAAGAGAGTACTTTACTAACGTACCCCTTACTTATAGCCTTTATTTTAACTATAATAACTATTTTAAAGTCTCTAAGGTTACTATTATAATATATATTTATATAAACCTTTAGTTAAAGTAACTATTATAGGTATAGTTACTATAAGCCTAAAGGCTCCTTTACTATACTTTACTTATAGGTTTATATTTAACGTTTAATTAAAAAAGAAACGTATATTATAAAGTACTTCCCTTATACTTAGATTCCTACTTTATATCTTAGCTAGCTTAGTAGCTTAATAAAAGTAAATCTATATGTTATAACAGATCTTATTAAAAGCCTTTATATAGTCTAAAAACTATATTATAGGCTTATAGAGGTCGTTTAAGCCTACTTTAAGCGCCTCTATATATACGTTTTCTTATATAGTAATTTATTCTACTATATCTTTCTTAGTTACTAAGTGCTTCTTATTTAAAGCTCTAACTATATTATTATATAATTCTTTTATATATACTATATAGTTAATTATATTAGTTCCTATTTAGTTATAAAGGACTAAAACCTATTTATTTAGCTCTCTATTTACTATATAGTAGTAGAGGAGTAGCTTAGAAGTAACTATCTCTTATGTTTAATCTTTTAATATATTAATTANACCTTTTATATTCCTTTTACTTAAAGCTATAGGTTAATAAAAGTAAGGACTATAAAGTAATATCCTCTTCTAATAGGTCTATTATAGTCTATACGTACTTAGTAAGCTAATTAGCTTTTAATAAGGTTAATCTACTATATATAGTATAGCCTAAAAGCATTTAAGAGTCTATTTTAAGGTTCTTTACAAAACTATTAATTTATAGCTATATAAGTAAAGTAATAAGATCTATAAGATTAAGGCGCTCTTTAGCTATAGGATTAAGGTATTTCTATAGGTAGGCGCTCTTAGCCTTTAATTCTAACTAATTAGCTTATAGATTTTAGTTATCTAAACTCTTAAGATTTATCTTTTTATTAATTATATTTATTATTCTAGAGGTATAAATATTTTATAACGTTAGATTAAACTATTAATTATTAAATTATAAGGGTTAAATTAATATATTATATATAGGATTCTTATTACTATAATCCCTATTATATTATACTTATATATATCTAATTAGCTTATGCTTAGCTACCTTAACTATAGCCTTAGGCTTATAGTAGTTCTATTACTAAGTATATACGTACTTAAGGTATACATCTAACTAATTCTTTATAGCTTATAGGCCTACTAGATTACCCCTACTATTCTAATAAAAATCCTTATAAGTAAAGGGGATCGGATAAGTTAAAGTCTATATACTAATATACACCTATCATTACCTATATCTTTCTCAGTTAAGCGCCTATAGCGCACCCCTTATAAATATATACTAAAAGTAGTCTATTATATTACAATCCTTTTAGCTTTTAAAAAAACTACTTAAGAATCTATTTTTAAGAACCTTTACTTAGCTTTATATAAGTTAAGTAACGGATTTCAACTACCTTATTATATATAGCTAACTACTATATAAGCCTATTTAAATTATCCTATTGAGTATTATATTATATATTAATAGAACTTAGTTAGTAATAAACCTTTAATCTTAATAGAGGATAATAACCCTACCTATACCTTTACCCTAACAACTATAACGTACAGTTAAAAGCAGTATAGGTATGTTAATAGTAGGGGCTTCTAAGAGCGTAAGTACTAGCGGACCTTTTAGCTCAAATGTCTATTGCGCAGGTTGTCACTACCAGCAGCCTATAACAACTTTTATTAGTAGGCTATATACTATTAAAAGGCTAGCTGTAATATTATAAGCTACTTTACTACTTGTTATACCTATAATCTAACGTACTAATTTAATACATAAGTTTTGGAATTCTTAGATTTTAATAAAGGCTTTACTACAATTAAGTAAATATATCGATAGTAGCTATTAAAACATCTTTTCAAGAGTATTAATCTTAACAATAATCCTATCGAACCTTCTATACTTTTCAAAACATCACAGGAAGAAGTAGGTTTATTTAATCTATAAGTTTATATACTAGGATTTTAAACCGCCTTTGTTCTAAACGCTTTTTCTAGAGTGCACGCACCGTGCTCCTCTTTATGGTTGATCTCCCGAAAGCCCCTGAGTCGTTCCCGCGTTGACGAGCCAGAGCCGAGCGCCGCCTTCGATAGCAGGTCGAGCGCATCCATGGATACATGGTTTCTCGACGGCAACCCATGGCTGTTCCGCCCTTGCCTACTAATGCCGTGGAACACATCATGATCACATCAGCTGGTTCGCAGGAGGGGGACCCCAACGCAGGAATTCCTGGTATCCCGGGGCTCTTCCATATCCTGGACGAGCTTAGGTAGCGCAGGGATTGTTCTTTTCTAACATGTGGGTATCAACGTCAATTTCCCTGTTTTGTAGAGCCTTGATGATCAGGAGCCAACGCGGAAGGCCTTTTTGCAATTTGTGACGAGCAAGAACACAGAGCAATGGATGGGAGGGAAGTATAAAGAGTGACTTGATTCTGCAAGGTCTCCTGTGCGAGATACCCTTAGAAATGTGTGTTCGGCGAGCGTGTCATGAGAACAGCATGGGCCGACACCTGCTCGGTGTGCCCGGTGAGCGTTGACCACTTCGTGACATAGTTTTTAGCATGTCGGAGCAACTTATCATGCGCAACTTGCTAACTCTTACAATGGAATCCCCACATACATCAGCATGAGATGTATCGCGTCTCTCGTGGCTTTTCACTACGGCTGCGAGACCCAGATGAGAATGGATCTGACGAGGCTAGGCAGTACGTTCTATGTATCACATCTCTTATGGAACGAGGGATGACACATAAGTTTAGGGAGTGGGTCACAGGATAATAAAAAGAAATTTTGGCTGATACACAATCACCCCGCCTTTGCTTCGAAGATGAAGTCCTGGGCTATCAGCTGCTGGCACAATATGATTTAGAAGTAGTTAGAACATACACCGCTACGCACGCTCCGGGTCCAGACGGCTTACACATGTGCTCGTAAAAAGCGGGCTGTCCAGCAATAGCCTAACAGTCGTGCGCTGTATGATGTTGGTCTGGGGAACGGATGGTCCTGGGCATTCGGGGCCCTCGGCTGGTTGGGGTCTTCGACTATATGATTACTAGGCTTGTATATCTCGACAGGTTGTGGCTTAGACTAGTTTCGCAATCGGCTCCGTGTGATTGAGGACCTAGTTGAGCTTGTCCACCAGCATGTAAGTCGACGCAGTTCCATCAGAAGCTTGTTTTAACCTTTGACAGCACCAAATGACCTATAGTTCGGGCCACCCCACTATGTTATCCCCTGTAGATTGATCGGGACAATGAGTAGTTTTTAGATATTTTCCTAGACCACCACGGGTTACCTTAATTTATGTGCTCCGAGTGTATGTATCGCATGTAGATTTTCGTTCCGATCCCACGTGCCAAGCTTGGTGCTCGCTGAATGGCCGGTCTCATTGACGACGAGCTCAAATGCTAACCCCAGGCGTACCCTCACAGGTGGGGTTCGCACGACAGCGCGCAGGGAATCCCTAACATTATGGCCTTGACACCGCTTAAAATGTGATGGAACAAAGGCCCACGATCGGAATTGATCGACCATGGCCCCAGCCTGCATGCGGTTGCTGGTCTGCAGCGCGACACCTCAGATATAGGCCTAGACACCATTTCTATAAATGAAGACTCTGCCACGCTGTTGGGGAATCAAGCAGTGGTTGGGAAATTCTGATCTCTCTTCTCTTAGCTTGCAATAAATCCAGCCTGCGAATCCGAAATTTTGTTGACCTTTCCCTCGCGCGCTGAACCGATCGTGCGAGCGATGGATCGTCTATACCAGGGCTTGAGAGGAGAAAGGTTCCAGTCTTTCACAACCGACCTTCTTCCGGTCACGTCTCTGGATGCTTTGAAGTTAGTTGGTGCTGGTGTACGTAACGCCGGGGTCTTCTTACAGGCTTGTTGTCACTTTGCATCGAGAAACTGACATGCAATTCCAGATTATCGGATACTTTATCCTCGTCAGGGTTATCTATAATATCTACTTCCATCCCCTTCGCGACTACCCGGGACCAAAGCTATGGGCAATCTCACGAGTTCCATGGCACTATACCAATCTCAAGGGACGAATCACCTGGCGGATCCGCGAGCTGCACGATCAGTATGGTCCGGTTGTACGTATTGCGCCAGATGAGCTGTCATACACTTCCTCGGCTGCATGGAAGAAGATATATGGCCAGCGTAAACCAGAGTTTCCCAAAGCGCTCGATGGACGCGGTATCGCGCCACCTAGTATCGGTGGACGTAAAAGTTTGATGACGGAGACGCAAGAACAGCACTTGCGACTTCGACGAGCTATCAACCCAGCATTCTCAGATAAAGCATTAAGGGAACAGGAACACTACCTGCAAAGCCACTCCAGCAACCTCATCAGAATTTTGAAGGGAAAATCGAGGCAGGGCCCCGTTGACATGACGACTTGGTATAATTTGGTGGCGTTTGATATAGTCTCTGGTGAGTATCTGATGTAGTCATTCCAAGATATAAACTGACCATTTCCATATAGATCTGGCGTTCGGCGAACCGGCTGGATTCCTCGACAATTCGGACCAACCCTGGATCCAAGTAATCCTCCAGCGAGCTAAAGCAATCGTATGGTTTCAGCTTGCTGTTTGGTACGGCTTCTTTCCGTTGCTGAACCTGCTCACTCCCAAATACGTAACCGAGTCGCGTAAGAACCACATTGCTCTGACAGAAGCCAAACTTGAGAGGCGCATCAATGCCGAGAATCCTGGTAAGGACTTCATGTCGTTTATTCTCGAGAACGAAAATGAGGCGGTTGAGAAACTGTCCAAGGTTGAGTTGGTCATGCTGGCGAGCAACTTCATAGTTGCCGGAAGCGGTACGTCGGCAGGCGGCATGTCGGGCCTCACGTACCTCCTACTCCGAAACCCAAACAAGCTGGAAAAGCTGAAGAAGGAGATTCGGGATAGGTTTGCCTCAAGCGATGAGATTTCGATGCAGGGCACAGCTCAGTGCAAATATCTCAATGCCTGCCTGGATGAGGGCATGCGAATGTACCCACCCACCCCGGGCTCCCTGCCACGATTTGTACCTGGTGATGGTGAAATGATTGACGGGAAGTGGGTGAAGGGCGGCATGGCCGTTGCTGTTAACCAGCTCTCAGCTGGTACATCTGAGCTCAACTTCAAGAAAGCCCGGGAGTTTCATCCCGAGCGATGGCTGGATCTGCCAGATTCCGAATTTGTGAACGACGACAGAGCAGCTACTCAACCATTCTCCATGGGCCAAAGAGTTTGCATTGGAAGAGCGTACGTCTTTTATCTTTTCTTTCCCCACTTAGTAATCAACTAACCGAAAGATAACGCAGAATGGCCTATGCTGAGATGCGTCTGACGATGGCCAAGATAATGTGGCATTTCGACCTAGAGCTCGCCGAGCCTGAGCTGGACTGGTGGAACAAACAAGGGACCTACTTGGTATGGGAGAAGGTCCCCCTGATGATCCAATTGCATCCTAGATTCAAGTAGATCGTTTTAAGTTGCGACATCGTTAATTATTTGTCGTTGGTTATTCATCCAAAATTTCCGGAAGATAGACATTCAAGTCAAGCCGAATTCTTTGACATGCTCAAAACACCACTGACCAGATGTTGATAACTTGCGCCTTGATGTTTGAATCATGCACGGAATTGGCGGAAATATGGCCAAAGAGGAAGGAAAGAACACAAAATAGTTGCTTCAGATGACATTAGTTACATGCATCTCATTGCATGTAATTTTGTATGCAAATGGACACTGGAGGCAAGACGATGAAAGGATTGGTTCTTTGCAAGGTGACACATGCCACTAAAGCTTCTTTACAGAACTCCCGAACGTGGATCGCCCAACTGCCGAGTCAGGGTCGCTGGAACCATTCAAAGAAATCTGAACCGGCCACCGAGCTACCAAGCATACCCTTGCCGAAAGCGATCCACAGATCCCTCCGTCGGCAAATGCACCCCTGGATGTGAAAGCCGACGAATCCACAGACAGATTCAGCACTCCATAATACCACCTCACCGGTACACGTGGGGACGTTGAAGTTCCACACGGCCAGAAACCTGAACTACGATCCCACCTCCAGTGGTCCCTCGGGTTTCTCGTTTCAAGATAAGAGGATGATACGGCCAATAAGAGAAAAGCCGGTTGTGAACGCCTCACACGTGCTCAGGATATACACTAGCAGTGGTTCGCGATTGACAAGAGACGAGTTCGTGGTCAGCGCTCTTCTATGTTCACGTTTACTTTACTTAACTCGTGGCCGCTATTCGTTGCGCAAGGGAAAATAAAAAGGAGACGTGCATACTTACGATCTAAGATTCAGGCCCTCTTTTCCCCCCTTTTTCTTTTTCTTTTTTGGACTTGCTTCCTCAATCTAACCATGGGGCACATCGAAGATTCTGGAGAAGGAAGCGTGGGTGCTGTCACGCAGGTCTTGTCCCTTGGGATGACGAGAACAGGCATGTAAAGGTCTACAGATGCTCTTGTTTCTCGCAACTTACGCTTTCATACTCAGGTTCGGCCTCAATCACCCAGGCACTCACCATTCTTGGCTACAAAAATGTACATCATGGCATTCAAGCCATTAGCAACCCCAACGAATGGGAGCTGTTTTCGCGTGCAAGCGACGCGTTCTTTCCTACCCTATCTACGTACAACGGCAAACCGTTTGGCAGGTCGGACTGGGACCAGTTATTTGGACAGTGTGAGGCGGTCACCGACATGGCCTCCTTTTTCGCGCTGCCGCTGATCGACGCGTACCCTGATGCCAAGGTGATACTCGTAGAGCGGGACATCGAGAGTTGGTACGCAAGTATGGAGGAGGCCATTTTCGGCACGACATGGGGCTGGCGGGCGGACCTCATCATCAACGTTTTCGGACGACTGATTGGCTTGACCGGCGGCTTGACAATCCGCAAGATCATGCTGGGCTACTACGAAGCGCGCAATGTGACCGAATTGCGCGCTAAAGCGAGAGACAGGTACCGCCGTCATTACGCTGAGATCCGCTCCGCTGTGCCGAAGGGCCAGCTGCTGGAATATGATCTCAAAATGGGATGGGAGCCTTTATGTGCGTTTCTGGACAAGCCAGTGCCCGACGTACCGTTCCCACAGGTCAACAAGCGGAAAGAGCACGTTGCGCGAGTGAGGGCCAAGCAGAACATGTTCTTTAAGGCTATAGGGAAGAAGACGCTCCGGTTGTTAATGCCGTGGATTCTGGGCTCAGCGGCAGGGCTTATCGGTATTTGGGCTTTCAGGACGCAGAAACGTATGGCTACGCTCCAAGATCCTTTCAAAGTCGTGCTTCAAACGCTCAAGTCGGCTGGAAGGTGAAAGTGAGAACCTGTGCTGTTAATACACCACACTCGATAGAATTTATGACAGCATCTGTGTTACCAAGGGAGGGGAGGACAAGTGTTTAAAGTTTGTAACAGGCATCCGGACTTTGTCCCGATCTATATATGTTTGTCAGAGCATTTTGACTTTAGGATGTGCTGATAACACAATTATTTTACTGCATCGCTTGTCCACTGATGAGTGACTTCTTCGATGGTTTTGTTTATCATGCGACATACACCACGGGCTTTGCGTTGTTACAAGGCCTGTAACATTCTCCGCCATCAACTGAAGATTCCATCACCGCAGTGGTCCCCCATATAGGAAGAAGCAAAGCAATAGTTGGGACAAATCAATCCTTTGCTATACCACAGCTCATACAGCCTACCCATATTTCTTGTTCTGTTCGCTTTTGTCATTTCGTCTCTTGCATTGGTCCTTGTCGTGCTTGATCCAGCTCTACCCCTATCTATCTGCAAGACTACCAGAGACTGCAATAAGTATAGTATAATCACGCTGACAGGAGTTGCGGAGGATGCTTAATCATCTGGCAGATTAACAGGTACACAACACTACCTTAAGAATAATGAATTAATTTAACCTGCGGTTCTCCGGAGTCATCTATTGTGGCCAGACGTGAAGTTAGGCAAACAAGTCAACTGTCGGTTGCCTGGAACCGGCAATTCCAAATGTGAAATCAGCAGGAATCATGCAGCAGCGGTATTGACGGATCTGACAGGCGGTAAAAGCAACAAATAGCAACCGATGATTCGTTTTGATAGTTGAACAGGTCAGTGCGGAAGGTGTCCTTAAGGGTGTCGTATTCAGAACAGAGATCCAGGACACGGGTGGTGTCCCACGAGTTATTGGGAATCTTACCGGCATTGGTATTGTATACAACCACACGACTGGGTTAGGAGTTAAAAGAATTACGGATGCTGGGGGTAAGGTGATGGTACACAAGCTATCAAAATCATGATGCAGTGGGGCGTTGAGAGGCTTGCAGATGTGACCTCCGATGGTTTCACAAGTGTGCTGGGCAGCAACTTCGGGAGCGACCAGGAAATCATTGGAGTAGTACAGAACGTTGTCAAATAAGGACAAGAACAACAACTGAAGACGCAGCAAAGGCGAAGTTTCACGATGTAGGGGAATAGGTCGAAAAGCATTTCAGTAGGTCACGGCGTTATCCCGGCCATTGTGCGATTTTGCGACGGTCGAGGATGAATGTTAGAATTAGTGACCATGAAGCGCGCGGGTACGCCAAACGCTATTGAACATATGAGAAAACATAGACACGTAAAGAGGTACTTTTTCCCCCCCTTTTGGAGTGATGCGCAGCCGGCGATCGTGTCAAGTCGATGGCTCTGGGCACTTCTTGCGTGACAACAGACGGCTGCGGAGGGGCAATAGAAGGCGGCGCAGCCTAGACAACAGGAGACAAGGAGGACTTGACAGCAAGCAGTGAGATAAGGTCATGCGACGTGTTACACAGGCAAATCTAGCGGCCAGGTAGTTGGTATAGAAGCAAAGCTTAACCGACTGCAAACGGATGGGTAGCGCACGTAGTAATTGTCGCCAATTTCAGACCTGGCCTCAGGCACGAACGCAGGATCGGAGACGCAGGGTTTGTCAAAGCTGAAGCTTGAAATGTCAGCTGCCGGTGACTGACAGCCGAACGGAAAGACGGACCAACATGAAGTTGCCAACGGGGTGAGGGAGGGTCGGCGGTCAAATACCGGAGACCGTGGTTGATGCCCCACCGTCTGGCCGCATTGGAGAGTCGCGGACTATAGTCTTAGGCACGTCAGAACTTAGCAATGACTCACAGGGAAAGGGACAAGGGAGAAACAAAACTTAACCTACCAGAGACATGGCTTCCGTTCGAGCGGACGAACAATGGATAGCGCTGCGACATTAAGAGACGCGGCGCGAAACAAGAACTACCGACCTAGCAATGGCCAACTTGTTATGCGAGGGTGTAGCGACGAGACACATGAGACGACATCATCGTCTCCGGAGAAGACGGAAATATAAATCCGACGCAGACACATCCAGATCCGTGTTTCTTCAGTTTGAGCCTAATCGCGGCGACGTGTGCTGCGCTTGCTGCGTGTTGTTTTTGCTTGCCATTTGCCTCGTGGTAGAAGTAACTAGAAGTATCTCGTTTTCAGCCACAGTACAACGATGGTCCCGGCGATAACCTGTTACGTCACAGAGTGGTCGTATAGCCCCGAGTTTGGTAAAGAGAGGTATCGAGAGGGCTGAGAGGAGGTTGTCCCTCATAGTATTCTGTAAATCATACAGTGGCCAGGCAGAGGTCGTCATGTAAATCCTGGAGTTAAGAACACTATGGATGAGTAAACGGCTTACATCTCTGCATCTCAAATCGAAGATCAGCTATGCATCAGCACCACAGGGACTAAATGGAGTTTGCTAGAAGCAAGGCGGAGCACCCAGTAATAGTTGATGCAAGGACTGGGCCGAAATTAGCTGTTGTCTTCAGAGAGGCGAACAAAGCCAAACATTTGCAGCTAAAGATGTTGTCCACATGTCCGCATGTCCGCATGGTTGGTCCGCTGCGATCAAAAGGCGTGGACCGAAATACCGCAACCAGAGCACGGCTGCCCACCGGGGTTGATTGGAATTACACAGTTCGAACTCGGAAGTTCCCCAATTCGTTCAAGGTTCGTTCCGCATCATCCACATCCAGCTCGGACAACGCTAATGTGAAAGCTTCGCAAGCCATGGACGGGATGAAACATACATCGCTCATTTTGTTCGTTTAACTCATTACTCTTGGGGCCCCCTAACCGGCGCTACTTTGCGTCTTAGAGACTCTCCACACGGGTCTGCCAGCAGTGTGCTCTTCACCTAGTCGATATGCGTGCGAGATGGGCTTAGCCATGGTTTTGGCGACATTGGTCGCGTTCACAACACTACTGGTAGCATGCCACGCTGAAATCGATTTGTCGGCTCAAGAAACCAAGCTACCAGAATGCGCTGTAAGTCTCACCGGTCTTCAATCGCATTGAAACCGTTGGAGAACCTCCTGACAGATAAATACACATAGGCCGCATGCTGGCGGCGCGCCATTCCGTCGATTTGCGGTTCTTGGGAAAACGCACAATGTATCTGCCGTGATACAAGCTTCGACCTGAGAGTCACGCAGTGCACATCAAAATCGTGCCCTAGGTTGTCGACCTTCGGTACGTGGCGGAACGCCGGACTTGGCGATGGAAGGGCGTATTACTTATTGCGAACTAGAGACATTAAGAGAATGGGATACTATGTGCGATAAGCCTCGGCGGAACAGAAAGAACGACGTCTGGCCGTTCCTACCAATTCATCTCTTCACGATGCTGTGTGTTGCGGCACGGCTGTATTCCAAGTCACTGATAATACGGAGGTTCGGACTTGACGATTGGGTTATCACCTTCACCTACATACTTTATCTCGGCTGGTTTGTTGTAGGCCATGTTGGTAAGTGTTATCCCTGCGAATCTGCATGACTGCTGACGTCCTAGTCTTCCAGAAGGCGTTTGGAGTCGACATATGGTGGGCAGACCCGAACGCCCTCACCTGGGCCCTGAAAGTAATGACACCCATCGTGGCACTGGTTGCGACATGGCTGACGAACCAAACAGCTCTTTTACGTCGATTCAATCTTTTATATACTTCTTCTAGGACTCACGAAACTTTCGGTCTTGTGTTTCTACCTACGACTTTTTCCTTACGAACGGTTTTGCCGTCTATGCTACGTACTGTTGGCCGTTGTCATACTTAACACAACTGTGACCATGGCTCTTGCAGCTGTCCAGTGCCTGCCAGTATCGTACAACTGGAACGGATGGAAAGGAGACTTTGGCCCGGTACGATGTTTCAACCTGAACATTTTTTCTTGGAGCATGAGCGCTGTTAGCATTGCGCTCGACATGACGATCCTAGTCATGCCCTTGCCGCTGGTCGTGAAGCTCAAGACGACGCCTCGACGCAAATTCGCCATCGTGTTTATGTTCAGTCTGGGCATATTAGTCGTTATCGCGAGCTGCTTGCGCCTCAGGTTTAATATCCTGTACGGAGACTCGGTCAACATAACATGGGACTACGTCGATCTCATGATCTGGACAGGAGTCGAGGTCGCAACGAGCATCGCGATAACGAGCCTGCCTTCGATTCGTCTCTTGCTCCACCGTCGTTTTCCGGGTTTTTTTGGTAGAATTTTCGCATTCGGCGGTCACGTGGACCAAGACCGAGAGCAGTACTTGGAGGTATGCAATGCTCCGACCCTCGACGTTGAGGGAATGGATTTGAATGGCATCACGCGACGTGGAAGGAAAAGCCGCTTCGAAAACACCCAGCCACCGACTATTGGGGGTGGTTCGCCGAGGGAACGGAGCCAAAGAGTTCGACGGCCGGGCGCACCGAATGAAGCGTTGAGCTTGTCCAAGAAGCCGGTTCCTACCGAGGCCAGCCGCGTCTTGGCCAGCATCATGGGCAGCCTTTCCGGGTCTCGAACTTACGGTTTAGAATCGACCGGTGAGTCAGACACAGTCACAACTGATATCACCACGAGCCCGGGAGGAAAGCCACCTGAGGAATTTGATAGCCAACATGATCAAAGCGCCCTCGACGGATGGAGTAGTAATACTTCCACTCTTGACTTGGCAGAGACGCCAGGACGGAAGGAGGATCATGGATGAAGCGTTGGTGTTTTTCTACCTGTCCGGCGAGATTTAACAGCGCAAAGACAGGCATGAAACATATGCATAAACAACCTAGACAAAGATCAAACTATATAACAAGCGGGCCAAAGCAAGATGTCCTGTCGGCAGAGGGCTAACAAAGACTCGTCAATTGTTATCTTAACACAACGTTGCCACCCTGGCCATCTTTCACTCGCCCACTCAGATCCGGGACCGTGACCAACACGCGGAGTTACGTTGAAACACTGGCATCTCCGCAAAGTTCAAAGTCCCGGGCGCGTGCCCCGTTGTGGGTTAAGACATGAAAGTTGTTACCGCTCGACAAGCCAATTGATGTTCATTTGCAGCCTATAGAAGCGATGAGGAAGTAATGCTTTCTGCTCTGCGGTGACTAACCACACAGTTATCTACGTCAGCCGACCTTCCAACTACTTGAGCGATGACTGCCAGCAAACCCCGACTAGACCCCATCGAGGCCAGCGGACTTCCATCCAAACTTGCCGCGCTTGGTCCCCCGACATCTTGGCGGTCCTACCGCTTTTTTTCCTTTTCTTCAGCCTCCTGTTTGTCAACGTATCCCGGACCTACGCTTACCAAAGCAGCCATTACGCCTCAAAGGGACTGGCGCGTGGCTCCCTAAGGGTTCAGGGTTTCGAATCGAGAACTCTGGTTGACGGAGGGCACATGTGACTTGACGTGTTCAGGCCCGGATGCATTAGTGCTTGACGTAGGATCATGTCTGGCATTACGCCTAGTGTGAATGCCACTTGTCGGCTTGTCGAGGCTGCACGCGTAAAGTATGCCATGTTTGGGACACTGACCGTTATTGCGAGCGATTCCGTTACCGTGGCTGCCACCGTGATCGTATAGGCGCACTTGCAAGTGCTACTGTCGATATCGCTTATGTTGGTGAGAAGAGGTGTCTCGTGCTTTGTCTCGTATTCGGACTCAGTCTGAGGATAGCCCACTACACAACCTTTCACCTCATACAGTAGTCGATTATATAGTCGCTGGCTTGGTGTACAGAGAGACCGAGGGGACTAAATGTACGTCATCCCTTGTAGTGGCCTACCACCATTTCGGTAACAGGTCAGAATTCGTAAATGCCCGTTGATTGCCTTGGGAGTTGCGCTGCAGGCACCGCAGGCACCACAGGCTTGCTCAATCATGGATCTGGACCATCTTACCAGATTTTGCGTAAAATCACGCTGAATATGGTCCTCGCAAGAAGGCTCATGATACGAAGACAACGGCTTTACGCGACATTGGAGTACGGCTGTTTCTACTGAAATCAATAGCAGGTCCCGAGGCAAGATCACGATACTGAAAACAAGAGTTTCGGCTTTGGATCTTACCAGAGTAACCCAGGCACTATGCGACGAACAATATTAATTGAGACTAAAATATAAATGCCTTGCAACCCCCCTACTGTCACCTCTAACACCGGTTCTCTCGCTCGAATCAGTACTAGAAAGCTCAATATCCTGACCGAATGCTGGTTCTTTTTTTTGGGTTCCCGATCCCTTAGTCATCTGATTCTTCTGAGTCATCATACGCCACAGCCTGGTGACAGTTGCAGATAGGCCGTGGGAGCTTGACCCGAATGCCGTCGTCAGTGTAACGCAGCTTCAGCACAGGTTCATTAAACCTGCCGAACAATACTGCGATATCCCTGTCGTTTGCTCGGCGCAACAGATCCCTCAGAGATTTCCCGCATTGCAGCTCTGCGACGGCTAGAGACCTAAACGCCGAGGTATCAACAGGTCCCCAGCCGTCTTCAGGATGAGGGTGTGGGTCTCTGGCTCGACCGGTCATGTTCCAACCGAAGAAGACATGAGACGGAGAGGAATTGAAAAGGAGTTGCCGTAAATGCGGAAGGGTGGACAATGATGCTCAAGGTTGCCACGGCAGCGCTGACAAAAGGACTGCTTATGTCGCATTTTAGGTTCACAACAAAAGATGCGATGGTCATGCCGTCGACGATTGGCTGGCGCAAAGCCTCTCTAAGGGCGAGGGTATCCGCGAGGGAGTTGTGTGGAGTGAGCCGGAAGTAGTCGATGGGAGGGTAGACCAGGACACTTTCGTAAGACGTGTTGAAGTAGTCCCAGGCCGGCATAGGCCGAAAGGATGGACCATGCGGCGGGTTCGACGACAAAGCGCAAGAGGAAGACGTAGCTGACGGAATCGATGACGACGAGGGTATGGAGAGGAGCGTGAATGGTCCGTTGTAGAAATTTTCAGTCTTACCTTTGGCTCCTTTGGTCAAGGTAGAAGACGTGATTGGCAGGCTTTGCAGAGGTTCGGGCGTTGGAGATGATGGCATCGGTAACGAGGAGCAAGACGTCAACGGGGACCCCGGCCGGACGCTCAGTCGCCGGGATCGAGTCGGACGTAGACGTGGGCTCCATATCATCGGAGGATGAGCAGATGGCGGCCAAATCAGTTATCGTGAAGTCGTAAAACCATATCAAGACGATGTGTGCAGTATTGCTGCCCCCGTCTTGCAGAAAAAGCGTAGGTGAGGTGCAAACGCTGGGAAGAAAACACAGCTCAGCAGAAGAAGGAGCGGTGTTGTGTTGGGTTTGACGCAAGGTGTGCGAGAAAGGCAGGTACGGGAGGATTGCAACGCAGCTGCCTGGATGGGCGGCACTTTGGGGAGGTGCGATTCAGGTGCCGCCATCGTACCTTCCACCTCTGCACCCGCGACGAGTACGTACTGTGCCAAGGCATCTATGGCAACCTGCCTTGGATGCCTAAGGTAAGGTTCTTTACCGTAACGTAGGTAAGGTACGCTATCGTATGGTATCTTAAGGCAAGGTCAGGTAAGGTGAATCAAGAGCCTTTCAAGTACGTAAGGGGTACCTCAAGGTTGGTCGGGTGCCTTGGTAAGCGATCTTGGCTCAAAAATGTTCACTGGCGGTGAGACCGATGATGTGTTTGGCGCTCATCTCCACAACTACAAGGGGATGGATGACGAAGGCTACTGTACTACAACTTGGAGGTCAGTTTTGTGAGGATTGTTGTAGACTGTGCAGGGTCTGGTGATAGCGATGAGGTTCGGAGGACGGGTTGACGGCGAACGAGATGCTGAGCTCCTCTTCCACCAATGAATCGGGTCATCATCCTTCCGCCTTGCAGTGTCGTGTCTATGGCTGCTGTGGTGTGAAGTTTCTTCCTTACTCCATTCCTGTGTAGTCTCGCGCTCTTCGATTCTACGGTAATTGGGCAGGTTTCAATACCTGACATTAGCAGAATAACTGTTTTGACGATCAGAGAGAGAGGTCTTAATATTCTTATCACTCGTCCGAGACAAGGAGTGGACATCGGTTCTGATCTGGGAGTAACGCTACTACATGAAAGTTGCGCTTGGTTTGCCTACGGCAAATGGCGTCCAGATGACCCAATTGGTCCGACTTTTTGCAAGCAACCACGACATTGCCGCAGCCGATCCGCATCCATCCTACAATATACCTAGACGCTAACAAACCTTTCCTTGCTAGTAGTAGTACATTTGAACCAGGCACAGCAAAGAAGGATGCAGTGATTAAAATTCAATATGGAATGCATCGTTCCACGCTTACTTACATGATATTGGTCCTTACTCACGGTGTTCATACCAGGTTAATGGGTGACAGACACCCATCTTGCGTAGCCTGAAGTCCAGTGCAGTAGAACAACCCTTCACAGGGCGAAAAACGAACGAGAAATGTACCTCAAGTAGTTGACCAGCTAACAATATAGAAGGAGACGTGTTGTTCTACCTTCAGGGGCAGAGAATAAGCAAGCGGAGTGATAGAGGTCATCAAGATTACATAAGTAACAGTCTTAGGAACCTTTAAAGTGGTTGTGCGGGCTCTTCCAAGGCAGGCTGCTGCTTCTTGGAACTGATGGATGTCAGATAGCTGGAAAGGCTTAAAACGGACTCCCTTGTCTCATAGAGGAGTATGATGACGCACCTGGAGCTCAGCCAAAGGTGTAGTATACTTCGAATGCTCATAAACTCAAATACTCCTTGTATACCCCCATCGTCACAAAAGTTTATATATTCGAGATCTTGTCAATCAAGATTGACTTATTATAGACCAAGGAAATTACAGGCCACGGTTCCCCCTATTTCACATGCGTTGTTTAAGCCCGTAGAAACAAATTCACCGGCAAATAGTAGGCTAGGGTTCACATGGTCAAATACGCGGGATTTATCGCAATAACTTGAATGATCGTAGGAGCATTACAAGCTCTGCAAAGCTCTCTTGATATCTTGCTGTTTGCTCCAGCACAGAGACACCCGCGAACGCTCCTCACAGGGGAGCCTTGGGTAGGATTCCCCCTTTCCGTTTAGTAGTCGATTCGCGAGTTGACCTCGTCGCACAGAAAACATTACCTCCTCCCCTGTTTACCCTTTCGCCTCTTTTCAAGAGCGTTTTCGAGATCAGGTCTAAGGTAAGAATATAGCTAATCGCTGTTATAGCCCTTGAGTTAACCAATCATCAATCTTGCTTGCTGACTTTGGCTTGGCTGTGAGCCTTCGTGGTCAGCCGGACAAGGTGAACAACATCCTGTGGGGAACAGACAACTGTCAGAAACCCGCTATATTTCATGGATCAAGAGCCCTTAAAACGATAATAGCAGAAGTTGCCCCTTAAAAGCTTACAGATACCCTGTTTGGATGTTACAGTTATGCTGTGGAGGATTGGTTGACTGGCGTCGTACTTTACATTTTTGGCTGCCAGTTTCCTCACTCCTCCGATGAGCTCGACAGTACAGAATATTCTTACATACTGGTAGAGCAGCTTGATAAAGAACGGTTCGAGTATCATTTACCTTGCTGGGACTCTAGGGAATCTAATGCCTGATCTCATTTATATGACGGTTGTTGTCATCCCGAGCAGAAGTACAGAGCGGAGCGGTACTCAAGTCATCGCTGGATGCGAGGAGCATCGGGATACAGTGTTTACGATAGCTATTCTCACTGAAACGAGGATCGCAAGGCAACAACAAGACGACGTGATCGATACTTCGTAGCGGAGTATACCGGAGTGGTTTCATTGTTGTATGTGCTCATGCTTTCTTGATCAGGTTTCCAGAAGGAACTCCGCAAGGAAACACAAGTGTTTCTCGTAGACTCGCCATGTCTAACAGTTCTATTTTTACTCATTCCATGCCCAAATTCTTTCTGGGTCCGAAACCGAAAACTTGAATAATATTCAATGTTGCAAATGTTGAAGCCCGCTACTCACGAACTTTCAGGCTTGCATAACATTGCAGAGGCTTGCGGGTCAACGTCTCAATAGCATCGTAGCTCGACAAAGCCTCGGGACAGCGCTGGAACTCAAAGGCCCATACCAAGAGTGTCGTTAATAACTTCAGTTCCATGTATGCCAACTTACGCCCAAAGCATCCTCGGAGGCCAAGGCCAAAGGGAATGTTCGGGCCAGCTGTCAGGCTGAAGACTTCTTCACCCTTCTCATTCTTAACCAGCCATCTTTCAGGCATGAACTTGCCCATGTTCTCTTCGTCCCAAACTCGTACCCCGTGCTCTTTTGCCGCTAACTGGCATGACGGGCTTCGTAAGCTCTCGTCAATGGGATGCCCTGGCTCTGTAAAACTGGGGCCAATGTTCGGAATAATTAGGTTTGTTCCTTTGGGAATGTGGTGACCTAGAATGATTGTATCTTCTTTACATTGTCGTTCTTGGATTATTGCTGTATGGGCGAGTCGGAGCATCTCTTCAACAACAGCATCCAAGTAAGCAACACTCGATCCGGTGATTTCTGTATGTGAAGGAAGACGCTTCTCAGTAAGAGCAGACGTGTAAACACTGTGGAGTGTCTCAAGCAGTCTCTTCTGAACGTTGGGGTTGTCTGATATGAATTTGACTCCCCAACACAGCGTCGTACTTGTAGTGTCGTGACCGGCTACAATGAAACCCAAAGTCTGGGAAAAGCTGCGTCAGCAAAGCGTCTAGTAACCGTAATAAATGGCTTCTCACCTCGTCTCTCATGTTATTGCACCAGTATACTGGATGGCGACCGTCTTTGTGGGCTAAAACGTTTTCCTTCTGTACCATTAATTCAATAGCTGACTTTATTTTATTGTCGCCATGGTTTTCACCATCGATCTTGAGTCGTGCAGCTGCTCCCAAGATCTGTTCTTTGAGAAAGTCATCCCTGATGGCTCGTACACGTCGGACACTCGGCTTGAGTCCTGTAAGCAACCACGCAAGCTTTGGGAATCCACTTTCGGCCACGCCCGTAACATGTTCCACCGATTCCAACATTGCTGCGAAGGCGGGGTGTATAGGTGCCTCAGGAAATGCAAGTGCCGTCCCATTAGTCACCGCATTATGCAGCTGCTGCACTTCGAGATCCGAAAGCGACTTGATCTTCGCATCTTGTGGTATGAGTGCTCTTGTCGATACCGCATCGCCAAAACCAAAGTCGAAGACTGCATCCAGGGCAGCATAAAATATGTCCTCCTCTGCCAAAAAGGGGACTCCGTTGGCAACGCTTGCTTTATGCTTCCAGAGCTCTAACAGATTCAGAGCACTTTTGTAAATGTTGGGAGCTGCGACATTATGAAGGAACGCCGGTGTCATCAAGTCCTGGAGTAGGCGGCGGTGTGCTTTCCATTCGGGCCCGGTCTTGAGATTGATATGGAATGATGGTATATCGCCGCCGAGGACGTCAATGGTGAAATCGGAGCGATCAAATTCTTTCCGTCGCATGAGTATGTCTTGCCCTTCCCGGAAGTCTAAGAGGACGACGGACGGCTTTTGGAAAGGCCCGAGAAAGACTTGGAATAAAGGACTTCTGTAGCGGACAGATTGATTGACGACCCAGGCAAAGATTTCGTTCGGAGATTCTTTTAGGATTCGCGGAATATCGCCAAAAAGTGTTTTTGTGGCCTCCTTGTTGTACGGAATCCCAGGGATCGGCTTCGGAAGTAGGTGCTTGTAAAGAGAATAGAGAAACACAGATAGAGCTGTGGCCAACGTGGTCAAGATACCAAGCCCCGGCGTCGGAGAATTTACGATTGGGATGTCTAACATGTTGACGATGTTGTACAATATTTGGATGGAGAGCGTTAAAAGATGTATCGTAGGTCGCATGATATATATACTGATCACTGGGAGTTCGTAATTGCCCAGGGTTACGCGCCATTTTCCACAATCCCACCAGTGCAAAGGGTGTATGTATCACAAATCCTGTGTTCTCCGTATTCTAAACTGGCGATGTCCTGCACCGGCTGCCGCGGGCCTCCGGAATGACGACGGGGTGGGCTCCACTAATGTAGATCAACCACTCGAAATTGGACGCTACCCGCGGACACATAAGGAAGGCTTAGCGGGCAGAAATAATGCCGAAGTGCCAGGCCAGTAGGGTGGTCTAAGGATCTGAAAGAGTTGACGAAATACCCGAATGAATACTCACTTAGGGGAAACATTGAAGGAACTGCGTGGGCGGTTTATCCGCGAGGTTCAACCTAAGTATTACAACTCGGGTCTGGCCGGGTTCCAGTTACTCCCTTTGGGCCCTTTGGGTTGACTTTTAGACGCCAAGATGAGTATCCCGGTTTCGTCTGTATCATCAATGTCGACATAAGGCTTTACACTCTTGGTTCTCTCTTAGAGTTTTAGCAAAACAGACACATGCTGCGTTCAGTATAGAAATCGATACACTAGCTATATTTCCGTTGTGATAATGCTGGCGGGAATAATAGGTAACCATTTTGTTACGATACGTCTTACTCATGGCGTTTGAAATAGACTTATCGCACCTGACTTAAATCCTCATGCGATTCAAATCTAAAAATGATGGCAGAAGTTATTGAACATTGAAATTCGGCGTTATTACTCTGTTCCTTTTCCTACGCGGATTGTATGTATTTGAAGCGAGAGCTTTCCCGTAGGCATGTTTGTAACCATTGATCCACACGGCGTGAGTTCCCGCTGGTGTTGTCGTAATGTGCATGCCAGGTCTGAATGTGAATGCTTTTTTGCCTGTAATTTGAGATGACTGATAACGCTTGGACGCAAAGCATAAAGGTTCCTCACTCTGAAAAAGTCGTTTTTAGCTTCAGCAAGTCCGCGGAACTGACTGAGGAGCATGGACCCCGGACACGGAGAGTTACTGCTTGGTGACGTGAGTGGAGAAGCTAGATGTAGCCGCGAACGCCCGGCACGCGACCGTTCTTTTTGAGAAAACGTATATTAAAGTACGAATATACCTAAGAGCATCTCGACAAAGGGCATTGACCGAGATGTGCTTAGGTATACTAGTTCTTGGCACTAGACTTTGATTTAAGTTAGATATACTGGACGTTGTGATTGGTATTGTTATTCAAACATCCGCCGACAAGATGATCGCTGCGCTGCGGGATTGGATGCGCTGTTTCCATCCACTTAACCCAATTCAAAATGTGGCCATCACGGCCGCCATAGACGCAAGGCCAGTTCAAATCCTTCCTGATCGCCCAGGCGTTCAAATGATTGCTTCAGCCGTCGATACTAGCAAATCTAAAAATTTCAAGTCTTCCACTGCCTCTGTTCATTCGTTAGGCACGCTGGACGGCACTGCCAATGTTGCAAACACTGGTGGTCTTCCCCATACTGCTGTTCCAGTAGCCTAGAGTTGAACCTCGTTCTCGACGCCAACCTCTTGGGTACTATGTACTGCTCCGAGTTCTCTCTGAGAGCGAATTCGGTCGTGAAGGTGTCGAGCAATTTTACGCTTGACAAGCTCCCCCAAGTTGGAGGCCGGGGCAAAGGGTGCGTCAGGCCGTACATCCTCAGCAAGCATAAAGTGCTTTAATTGGCCAGGTGGGCCGCAAGGGAATACAGTCGTACAGCGACTCGTGTTGAATGCATCAATCGGAGCCTAAGTTTGAAAAACGAGTAATCTTAGGACCATGTGAGTAGTGGTGCGATTGGGCCTCGATGATGTGGCCAAAAGACGATAAGTAAAACTCTAGAGATCTTACCAAACCCCTATTGCTAAAATGGGTTCGCCTGATAAGGCCACAAAATCGATTAGGCTCCTTTGGGAAACGGACCTCATTTAACCACTGGAGCATCCGTTGTTAATGACGGAGTATTGCTGTGCTAGGTATAGTAAATAGGTAGTAGTCAGTAATGGTAAGTACTGAGCATCTTCAGCTGCTGTTGTCCTACCGTCATCGAGATATCTCAGCCAATCATTCCGCGATCGGCTGGCAGAACTTTCCAGGTTACCTAGCGCCTTCGGGAAATGGCCGATTCTGTTTTGAAATGTTGTTTCTTTCATCATGAGAAAAGAAGTGCTTCTGTCCCTCAAGCGAGTGGCCTGCTAGAGTGCCGTGCTACGTACTATCGAGCTTGTGTCAAGCTTATCCTAATGAAAACCAGTACGTTAGGCATGCGGTCATCGGCGTTCATCAAGCAAAAGCCTCTCCCTTGTCTCATCTGTAACGGTTGTTAGCAGTAACCTAAAATCCAAGCACTAGTCGTCATCATTGGATTCTGTCGAAAGCGGTATCAACGTTGAACACGACAAGTTTCCTTGACGTTCTGAGACGTCATCATCAAGAACTACCGAAAGCTTTTATCTATATCGTATAAAGTACAAGAACAACGACTAGGGCTTCAGAAACACGTTGAAATCGGTCAGTATCTTTGGGAGAGATCTTTTACCGCAATAAAGTCCTCATAATACCAGAAGTTGAATGTTAAATCAGGATTTTATTTACAAAGAAGGAAGGTCTAGGATAAATCTTGTTTTTGGTTTAGACTTCCTCCACGCTGTCATAATTACGATACGGAATACATTAATTAACGTCATTAGATTTCTGGTTGCAGTGATATTTAATCCTTTTTAATAATGTAATACCTCTCCAATCAACCGTTTCGGACGTTTTAGGTTTAGTTGAGTATGACTTTGCACACTAAGACATTTCCGTTTGTATTATCATTTCACTCAGACTTACGAAGAACATGACCTCCAACTCCGTTTTCAGACTTCTGAGCATACCAAAAGCTAATGACAGTTACTACCTTAGTATGTAATAAAAGAACTCAGCATTCGTATCCTATATATCTTCGAAAACAGAGAAATATTGATAAACCTATGAAGCTGCTATCACCTTTGGTATATACCAAGGCAGTTAGAATAGTAGGTTACCTTCGTTATCCTCTAAAACAACAATCATGAAGCTTGCTCTCAGTCTCTCTTTCGCTGCACTCGCTTGCGCTGCTACCACCAACGTCAACAAGCACGATAACCCCCTTCGTGTAACGATCGAAGCTGTCGGCAACTCTGGCGTTAAAGCTAGTATTACTAACACAGGCACAAAGAAGCTAAAGGTCTTGAAGACTGGCTCTTTACTAGATCAGTTGGCTGTCGAGAAAGCTGAGGTTTTTACTGGGTGTAAGTCTACACAGATAGATACTGCTTTTGTATAAACCACTAATGTTACAATAATACAGCCAAGAAAGTGAATTTCGACGGTATTCGCCTTCGCCTCCAAACTAACAATCTTCCAAACGAAGCTTTCGAAACATTCGACGCGGGTCAAACCGTTGAAGTCAATTGGGACGTTGCCGAGGTTCACGACCTTAGTGCGGGCGGCAAATATGAGATTGTTGCCCAAGGATCCTTATCCTTTGCCGAGGCCAACGGCAATGAGATAACTGGTGTCTCCAGCTTCCAATCTAACGTTTTAAGTGTTGAGGTTGATGGTGCCTCGGCCGCTAAGACTCGACATGATTTTCACAAACACGTCAAGCGCGCAGATATCCAAAAGGACTGCACTGGTACCCAGCGCGCTGCGAGTATCAAAGCTCTCAGAACCTGCCGCGACCTTGCCAGAGCAGCTTCATCCGCTGCTGAATCTGGACCGGCGGACAAGATGGAAGAGTACTTCAAGTCTTCAACAACTACCACCCGCAACACTGTCGCAGACGTCTTTACTAAAGTAGCTGAGGAGTGCAATTCAACTACGTCTGGCGTTTCCCGGCTTTTCTGTACCGACATTATTTCCGCCTGCGCTCCTGGTATTATCGCTTACACTGTTCCGAGCGAATCTTACATAGTCAACTGCCCTACTTTTTTCACCATACCGACTCTGTCCAGCACTTGCCATGCTCAAGACGGAGCTACAACGACAAGTAAGTCTTGATCTGGTCCACCCTGTAGCTTCTAGAGCTAATGTGTCACGCTTGTCAAAGTTCACGAGGTCACACACCTGCTTCAGATCATGGGCACAACTGACCAGTCCGCTTGTTATGGATACTCTTGCGTCCTAAGCTTGACTGCTGATCAAAATTTATACCACGCTGATACTTATGCACTGTTTGCGAATGGTCAGTTAAGGTTCAATTTAAATTCGAGCCTTGAGCACTAACAGTATATAGCGATTTCCGCCAGATGCTGAGCTTCGTAACAAATTAACGGCGTTCCATGCGTGTTACCACGTCTTAGTGGATATTAACAGCCACACCAATTCGTAAAAGAACGCGCTTCTCAGTATAACGTCCGTCACGTAGATGTGGCCCACCCCCACATACGGCTCACCTCAAAAACGATGGGATAGATCGCGGCCAGCGATTTCAATCGATTAATCAACCACCACCCGCTACCACTACTATACAGGCTTCTTCGTCACTAGGGCTTTTAGACCTTTTAGATTCATCTAAAGTGGTTTTAACGTTACCGGCCTCTACTTAGGCCTTCTTAATAGCCTTAATATTAGTAAACTTTAAATTAAGGCTGGTCTTAACCTTTATCCTCTTCTTAGCTCTATTACCTCTATTTTAAGCTTTTAGTACCTTAAGCTCTTATTTAGTAAGGGTTAATTTATAATCTATTTTATCCTACCCCTTTTAGACCTTTTAAAAGAGTAGCCGCTATATACTACTATAGTTCTATAGTTTACTATATAGCTTAAGTTAGCCCTTAAGATCGCTAGCCTTCTAAGGAGTAGACTATAGGACGGTAAACATAACTATTACCTACTTATTAATAGCCCTATTATTAACTAAGACTCTTAAAGCTAATTTACTTTAAGTAACTAACGTTAATAGCTTTTAGAGAAGTAATAGGCTTATTAGTAGCTTAGCTATTAATACTAACTATAGCTTTATTAATTTAAAGCTACTCCTTATATTCTAAGGGCTAAGGGTAGCTTAATAAGCCTTATTATAATAAATAAAGAAGTTTTATTTCCTAACTATAATAGAATTGTCCCTCTAAAGAAGGTATTTAAGTTACTTTTTATAAGCTGCTTTAAGGGGACTAAAGACTAAATAATCTAAAGGCTAAAGAACATAAGAGGTATATAGAGGTAGGTAGAGGAGCTATATATTATTTTAAAAGTATTACTAAATAAAATTAATAGTCTTATAGCTACTATAACTACTTAGGATTAATAAGTTAGCCTAATAGTTACCCCTATAGTCCTTTTAGGAGATCTATAGAATAAAGACCTTCTCTAGCTATTCTAAAGTAATAAAGTTAGTAGTCTACCTATTATTAGTTACTATAAACTATTAGGGAGTAAAGGGACTAAGTTCTAAAGGGAACTACTACTACTAAAGTAACTTACCTTTAAATATTATAAAAGGAGGTAGTAAGACGCTTATAGCTAAGATATACTTAATAATTAACGTTTAGGCCTAAGATCTAAGCTATTTCTTTTAAACTAAGGACCTCTTAGAGACCTTAAGTACTAAGCTATTAGATCCCTTACCCTTAAGGATCCTAATTTTATTCATATTATATTAATAGGATAGATTAATAGCCTTAATCTTTAGTAGGTCTAATTACTTAAACTAATACTTAATTATATTAGTTAAGGCTCTATTAATACGTTAGGAATTAATTGCTTTAACTCTTTAGACCTTAATTACTAAATTCCTTTAAAGGAAGGCTTAAACTTAGTTCTTTTTAAGCTATAGAGATCCTCCTCTTTACTAAAGTATACGCTTAGTAATATCCTTTAGTTATTAATAGGTTAGTAAGCGGCCTATAAGAGCCTGGATTTATACCTATTTAGCTAGCCTGTTCTCTTATATAAGAGAAAGCCTCTAAAGATTNAGTAAAGGCTATACTTTAAGGCTANNAGTACCTTAAATATAGCGCTAAAGTATAGTCTTTAGAATCGCCTAAGTAGAAGCAGCCTTATTAATACTCAGCCCACTAATAATAGCCTTAAGGGCCTGGTTAACGTTATATTCTAAGTATTAAGGCATAATAGATTTAAAAGGTGTTTCTAAAAGATAGATATAATTATAGTTTAAATGGTAGTACTATATG
This sequence comes from Colletotrichum chlorophyti, assembly GCA_001937105.1. NCBI lineage: Eukaryota > Fungi > Ascomycota > Sordariomycetes > Glomerellales > Glomerellaceae > Colletotrichum > Colletotrichum chlorophyti. The sequence continues at coordinate 34,895 of MPGH01000064.1, read as the reverse complement.
GGTTTAAGTTAAGGGGTGAAGATTCTGATGAGGGATTTTAAGGTGGGCCGCATATGGGGGTGTGCCACATCTACGTGACGGACGTTAGAGTATCAGTGGAGCTGTGTGCTTCTGGCCTTCAAGTGCCTAGATAGGCCAGAACCGGAACCGAGTACCTTAAACAGTGGTTTTAACAACATCTTTTAGTATTTTCCATTGAGTCTACCACACGAACAATGGGGGTCGATAATTTTCAAGACGTCTTTCAGCGACAATAAAACTAATCACGTTACGGAATCAGTTTTTGGTTTAGTAGAGTCAGCGGAGGCTCGCACATTGGTATCACTTTTCAGCAGCAATCTACAGCCTAACTAAGAGCCCATAACTACTCCGACAATAAAGCTGTGCATCCCCGCGAAAGCCTGCTGTGATATACAGCCCTGATGATATACTCTGACAGGGACGAACTAGTCACAGTTGGGACCTGAAGGATCTTAATGGACTTATTTCTCCCTCACGCGCGTAAACAGACGCTGAACGCTGCTTGAAAACTTTGCTGAATTGAGGCTGCGGCTGCGAGGAGAAGCTTGTAGGATTGAGAGGTTAACCACTTTTTCGTACATGGTTGATTTTTGATATCGGCGAAGCGGATACCTTCTACTTGGCCGCAGTGCGGCGAATGCGTGTAAGAGACATGGTCGCTGCAATAGAAGGCAGTTGTTTAAGGGTTGAGTCTGGTCTCAGAGACCCCGCGGCACTAGGGAGAAACTGGAAACCCTAGATTTTAGCTACATCGGTTATTGTGAGTCCAACAATGGTCGACTGGATTGAGTTAATAGGATCCAACAGGCCACATCGAAACTCAGGCGCCCGTTGTTCCAGGCCACGCAAGCAGTGACAATTTTATAGCCTGGAGATCGGGCTAGACCGACACTTAGAACTCTGAGCCTAGGCTGTGATTATAACCTGCTTGAAGGGGGGTATTCACTCTGGGGTAGCGAATGAGCACAATCTATACTATTATCGGTGACGCTTAAGTATTTCAGGTATCCCTAACGCCCGTATCTGGGTGTGGGCCCGAAATATGATTGAGGCTAGAGGCTTCCCGGAGGGATGGATTTAGAGCGATATTCACTAATTAGCGTCTGCATTTGTGAAACGTTGACACAAGCATTATGTTCATTAGGCAGCCTCAACCGGTTTGCGCTGTTGTTGCTGCTCACGTCTGGTGTGGGATAGTACTGTTCCTTGATTGACAAAGGTTTACAGTGCCTAAACTAAACCGATCATTCAATATACGCACAAGGCATTTGCTTTCTACGTAGGAGACGTAAGAGAAGTTCCTTCCTCAAAGACCAATCGGATTTGAAGGCTCGGTTATTTTTCAAACTTAAACCGTGAAACGTCTGTAGGTGTTCGTAGCTCAGCTCGGGTGAGGCAATCCTTACTATTCATCATCAAAAACTCAATATATCAACCTCAATCCAAGCCTATTATTAACACTTTTTTTTTTTAATGCAGATGCCTTCAGACTAAAATGTAGTAATCAGCATGGTTGTCTCCACTTCATAGGCAAGTGGTTAGATTTTAGTAGATCGTGCGTTTATGGCTTCGACAATCCTGTCACTTCCGACCCTATCACACCACGCATTTTTTCCTAGTATATCTCAAGCAATTACCGGAGCCCTTTCTCCCCCAAAATGGAAAAAGGTAAGGAGAAAAAAAGAGAAAGAGGCGAAGAGACTAGACATCTCACAGTTACGTCTGAAGCAGGACTCTAACCTATCATAGAATCGCCTCAAACTATACACCCTACTCAGTACGTAAATTTGAATGGTAGTTGAGTTTTACGGAATTATCGGAAGACCCCTGCACGGTTCTCGGCGGCAGCTCGGCCCGTTGTTCTCGAGAAGGTTTCTCGCGGAGCAGTTCAAATACCGACCCAGTAGGAACATCGTCCGTGCATATGATTGTACTCACCTTTCAAAGTTCCTGGAGTTCACCTGATCTATCTTTCGAGAAAATCTTTATTCAATGGCTCGTGGTGGTTTCAAAGTATATGTATCCTCGGATTGCTGAGCGCAGCAGCTTCAGTACCGTTCTCGATCTCATCAGCTCAGATTCCCGTTGTTGATGCGGTAAGAGCCAAATCTCGGCTTCTTACAGAGTCTCTGTCTTAAAGGCGTTTTTGTTTTGAATCTTCCACTACTCGCTAGCAATTTTCGTTCCGAGGTTTTGGGTAACTATTTGCCTATAGCAGAAAAGATTGATCTATGTCCCAGACTTAGAAACCGCCTTTGTTACGGAGTAACTGCTTATCCCACCTGAGCCGAATCACCAATGGCACTAGCAGGGTCTGCGTGAATTCTACACATGAGGCTGCCGGATTAGCTTCAGGGCTCCGGCAATCAAATTACATTCAGTCTTGGCACGTAGCTTCAGAGGCCGCCTTCATTGGCTCAGGTATCAATCATTTCTTAGGTTGTTAATGTTGGTGGTTGATGTGCACCTCTTAGGCTTCTTTCGAATGGTCTGGAACATGATATTTCGACAACAAACATATGCCTACGTGTTATTGGACAGATATGGAACTCAACCTCATTACCTCGTCTTGTGATATCCGGGCTATGTTTCACCATTTACAAGAAAACCGCTCACCAGACATAGGACGATATGCGAGTCACCGGAAGTCGTGTATCGTGGTAGAGGACATGTCACCACCAGGAAGAATATAAAGTCGCACCAGCTTTCCGACAAATTGCAGTGTCAGTCGCAGATGTGAGATTTAATCACCAGACATCCTTATTAAACTAGTCTACACTCATAGTCTCAGGATTAATTTTCCAAGATGAAGCTCTCTCTTCTTTTTGCTGCTACATTACTACTGGTATCCACTGCAGCTCCAGTCTTGCCGCCCACTCCCAGAGCTACCACTCCGAAAAGTGGCAGTTCGAGTAGCACAAAACCAGCATACATAAGCTACGGGGCACTTATTCGCAACCATGCCCTCCAGCCGAAAGGTCCTGGCGCACAAGCGAACGATTATAATCATGGTTGCAGCGCCGTTGCGAGATGTTCACGCCGGCCTGAACAGGTATATCACCGCACAATAAGCCATGTATAAGGTTTTCATTCTTACGTGTCGTATAGAATTCGAAGAACGTGTGAAGGGGCTAAGAGCTTAGGGCTGAGGATACCGAATCTGAAAAGAGCTGTCGACGCTGAAAACCTGTAGTTAGCATACGAAAACTACAACTGAATGTACCTTAGCCCGAAGAGAAATGAAATAATTGCTCACTTTCCTACGTCCTCGTTTGGACCGACACATCTCTACTCTGAACAAGCATTCCACGCTTACCTAGTACATAAGAAGATTGATCACCGTAAGTACTGGGGCAGGGTCATCACGTCAAGGCATCACAACTTGCTCAGTAATGCAGGAGCCTGGCATATTTCACTTCTACGTAAGGCAAGACATGTCATAGCTCGTAAGCAAAGTCAACATTGACGATACTGTTTGCCCAGCCGCATTTGGCCTTTGTTGGCCCTTTTATCAGGGCTAGCTACCACTTTGCTTTATGACGGCTATCGTCAATAACAGGTCAAACCCCGTCTTGTCGAGCTTGAGGTTGAAGGCGGTTGTGTCTTCAACATCTACCTGCACAATTTCTCCATCATCGCTGTCAAGAAAAGACTTCCAGATAGCTCGGGAGCTGACGAGCCACTGAAGAATCAAGCAGGGTTTTCCTTCTCTATGTATCCTCCGAAGCGAAAATTTTGTAGGAGGACCAAAACATCAACTCACAACCACCGTCATGTCTCTGTTGGCTGCCAGGAACATAGTAGAAAGTGAAGACTCAGTGGAGGCGAGAAGACGGACAGCGAAATCACGAAGGGCGAATCCAGTGGTGTGTACTGTCATGAATTAAACGGACGAATTTGTCGGCCGACACGTCCTCTGACATGTTATTTGCAGTGTTGATATTTGTAGATTATGAAGTGAGCATTGCTCAAACCGGCAGTTGAGGAGATGCCTGAGACAGAGATCACCAACGCTCATCACAGTAAATGAACGCCCTCATGACCAACAGCTTGGCAGAGCTGGCATGCTAGTTGAGAAATTAGCCGACACTTAGTAAGGGACTACGAATGTCAAGTTCTGCAGCAAGCGAGCGGAGTGTATATCAGAAAAAAATGGTTAAAGATGAAATCTGGCAGATTTGTGCCACTTGACTTGAATCACAACAGAAAGACACAAGATAGAGGTTGAAATGCTCAGAAATGCCTACATGGCGCATATCTAAATCATATTGTTGTCCCAATATGTTTGGGTAGTTACGAACTTACAAGGTTGAACATGCAACGGACATTCAGTGTGACTCCAACGTATCAGAACAGGCATGCAAACGACCTATGATTGAGTCCCTCATAGATACTGAGCAATCTCATGACGTTATCGCACCACTCTCGAAAAGAAATCATGTGCTGAAGATAGTTGTAGCTACGAAATAGTTCCAAAGATGTCAATCTGACAACGCCGGTGTTGCAATGACAACACCTAATCGTTCGCCCTAAGGCCTGACCAGGGCCATTTAATAAAGCTTAGAGGTGCGGGCCTGTTTTTCTGTCTTTGACAATTCTCTTCACAGTTCGCCCACTCAGAATCACAGATAACGACGCTTGATGACTCCGGTATTCTTGAGAAAGGTTTGATCGCAAGGGCAGGATACCGAGGCCATGCCTTGAGGAGGCCATGTGACGATCTGCCTCAGCTCGAGAAAGTAATTTAGCTTCAGCCCCTTCGACAAGGTTTTATATGTTCCTTTTCCTTAGCCGCGAATCAACGGCCCCAACGTTATGATCCTAATCTGTCAGAATTACGGTACAGGTTGACTTTCTTGAGAATTAGGCGGGTGTGATCGTATGCAACGGTACGTGACAATATTGAGAGCGTATGTGTATCGTTGAAAGATGTTGCCTGATTGCAGGTAAATGAGAAACGCATTAGATTTGATAGAGAGTTCGTTGGCAGGGCAAGTGAGAAAAGGTACAGCGAAGTTCCGGCCATATCCACACAGTGACGGCGATGTGGTACGCAACTGCCCTGGGCCTAGATCTGTGTATAATACCAATTAGGTCGATTATTTCAGGCAAGGTATCTATCTGTTCTTCCGTGCAACGCTATCAGATTGATAGTTTTAGTGGTGTGCGCGTCAACGCATGTAACACTTCTTCGGGACACCACGAACATAACCTTGTATAGACATAAGCTTTCCGCAGATGTAGCCCGCATAACATAGAATGCAGATTGTTGCTGGACTTGCATACCATGGCTGTCAACATGCTCTGCCTTAGAAAATCTATACAGCCACGAGCTTTTGGGTGAGATGAAGGAAGAGGTTGGCGAAATGTCCCAGCCAGTCCGTGGCTAATCAGGCCTAAGATCAGGCCTAGCTCAACATTTCTTGATTACCCTAGTCAGAAAAGGTCGTCTGAGTCGATCCTCAGCTAACACCAAGCTGCGGCCTCCGACTTTCCAGCTCCGACTTTGGTCAACATGCATATATACATTGGATGGTAGCATCGGATGCTAGCCTTCCCTTGAACAGACTCTTAAAATCAAGGTATAGCTAACTGCTTGCTTCACTAGACAGAAAGCCACCCGAAATCCCTTTTGTCTGGAGCTTGGCCGGCGCCGCTCGGGATTGTGGGTTTGGCGGACGCAGTTGAGCACGTCACTCGCCGGCTGGGTGTATCGGCGATGTCATAGCCGTCCATTCAGTTGCGTGCCCTAACGGAAGAAGAAAATGCAAAGTCGAGGGGACATCAACGGCGGCCGGAAAACTAGAAATCAGTTAAAAAATAACTCAAATGTCTAATACAAAGACGTAGAAATATTAGTACTCCCTTATTATAGAGTACTAATAGTATAAGTATAAGTATCCCCTTAAAGTATAAGGCTATAAATAAGGGTATATAGAGACTATAGTATAAAACGTACTTAGGATAGTACCCCTTTTTAAAGTATTATTATCTCTTTTTATAGTTACGCTTCTTAAGTTAGACTTAAAACGTATAAATTTAATAGATTATTAATAATTATATAATGTAAGATCTTAAGTTTACTAAGTACGTTAAGAGAGTAAATATTTACTTAGAAGATAATTAACTTATAGGGCGCTATAAAGTATACCTAAAAATAGCCTTTTATAGTATACTAACTATATACTAACTTAAGGGATTAGTAATCTTAGATTTAAAAGCGATTATATATATATTTAATAACGTTTTATAGTTTAAAACGCTTATAATAGCCTTAAAGAGCGATTATTTATAAATAGGGACTACTTTAGTAGCTATTAAGGCGTATAGTATAGCTAAGATTAAAGTTAGTTAGTAAGGGCTACTATTTATAGCTATTTAGCTTAAAGCTCTATAGCTATAAAGGGAAGCCCCCTTTAGTAGGCTTAAGCTCTTTAAAGTAGGCCTCTATAGCGCCTTTTTAAGTAACCTTATTTCTTACTTATAACTATAGATATATAAGATATAATAAGATATAAGCTTAAGTAATAATTACCTTTACTATATAAACGGTATATATATATTATAGCTAGCCTTTTAATAGTAAGAGGTTGTTATAACCTATAAGATACGATAGGACTAAGGACGCCTAAACTGTTACAGCACACGTAAAGGTCAGGTATAGCGATGGTTCAACGTAGGGTTGGTTNTTCAACAAAGACTGAATCTTAGCCCTTCTTCCCTTCTGGAGGGAANTCGGGACCTATTATCCTAGAAGTCGGGGCTACTCTGCCCCGCTCAGTGATCACATAGTGACCTCACTTCCCCACTTTAGTATAACCTTTCCACTATTTCAGCTGAAAGGCCACTGTTCAGTCCCCTTTTAGGGTCCTTTTCGTCTTTATCCCTATTACATAAACAGCTAGCGATTAGGGGCTATGTATGTATAAGGTATAGGAATAGAGGGGTCTTGCCTAGAACAGAAGAACTAAGGAAGAGTTATATAATAATAAGATAATAAGTAAGCTATATACTAAGGATATAGGTGCTATATCGTTAAGATATAGATCCTATATATTAAACGTATAGAATCCGTTTTTATAAAGAATAGTAATATATTATTAAGTAAGTATATAAAATAAGGCTAATCTAACTAAACTTATACCCTCTATAGCTCTTAAGTNNACCTTATTAACTTATATAACTAATTACTATATAAGCCTAAACCTATTAATTATACTAATAAGACCAGTATAGCACTCTAGTAAGATTTAGTTAGCGTTAAACCTTAGCTTCTGTTAGTAGACCCTTACTATTAGAAGGCTAGCTATAATAGAGGTCTACTAATAAAAGCTAACGCTTAACGTTAACCAGGTCTTATTAGTATAATTAATAGGTTTAGGCTTATATAGTAATTAGTTATATAAGTTAATAAGGTAGGTTAATATAAGGTTAACCGGTTTATAAAGAGTTAACTAAAAGATATCCTAAAATAAATTATAGAATTAATTACTAAAGAACTATAAAAGGTTTTCTAAGTACTAAGTAGTAGTCCCTACTATATACTTATAGTTTATAATATTAATTATATTAAAGTAATTATATATAGTAATTACTAATAAGCGCTTACTAAGTAAGCGCTTAGTACTTACCTTATTAATACTTACTTTATATTATCTTTATATAACTTTTTTATAGTTCTTTTATTCTAAGGGGTAGCTTTTATTCCTATACCTTATATATATATATTTATAATTCCTAACCGTTAGGCGCTTAAATAGTACCCCTTAGTTTACTATATTTTAATAAGTTATAATATTAGGTCTCCCCTTAAAAGGTTTAGTCCTTTAGACCTATAAGTAGGTCCTTTACTTTTAGGTTAAAAAGTTATTAATTATACTTTTTTAATAGTACTAATACTATATTAAGTTATATTCTTT
>MPGH01000063.1:169400-223454 GCA_001937105.1 Colletotrichum chlorophyti | reverse complement strand
ACCCACTCGAAGCTCGGACGGAAGGAACACAATTTTGGTGACTTTGTCGATGGATCTCTAGGATCATTTCCTGTCGTGCTACACAGTAGAAGGCATGACAAGCTTATAATATTTAAATTGGAGAACAAGAGGTGAATCCGGTTTTGATAATGAGAAGCAAATCCCGTAACCAAGTGGCCGTGGAACGCCCCGGTCGCCGTCCGGCGTATGACCTTCCGATGCTAGGCCGTTTTCACAAGCTGTGTAGGAAAATTGCAACCCCTTCTGGCCGGAGCATCACCTGCTTGTTTGAATAGACGCCGAAAATACAAGTGGTGGTGCACCTTGGTAACTCTCAAAGACGAGATACCTCTCAACATCTCGTCCCAGTACGGAGATAGGCAGGCTACCTGGACTAAAGTCGTACTTACCTAGTCGAAAGGGCTAGGGTTCATGAATACGTACCTTCCGTTTCTCTCATCAAGACATGTTCATATCAGGAAGGAAGGTGCAAGGTCACAATACCTCGTCAAGGGTTCCATCCGCATGAGATTGGGTTCGTCCTTGCCTCGATGGGGAAGAAAAAAAAAACGAAGTACTGCCAGTAACCTGCACCTTGGTACGCTCGCCGCCCTACCACATCTTACACCTGCATATCTGCGCCTGCATCTGCAACTCCTTCTTGGACACTTTTGCTCCACGTTTCCCATGTCCAACACAGACTGGAAACCACGGACACGGCCAAACCGAAGTCAAGCCTGGCCTCGATTGCGTCGTCCTTCGCTCAGCCGGGAAGTTGGGGCCTAGAAGGGATCATCCATCAGCTCATACAGTAAGTCTGGAGTCTCGCTCCGTATAACGCCATGTCCACAGTCGGCATGAGCGTGACGACCCCTATCAGGAGGCAAATTAATGGCTATGGGACAGGACGAACCTGAACCTGCACCTAGTTGCCACCCAATGGAATGAAGGGGAGCTCTTGGTACTGCTTTACCATTACATAGTACACTTTTTCTCGCACATGCTCGCCTCATCCGCCACCGTTTATCCATCAAATGGATCCACGGCATGGCGCATCCTTACCCGTGGCCCGCAGTCGCACCGGCACTGACTGGCCATGTTCCATCCTGACCGCCTTTCATTCGTCTTTTGCTGGACTCAGCCAGTCGGCACGACAAGCTCGACGCTTACCCATCTCGCACACAGGCCTCGTTGATCTTGATCCAAAATCTGCGGTGTACGGTAAAACGACCTCTACCTGTCTCAAGACATGGCTAAAGTCCGTAAAGTCGCTAGAGTCATTACGTCTTTCGCGGGACGGAGCCCTATTCCGAGATCTGGCACCAGCCCTAGCTGTTCCTGTCATTCAACAAGACAACCTCCGCTGTGAAGCTAATAACCCCGTGCAAGCTTCGTCCAAACTCCAGATGCACAAGCAGACGGCACCAATCTCTCAACGTGTCCGGACGGGTCGTACCGCGCTCGCCGACATTCTATCTTGCAGAAAACATGCAAACCCCTCGCCGTCAATTGGCTTGTTTACGTTAGTGGATTGTATACATATAGCCACCACTGGTCACGCGTGCCAGATGTCGAAACTGGCCTGTCTTATCGCGCCGAGAGTGTCTGGCTGGGACAAACCGTCGTTGGTCTGTCTGTGCATGTGAAAGATGTGACTTGCGCGAGGGGACTGAGACGAGATTCGGATCGGACAGCCTCCTGGCGCAGGCTGAATAGGCGGCGTGGTCGAAAGGCGAGTCATATTGGCAAGCTGACCAGCAACTCTATTGTTGGTTGACGCAAGCGCAAGTCGTGGCACCCACGCTGGCAAAGGCGTTAGCAGGCCGTCTAAGTTCCAACCGAAGCTTCAGTACTGTCCGCTCCGCCGATTCCCTCCGAACCAACTCTCATCATCAGGAGATTTTAGATCATGATGGTATGTCTCTGGGGTGAGGGCTCTCATATATGTACGGGGCGTACAATATGTTATTATCTCCGTGCCGCAACGGACCAGGGCGAAAGTGTCGTACTCCATTTCCATCCATGTTGGCAGTATCCAAGAACCATTGGGGGAGGACATCGATGCAATGGAGTAAGAACTGTACGTGCCGAATTCCCCACGCTCGCGAGAGGAAGTGGACACGGATGTGGAGGAGCGACGGGGCCGGCGGTCGGTACGTACCGCTGCGCGCAACAATGTGGCTCTCCTCTGCTGAACCCCAGGAACGAACTGGCTGAAAGAGGACGAAGCACGACAGACCGCAACGTTGTGATTGGACGATGGCTTCCCATCAGCACGACCACAGCCAATCGGGAACCGTTTGAAGTCTACACAAGGCAAGGAGAACCGACAAGCCAATCATGGAGCCCCCCGATGGAGTAGAGGCGAAATCTTGAATTGACACCCAAGACAGGAAACAAATAACGACGCTGTCCAAACTCGAAAGAAACCGTGTGCAATCCGCTATCAACAAGAAACCTTAAGTGTGTCCCTTCAAAAACTCGAATTGGCTGACCAGTCGCGTAATTTAATGGGGAGGGGTTCCATGTATTGTTGGTGTTCGACTCGGACAAAACCGCAAGAGACTGGATGAAACGACCTTGGACCATATCGATTTTGACTGGGTGGGCAGTAGCGACGCCGAGACCCTGAAACAGGTGGGACGGGATATGTTTTTTTTCTGGAAGCTTTGTGGCATTCTGGGGTCCTAATTTTGGGTTAGCAAGACCTCTCTTCTGCAGTGATCAGGTTCTCTTCACACTCCGACTACTACCCTATGTAATTTTCCCCCTGTATGGAGATATTATCTCTTTCGCCCTTGCTCTTGGAATTTTTCTGTTGGGGTTTGGATTTTGTTGGGATGGTTGCAGGCAAGGGCTGGCCTTGTCAAGAATGCAAGCTTCGATCGGTACGTACATTAAAAAAAACCCACTCGATGGGTGAATAACTGGCTCGTGCACTCCTGACCCGATTACTATGTACGTACCTACATAGTAGCCTCTGTCATCCACCAGGAGGAACGACACACCATCACCGCTCGACAACTTTTCTGTGGTTCGATTACCAGGTGAAGAAAAGCAGTGGCCCATGAGACTTTTCGAATGACGAGCGGATTCGACTCGATTCATGGGGACCTCGGTCTGCCCATGCCGGGACCCCAAACATCGAGCCCATGGCCAACTTTCTTGGACCAATCCCAGCACCTTCGAATTCCGTTACTAGGGGATGAACAAGCCGGCACCCAGTAATTAACAACCACGACTACTGCCTTTACTCAAATTGACGACTTTCACATGGGAATCCTTCGGACGTTGACCAACGCTCGTCCCAGCCTGGGCTGAGCTCCGCGATGGAAAGCGGACAGAGACGCCGAGGATGACCATTTTCCGCAGTATGCAACAGTATGCAACTGCGGGATTATCGTTTCCACAACCACTGACGACGTTATCCACGGGTTCTCGATCTGCTCATCGTGACAATGTCGCAAATCACCGCCAGGTGACGAAGGTCTTGTGCAGTTTCCTGCATTCTCTTGTCCCTTTCCGAAACCGATGCCCGTCCTTGTGGATCAGTGGCATCATCCTTCACATGTGATCTGGCTTCTCAAGCAAAAGGAACGGCTACAAGTTGTCCTCAGAATAATAAGCACAATAACTGCTTCATGAAGGGTGGTGCTAACAATTCACCCATCTTGCTTCCTCAGGAATTAAGGATCCCAACTTTGGCAGCTCGCAGATACATACCCTGTCTGGTAACCATCCTGTGAGTCGACATGCCAAATAGGGACGCCTCTTCGGAAATCACACTGCGATCCAGAAATGTGCTTGCTGCTCCTTTGCCCCCGGTTGTCTCGCGGCGGCCAACAGGGCTGCTTGCCCTCGCCCACCCGTCCATTCGAGATGTACTTTCAGCTTGCATTCGTCCTCAACGCCTCTTGAGAGAGGGGGCGGAATATCGTAGCAGCGCCAATCACGATTAGCTGTGGTACAATCTTGCGTCTTTGACGGTCAGTCTTTTTAGCGCATTGTAGGGCTTTCGGCCGGTGACGGTTGTCTATTCGCTCCCGCCGAGGCTCTATGACGTTCATCAAGTTTGCGAACGTTGTGCCAAGATGTTTATTGACTAGACGCGAACGACGCCCTTGAGATGCCATGACAGGGTAACATGGCACGGATGATAGCACTCCCAAAACATGAAGATGTTGGACCGAATATAGCATTTTCTGAAATTGATACCCGAGACATTGCCCCTGCTTACATCGCCTGGTATACCCTTGATCCGCAATCCCGACGCGGAGGCCGCCCCTGTCCTCACCGCCGGGGAAAAGGGGTTCACGACGGAACATCAACGGGTTCCCCTCACCGGCAATGGCGCATTTCACAGATGGTACCGGCGGTTAACTGCACACTTCCTACCAGTTCAGATTGTTATTCCTTTCGATAACCTTTGCTGCAAGGCATTAGGAAAATGGCCACCTAAGCTACATACGCATCCCATGGCACGCCCCCCAAACTAATGACTTCTTGCAGGATAGGATCAAATGACCACCGCAGTGGTTTTCTAGCGTGATACAAGTTTGTCTGACTGTCAGTCACCAGCAACAAGGCGAACCGGGTTAGAATGGAGGCCACATGCAACTTCATCGGTCCACAAGTCCGCGCCGCCCTCGGCCTCAAACATCAACTTCTCATTCAACCCCAACAGAACCTGATGTGTCCTTGCGTTAAGAACATGATCATCTCCTTCTTGCCTCCTTCAAACACACGCCAACCAAGGAGCGTCAATCAACATCACATGTACACCGGCGAGCAAGACCTGCGTGGCCTCGCAGCTGAGACACCTCAACAATCCAACCCCACGTTTCGAAGGCCTATTTCAGGACTTCAACTGACGGGGGAGGGGGGCGAGTAAGTGCCAGAAGTGAACACTTTTGTGGCGAAGGTTGTAAAGAATACACATCTCTACGCTACCAAGCAGCACCGTCATCACTGGCACGAATTTGTCGTGGGTCAGCCTGCCCCTTCGCCACTACGTCTCCGGTCCAGGATGGTATCACATCCTGTCGCGTGGCGCGCATTCAATATCATGGCTCAAATCCGTGGTTTCACGGGACTGCCGAAGGATACGATGTATGGTGACTGTTCCTCTTCTCGTGAGGACGTTTAGGTACATCGTGCTGCGCTTCATCACCGGCTTGGCTTGTAATTGTGTACATATTGAACATCATTAGATCTACGTAAATCCGTTACATGAACTCCCAAGCCCGTCAAAAAGACGCCATATCCAATGCAAGACCCGGAAACGCCAAAAGGCCCCAAAGATTAGCCCGTACAAGTAGGGGTGGAGGAGGAGGAGGAGGAGGAGGAGGGGGCAAACCAGGCAAAACCACCGAGCAACATGCCTCGGCATCAACCCGCAAACCCAAGCCCCTCCCTCCCATCGTCCACTAACCGCCCCCATTCCAACAACAACCGAAACATGTAAACCTCCATATCCTCCCTCCGCAGCGCCCTTGCCGCCCATGCCCTCCCCTCCCCCGCGATTCCTTCCGCCCTTCGCGTCCCATCGCGATGCGTCCCAAAGTACCCCAGCAAGCCCTTGACCTCGCGAAGCCGCACGTCGACGGGGACATAGTGCCGCCACGCGTGGACCCTCTCGCAGAACCACGTCCGGAAGAGCCCGGCCCTGTACACCAGACTCCTGCTCCTCAGGAATGGTATGAACCGGCCGCTGAACCCGGCCCCGTCGAGATCCATGAGGTGCTTGTGCCGCCAATGCTCCCCGAACGGAACGCTCCCCCTCCCCTCGGGCGGTTCCTCCCGTCCCGGTCCCCAGAACGTCTCCTTCTCCGCCCTGCAGTCGGACGCGTGGCACCTCGACCAGCCACCCACGAACCCAACATCAAACTCCGGTCCACCACCCCGCCCCAGCGCTCCCGCGAGCCAAACGAACCTCGCCCGAAGGAAGCTCTGCCACGAACCCCTGGCCGCGTACCCGTCTGACGCACTGCCCCTCCAGAGCATGCCGTCCTTCTTCTCCTCCCATTTCACGCCCTCCTCGTCCCTATACTCCGCCTTGTCCTCATAGTTCCACGGCGACGGCACAAGCACGTCCGCGAACCCGGACACTTTACTCTGGCTGAACACGGGAAACGCCTCCTTAGTGAACACCGCCGCCGATGGCGACAGCAAAAACCCGTGGAGATATGCCATGTCGGGTTGATGACACAAGTCCGTCGCCGCGGTCCAGTTCGTCACGACGGACTCCTCGAGCCCGTCGAACACGTGCACCGCGTGAGGGGCGACGCAGTCCGCACAAGAGCTCCTGCGGCTCCACCACCGCGTGTTCCGGGCCGGCGAGTCGGGCGGACACGTCGGCGCGATCAGTTCGTAGTAGATTTGGTCCCGGATGCGGTTGTTGAAGAACGGCGAAGTCACTTCCGGCCTCTTGACCGTATCCCCGTCACCCCAGATCCCCGTCTTCGACACGTCGAAACCTCCAAGCTCATGGTTCCTCAAAACCCTCGCTCTGGCCTCCCATCCCGCGCCGATGAGCTCCTGAGTCCGCTCATACGGGATCGCGACACGAGGTTCATCGTTGAGGTTAACCGCAAAGTCCAAATCGGGAAGGTGTTCTGAGAACGGCTCGATCATGGCCTTCATCGACTGCATCATCCACTGATGCGACCCGGGCGTCCCGGGCGCCACCTCGACTTTGCCCCCGCGGACCCGGATCCCGCCCATCCCCAGCAGCTCCATAGCATGCTCCGTCCGCTGCCTCAGGACCCCGGGTTCGACGCCCCAGAACGGCAGCAGGTCGTCGTTGATCTGCGCAAAGTCGTCTATGATGGGGGACCCGCGTGCCACGGCGAAGGCGAACCACTTGTCGAAGTTCGGAGGCGGGGCGACGCCGTAGCGGCGACGGTATTCCGACACTGCTTCGGATAGCGTGCTGCTGCTGTTCGCCTGCGCGATCCAGGCGTCCGACTGCGTGTCGGCGGCGGAGAGAAAATCCGGGAAGGGCAGGGCGTCGGAGGAGGCGGAGTCCGGGTAGAAGACTAGGTAAGTGCCGCACAGGACGCCGACCAGGATGATGTAGAGCCCGGTGAGGAACCTTGTCAGACGCGGGTCTCCCGAAAAGCCCGGGGTGACGATGCCCTTCTCGTACCGCAGTAGCAGCCCGACGCCGGCGATGCTGAGACCCCCTGCAATCGTGTACATGAGGTAGTCGTCGACCGGGGCCAAAGTCTGCAGCATGCGAATGAGTTGGTGGGTGTATGCCCCTGAAGCCGTAATCATCAGTGCCACCGTGCTTGGATGAACGTCAGTCGCGATGTAAATCCACGTGAACAGGGTAGTCGACACGACGCTGCTGTCCACCAAGAGATCTCGAACAGCCACATAGTCCAACGTAAAAGCCCATCTGACATTGTGAGGGTTGTGGAACGAGATGCACGCGAGAAGCGACAGCGCGACGCCGCATGTCAGGAACAAGCGCGGTACACGCGCCCATAAGCTTTTGTTATCCGCCGCCGGGTCCTGCTGCCATTTCCAGGGGACGGCCAGGAGCCAGGCATCTAGGACAACAGCCAGGGCCTGCACAAGCGGTGTTTGTCTTTCCCAGCGGAAGTGGCCCGGCGGGCAGATGGCGCCCGCGGATTTGGTCGACAGCGCGAGAGTGGCCGTCGCCGCGCAAGCCCAGATGATTGCGACGACGACGTAGCGGATGTGGACGGCGGTGAAACAGTGACGAAACCGGTTCTGTTGGCCGGCCGGTTGTCCCAGCTGTATCACTGTCGGCGAAACAGCCGTGTACAAAGCGATCAGAGCTGGCAAGAAAGTCTCAACGATGTTAACTGACGAACAGACTTGACTCTATACGAATGCTTATGTACCTACCTCAAGAGTTTCCCAAGAACAATGGATCGCAAGAACGGTGCGCCAGAATAACAGCGAGCGCAGTATCATGACGCACGCGAGAAGGAATTCGAACGAGAACAGGAAGCGGCGAACCCTGCGGATGCTACCTTCCACGTCCAGCCATACTTTCCATCCCGCTCTTGGTCCGATGAGGCTGATCTGGAAATTTTCATCTTTGGTTGCTGGGTACTTTACTCTCGACCATGTTGCGGAGAACAGACCGCACTCGAGGAACACCAAGATGGAAAACTGAATCGGCCTCTCTGTTCGGCATCATTGCTGTTAGTATCACTCTGAAAAAGAGACCTAGACTCCCCATGTGGTTGTCTCTCCTTACCAAAAGCGGCACTGCTGTTGTATCGTGCAGATGTCCAGGCGGTGCAGACAATTAGTAGAATGCTAAAGTTGAAACTCGTTAGCGAGCTTTTCAGGCAAGTATTAGATTGCACTAAGCATAGTCTTGGGGAGCATAATTAAACAAGCCTCCAAACCACATCATCTCATCCAACCAAGACCAACTCAATGTTTAAAAAAAAAAAAACACCGTTACCCATACCGCCTTGATTAAAGCTGACTGAGACAGAGCAACACAAGCAAGGAATAATGACTCTTCACTTACCAAGCCGCCAAAATGCCGTTTCTGTTCAGCGGGGCCGCCATCGGCCTTCACAAGTTCGTCCAATCCAAGGCCTGGCTTGGCAACCGGAGGGACGGAGGGTGACGGTTCGGATCGCGGGGCGCGGGAAAGTAGAGTTACGGGAATCGGGCCTCAAATCTTCGGAGCATGACTATGTGATTCTCTTCAATCCAACAGGTGGGAGGTGGGAAAAAAAAGATGCAACGTTTGACGAAGAAACGAAACAAACAATCGTGGGATCCTGTAGAGCAGACAGGGGTTGGAATATACACGAGGATTGAAGGAAGAAATCCCACAGGTCCGATGCAAGCGCCGGCTGGCTGCTTGCTAGCGTACGCCCGGTATCCAACGTGTCTGCCTTGCTTCTCCTCATCCTCCTCCTTGGCTCCAACCACGGAGAACCATATATTCCCAGTTGGGAGTTCATGGCTGACAATTTTTCTGCCTCTGACTTAGGCAAGGGCCAATGACGAAGAGTCGTGCGTCGTATTCGAACGTTGCTGTGCCGCACTGCCGGTCCACAGTTTGCTTTTGCATGGTGTTCCATGGTGACCTCTTCTCCCCTGTTGGTGACTCTCTTGTCGTACCAACGTTCTGTCAACGAGGAAATAGTGGACGGGGTCTTCCTCTGTCAATCCATGAGAGCCCTAGTTTTCTCCCTCAACCGGTTACAGGAAGACAGACGGCTAGCGTCATGAGCAGCTTTCAAACTGGCGGGACTTGGACATGCGGTGGGCCACGGATCGGAGGGGGTAGGGTGGTCCCGGCGGCGTCGCTGCCATCAATGAAGACACTCAACGCTGTCAGAGCTGGGTTGGAACTCGAGTACCGGAAGATGCGCTGGGCGTAGCCCGAGCTCTCTCTGGCTGATCTGCCATTACTCCGTCGCATGGGAAATGGACGCGGTTTGCGGTGTACGCGTTGCCTGTCCATGGTATCTGATCAGTGGCCGTAAGATGTGGGGAGATGGCAGGCGCCGTTACGAAATGATGCGACATGGCGACTCATGGGCAATGCCTGCGCTCTGGATCCATCTTTCAACATTCCGATCTGCGGAGCTGTGGACCTGGCTTGTTTTGGGTTGGTCAATCTTGAATATGCAGAAGGAGGAGCAATAACGTTCGAGATGGGTGATGAGATGTCATCGTGCTGAGCTGTTGTCTCAGTAGGTAATCCGGTTGACGAGATGCAGTGATGCGATGCGACAAGGTCGACTCCATTTCGACGGATGTCCTGAAGGAGGATCTTCCGGCGGAGATGGCTTTCGACGCCGCCGACCTTGATCATGTATTGGGGGGACGAGTCTCTTGGTCATCATCCGAAACGGCGAAAAACTTGCATCATTTGAGTGTCTCTGTCTTTCTCTCTTTCCCTTTCTTCCTCAATCACTCTCTCTTACAGGGGCCCGTCTTCCAAACCCTACCTATGCACCATGCAGCCCGGTAGGGCGAATAGCCTCGGTCTGCAGGTTGAACCTGTTCAACGCCTGGCCAACCACTTTGAGCTGAGGCGCCGGAACCCTCGCTAGATCGTAAAACGTGCCGGGCCAATCGAGGAACAGGTCGCATTTCACATTGGCCGAGTTTCTTCATAATGTTGTCAAGTTGAGCGCAACGGGGGTATTGTTCATGACACTGCTTTTTGATTCATCCAGCACAAGATGGATCCCCCACGTCTATGGTATTGACTTTTTTCTTCTTAATCTTTTTCACTCGTCCATCAACATGCGAACATGACCGTTAGTCTTCGTAGCCACCTAAACCTGCCGGTTACTCCTCCTATGCTGCCGTCGTTTGCCGTGTCTCGTCTAAGCCCGCTCACGTCTTCTAGGAGCCGCGCGAATGATGTCGTCTACACGAAGAAGAAGCTGCTTCATTGTTAGCCATTCGGTCACTGGACTGCAACGCACATGAGCGGTGTGCACATACCTCTGCTGCCTCGCTGGCGGATGAGACAACAGCTCTCTTCAATTTGTAGCTCTCAACAACTCCCAGATCCCTCATGTCGGCGATGCCTCCACCAGGCGTCAGCAGGTCCAAACCGTAATTCGTCATGCCGTCGTAAATCGCCTTTCTCAGACGGGCGACGAGCTCGCCAGAGTCGAGACCGGCGTTGTCAGCCAGGATCGTAGGCAATTGACGCAGTGCCGTCGCAAAGCTGCTGACAGCCATCTGCTTCTTGCCCTCGACACGTGTGGCAGCACCCTCGACGGCCTTGGCCATGACCATCTCGGCGCATCCACCGCCCAGCGTCGTCCACGGCTCCTTGACTGTCTGTGACAGGACAGCAAGGGCGTCGTGCAGACTGCGCTCCGCCTCGTCTAGGAGCTGGTCTGTAGCACCACGCAGCACAATCGTGCAGGCCTCACCGGCACCGACACCCGAGAACTTGATCAGAGTATCCTCTCCGATAATGACCTCCTCGATCAAGTCGCACTGTCCCAGCTTCACCTGGTCGGGGTGGTCGAAAGTCGAAGCAATCTCACCGCCTGTCACCAACGCCAATCTTTCGATACCATCAAAGTCGGCGTGCTCGATGGACATGATGCCTGCGTCGGTGAAAAGCTGCTCGGGCCAGTTGTAAATAAGTTGGCGGTTAATAAAGCAGTTGATACCGTGCGCCTTGATCTTTTCAACCTTGGCCTTCATCTTCTCCTTCTCGGCCTTTTCGAGCTCAGCCAGCTTGCTAGTCGACCCAACCTTGACGCGGGCGCCAAAAATCTTGATCTTGTCCGTGTCCATCGATGTGTTGGCAACCAAGATCTTGGCCTTCTCCAGACGCTTGGGCTGGTTGACACCAATCTTCTTGTCCAGGATGAAGCCCTCATCGAGGTACGAATCGCTCAGCTTGCCACCGGCCTTCTTGATGATTTGGATGTGACTAAGGTCGGAGGAGTCCTTGAGTCGAAGGACGGCTTCGCAGGCGAGCTTGGAAAAGTGGTCGCGGTCCTGGGCCAGAACCTTGGAGCTGAGGGTGGTGCGGGCGATGGCTTGCAGATCTTTTCTGAAAGCCTCGGGGGTGTTACTGCGATCAACGGCGGATTCGTTCAGGGCCTTCAGGGCGGCCTGGCTTGCTATCCGGTAACCCTCAATGATGGTTTGGGGGTGAATCTTCTTGTCCACAAGCTTCTCGGCTTCACGAAGGAGTTCCGCCGCAAGCACTGCAACGGACGTGGTACCGTCGCCGACCTCGTCATCCTGGACCTTGGAAATATTCACCAACACCTTAGCGGCAGCGTTGTCGAGCGCAATAGACTTCAAAATGGTGGCACCGTCGTTCGTGACCATAATCTCGCCGGTCGACCTGAACAATCGTCAGCCTGCTTGTACATTGAAATGGCAGATATAGATGCCGAGAAGTTTAAGGCGGGGGGAAGGAGGGTAGTCAAGCTAACGTACGCAGACTGCAGAATCTTGTCCATACCCTTGGGACCAAGGGTGCTCTTGACGAGATCACCAACCGCAATAGCGCCCACGAAGGCGGAAAGACGAGCATTCTCGCCCTTCTCCTCCGTGGTTCCGTCCTCGAAGATTTGTGTCGGGCTGAAGGACGACTGAAGGACAGGAGGAGTTGGGTTAGTAACAGGGCTTGCCGCAGACCAAGAGGGATGGAGGGGGCTTCAGCTGTAAACGAACCATGGTGAATATGTGTGTGTGTGTGGATACTACTGATCAGACACTCTGTATCGTGATCGAAATAGTCGCCGAGTAAGTGAGGTGAAGCGAGGTGGGGGAAAGCAAAGTGTCACTGTGCTTGTGTATGCGGATTCCGGATATCTCAGCCTCGAGAGCTGCTTCACCGAGAAAATCGTCGTCAAAAATTTGGGGGGGTTCAGCCTGGCGAAGTGGGGTGTTCTGGATGGGAGCTTCCAGGTAACTTGTGATTAGGTAAGCCCCGTGGCACAACGTACTAGAAAGTGGCAGGGGAGCTCTGCTTGTGCTGTCCTATTCCTTCCAAAGGCGTCCATCCTCCACTATCGCGGCTGAGTGGCCTGTGCTCGCCTCCCCGGGCAGCAATCCATTCCCACCTGGCGGGGGGTTTCTGGGAGGTTAATGGCATTTGCGGGCGGTGAAAGATTAGTACAACCGCATTTTGTCTCACGGATCCTGCCCACTTTTTCGGGTGGCTATCCTGAGCAGTGGCCGTTATAAGACTGAGCCGCCCCTGAGCCGGGCCTTAAGTGCCTGAGCAAGACCCAATGCACATGTGCATGCTGTGTCAGCAACTTGCACATCCTATGTACATTGAGCTATGCAAGCATGCATGCGTGTATGAGTGGATCTCAGAATTATTTAGTGTGCACAAATTCTGCCTCCTCGGTAGGAGAATACATGGTAAAGACCCGTTAAGCTGGGCTTGCTGTTTAATACCATAACGAGCTTAACTGAGGCTAGGCATGGTTCCCTAATTGCTTGACTTCATAGGCTCAACTTGTTTAGCTAGCCCAGCTTCGTCGGTCAGGTATCGTTGTAAACACACTATTCACAATACTTCTCCTCTATAGGAGATGTTGTTTGGTCACGAAGCACACGAACACACCAAGGGGTGGGTGGGTAATGTGGATGTGAAGTACATGATATGTTGTTAATCTGCGGATAATTTTACTCATAACTCTTCTCCAGTATCTATTAAGCCATTTGGCGAGAAGTTGTCACCAAGACATACAATTCCCTGATCAGACAAGCCAATATCAAAACTCTCATGCAAGCCAATGCCTTTACCCTGTGAATCATACAACTTTAAATCAACACCTGGGTTTAATGCCCGAGTCACCTATCTACCAGCATTGAACGAAGCCCGCCGACATATTCTGGCCGGCTTCCATGACCCGTGTCTGGGAGCAAGGATTGTTACTGAGGGTTCTGGAGGCTGAAGCGGTTGAGGCGGTTGAGGCGGGGATGGTAAGAGACGCGCACCCAACGTAGTGCTACTTGAGGGGTTTCTATGATCGCCGTGTGCCTTGACTAATGGAATACGTCTGCTTGTCTTAATTTGTCGCGTTCGAAGAGCACCAGGCATTCGGTCCACGTTAGATTTGTCTTCCATCCTCCTCTCTTTGTTGCTGGTTCCGTAGTTGCTGTTGTTGCGATTCAACTTCAACCCCCGTATTCGCCGACAAATTCACATCAGCCATTCGTGCATCCTCGGCCTTTTGCAAGGGGACATCAAGTCGTATCTCAGTCCCGGTATTTGACAAATACCCCCCGGCTTCTGTGGGAGGAACTGTTAAATCTTCATCTGCTGCCTACATTAGGTAATCCTACATCTCTTCGAAGTGGCTTTCACCTCGACTGGCGTTTGAAGCCAAATCGGAAAACTCTCGCCCGGATTCTTCAGCCTCAATTGGGTCGATGGCCTCCTCCAACTCTTCTGGCCCTTGCAGGTCAAAGAACGCATTGATAGTGGATTTACGAACAAACATGGATGTCACGTTATTACCTTTCTCGAATGACTGTCTCAACAGGTTAAGAGTAAGGTGCTGGCTGTCTTAATGACATGATGTCGAGTATTGCCGGCCACAGCGTCTCTCCAGAAGCTCGCCCAGACCGTTTGGCGTCATCTGGGGGTTATGAGAGGGAGCTCTGCATGACCTAGCGGTTTGGTACATCCTTACAAGAGAGCGCCCGAAACCTTCGAATTGTTGAGGATCATACTCGAATTGGCGTGGTTTTCTACACGACAAGAGACAGTCCGTGCGTGTTACTCGTCCGGGTTAGAACTTAGAAGGGTCTCTCTGTATAGGGAGAGGTAAATCCCAGAGTCTTCGCCTTGAATGCGAGCTCATGCCACTTTCTCAGATTCTTGAGTTTGGGCTGCGGTCGACGGTCACCTTCCTCCACCAATGGAGTGTTACTTGACAGGTCGAAGACATTTCTCGTAATATGTATATATAATTGCAGGAACTTTTAGTTGAATACTCTGTGACTTGGATGATCGTCTATTTGAAAGGCACAGTACGCGGCTTGTCGTACGGTACTGGCCATCTGGCTAGGTATAAGCAGCTCCTTCATGACGAGCACACATGGGCGCAGGTATTTAAAGTCCAGCCGGAAGGTGTATAGCGACGGAACACGACGAGTAACGTGTCTCAAATTCTCCAGGACTCTTAGTGTCTTCTCATCTGAGAGCTGTCTGAAGACGATTCCGTGTTGGAGAGCACCAGTGATATACTCGTCATCCTGCTGGGAGATACCGGGCACACGTAACTAAATGTCCTTTCCAGTTGAGTAGTCTATCGTCAGCATAGAGACACACCATTGGTTAACGGTCATTTTTATACAATGAATCTTAATTTGTCCCTAGCTGGAACGTATTCCTTCATCAAGCGCACCGACGAACACAGCGAAATTACCCTGCAGCTTTTCGGAGGAGGTACGGAGTCGCTTTCATCATTCAGATGATCGAACTCTCACTTATCAGCACGTATCACAAAGTAGAAGATGAACCCCAGTTCCACCAACTCTTGAATCTAATTTACAATCCATTTAGCCACCCTATTCCTGTTCCCCAGTTAACCATTCATGACTTAAAGCGACTTACCCGCAAGCCCCACTCGTAAACTCATGCCGTTTCCCCGTACCACTCTTCCTCAACAATACGTCAAAATCACCCTTCAATCTCCTTCCTCATCGACCATACGAGAAAATCCCACAACTTCCAATATTTAGCCTCATTATCTATAGTTCTAGAGGTAACCTGCAATAACGTATCACAATCTACCGCGGCAGTAAGCTAACGTACACCCGAATACAGAAGGCACTTCCATAGCCGGCATACTTGGCGTGCAAACGTCATATCTTATTAACAACTTCCGCAGAGGAAGCTTCTAAGCTCCCAGGAATTTTCGCAACGAAAGAAGCACCTCCCTCAGAATAAAAACCCAAGCATTCCCTCTTTCTGCTTCCAAGGACAGATTGGAACGTCCATTCTCGTCTGTAGCTGAGATATCCGTTTTGTCGACGAGCATGGGGCGACTGGGTCGCTTTCGCTCAGGGCCCTGAAACTTATAATCTGCGCAGTCCTTTGGACCCTCTAACACATCAGGCTCAATTTGGGAGTGAGGGGCTCTCTTGATAGCGTTTTTCCTTCTATTGGACGGAGAGCTCTGGAGCTCATCAACGTGCTGTAAAATCTCCCAGGCATGCTTGTTGTTTCCAAGCTGATTCCACCCTTCGACATCTCCAACGATCATGCAAACATTTTTATGAGCAGGAGCGGAGACTGCAGGATGGGAAAAAACAACGCCTATGAACTGAGCTTTAACCTCGGCTGGACCTTCTCAGAAGGGTTCTGCCAGAGCTTCACCAGCACAGCCCTGCTGATGAGCTCATTGCCATGCTCCACCAAGAACAGGCTTGTCCTTCTGTGTCAGGGCATGTCGAATTGTCTTCTCGATTAAGGGTTGTGAATTGCCCCAGACGTAGTAGCTGTCGGAGATGTCCATGAAGTTGACTGCGCCCCATTGGCCTCCGAGTTCTCCTTTGCCATTAATGTCGAGAAATGGTGAATCCGACTTCGAAACAACATGGGGAAGTTGAAACAGGCTTGTGGCACACCAACTGAAGCCTTCAGATATGGTTGCAAGTTTATAAAAGAGACCGCGGTGGGATATCTTAAAGAGCCCTCCATTATCGATTTCGATGTATTTAAAACGAAACTTAGACGTTACATGGCGACACTTAGTGCTTGGGAATTGTTAAAGGGCAAGCTTGGTGAGTTTGAAGTTAAAGATGCCGTTATTCGTATTTAATTTAGAATTACCTATTTCCAACCTCTCCCCCCCCGCAGGTCATCATGTTACTGGATGCTAAGATGACTTGGATGACTGACGACCGAATAAAACTCAGTTTGAGAAGGATATAGTACCACGGAGTTTAAGGAGCGTTCATAGCCTGTTATTACTCAGGGGCAGCGGCGAGTACGGCGGCTGGGAGAGCACGTTATGCAAGGTAGACTTGATCTGTTCCCAGGATATAGTGTTTGTGAAGATTGGAAAGACAATTTCCAGTCGTCTCTGTCCCGCGTTTATGATTTGAGAATAGTTGAGTGGCTTGTTGAATGTTCCATGGTCTTCTATTCGAGACTTGATCTTGCTTGGGTTCCGTCGGGACACTACCGGGCATTGCAACTCCGCATCTTTGATGGCAAGGCAGATTGAATTACATTATCGTTGGACCTTGAATGCATGACGAGGGGTCCTAGAACGGCGTTGATTCCGGGATGGGTCACAATAATCTAGTTGGCACCTCAGGCTTTCTCGCGAAGACGTCGTAATCGCATCGCAGGGAAAAGTGCCCCGAAGCTGCTAACGTACCGCATGGAGTCGAAAAGGGGTAGGTCTAAATGCCTCCCCAGCAAAATTTTCGGGATCAAGTAACCATTATGATGGCATCAGGGAGAACTCCGCCACGTCCGAATGGCCAGACTTTACAGTTATGCCAGATTCTAGGCGGTTGATGTTCCATCCATCGTGACATCGCCCTTGGCCGCGGGTTATATCCGCAATAATGGCTTACTATGAAATGGTTGGGTCATCTAGGGCCCAAAATGAAAAAAAAAAATTCCTTAAATTGGAGAAGATGCATGCTTGGCTTCTTATGGTGGTGAAACTTCCTAGGAAGTTAGTGAATGCGCCCCATGGACGAGGCTCTGGGTATAGTCAACATGCTATTCAGATCTTTTGCTATGTTAGTAAGTAGCAAACCAACTTCTTGATGATTCGTGCTTGCTTTTGGAGACGTTTCTCGTCGTAAAAGACTGGAGGCCTGATGTCAGGCTTTCTAGAAAGCTACCACGAGACATCATATTCGGCTTGCTGGCGATATTGACTGGGAGACTGGAACTATCTCCGCTACGGGGTTGCGACATCCCTGAATGTGACTGGAGAGTTATTATGCGTGCTGCCGGTGCCTGACAAAGCGTGGCAACCTCCTAACAAGTTATCAGGATCCGTCCGTTGGAGGCCTCAAGATAAGTGTTGTAACCTTCTGGGAAGTTATTAGGCGACTTAGCCGTTTGGGCTGTGAGGGTTAGTATGGTTACGGGGCGCTGCCGCGCGTGCATCGCCCATTTCAGTAGCGACTTTTCAGGAGGAACCATCTTATTAAGTACATATATTAGGATATATGTTAAGTATACTACTGGTTAAAGCGATAGACGTAAGCCCACGATAGGAAAAAATAACACGAGTCGTAATTTTTCAAAGTTACCTACATATATGTAGAACAAGTTGTAGAGAACTGAATAAATCCTTTCATTATCTATATGTGTAAGCCTGAGCTACTCAGGGCACGTGCCTGAGGTTCCACAATGAGGCGAGCCTGAGTTAGAGCGGCGCAGACACTAACCCGATTCGTTCAAAAGAAAAAAACGCTCGTCCAATCCCTGAGTCTACCAGCTGTGAAGCAGCATGGGAGACACCACGTGACTTTGTCGAGATACTTCGTCTGGTCGTCTTTCGGCCACCTAAAGGGTGCAGAGCACCTGAGTAGCAAGTACCTGATCTGAGGAAAGGTAGTGAGTGAGGAGCTTCATCCGGGCCGGAACAACGCAATAATCCAGCCCACACGATCGCTCTCATCACCGAAAACTTTCTGGTTGATGGCCAAATTGTGCTCGAAAAAAAGACCGTTGATCACTCTGGTGTCTTTTCCCGGTTTCGAGACATTTGTCCGCTCACTGGTACTCCTAAATTACGTACATTTTCTCATAGTTTTCCAGCAATAAAAACACCTTCTTAGGAAGACCTGGGCAACCAAGAGCCAACCGAAGAGTAGCTCCGCTGCCCGAAAACCCTCATAAAAAACACCGAAAAAATCGCGGGGCACTTTTTCCCAAAAGAAGGCCACCACCCCCACACCTAACGGCACCTCTTTTTTTTCCCACCACAGAGGCCGCACCATCGTACCGCAAACCGCCTACTGACCCTTCACCGAGACACACACACCCCCTCCCCCCAAACATCAAGAGAAAAAAAAACCGAACTGCCACCTCGATTGTACCCTTTTGACGAACGGTCGCAATCATGGCGCCTTCTTTCGACCATCTGCGCGAGGCAGATCTCGACGACGACGAGTACGATGAGGAGGAGATCGACATCTCTGACCTGCGCGAAAAGTACGAGGTTCAGTTGGAGCAAGGATACGACACCTTCGTGGTTATCGATGGCCTTCCCGAAGTCAACGAGGAGCAGAAGCCCAAGCTGGTTAAGTTCTTGTTGAAGAAGCTGAACACTGTTGGAAAGACGAGAGAAGACTTGGTTTACATGCCGATGGGCGAAAATGGAAAGTCGCTGAGGTACGTTTGGCCACTTGGACTGCGGACAGTGGATCACTGATCGCGGGCCAAGCTCTGCCCTCGGTCGCGTCGCGTACCAAGGCAAGGCAAGGCAACCAACGCTGATGCTGACGACTCGTTAGATTTGCCTTTGTCGAGTTTTCCACTCCCGCCGAGGCTGCTGCCGTTGTCCGTGGACTCGACGGTGTTCCTCTCGACAAGAAGCACACTCTTCGTGTGAACAAGCTTACCGATATTGACCGCTACGGCCGCGAAGGCAAGGTCCAGGAGGAGTACACGCCGCCTCACATTGAGGAGTTCACCGAGAAGGAGCACCTGAGATCCTTCATGAAGGACCCCAGCGGCCGTGGAAGAGACCAGTTCGCCATGTACCGTGGTGACAGCGTCGGTGTCTTCTGGAACAACGAGAAGGACGTGCCCGAACCCATCGTCGACAGACAGAACTGGACCGACAGCTTCATTCGCTGGTCGCCCCAGGGAACTTACCTCACCTCAGTCCACGCCCAGGGTGTTCAAATCTGGGGAGGTGCGTCGTGGTCACGGCAGAAGCGATTCCCCCACCCCTTCGTCACCTTTGTCGACTGGTCCCCTAACGAGAAGTACCTCGTCACCTGGTCGGCGCGCCCCATTTCTATCCCTGACGAGGGGCACCCTGCCCTGTCTGTCGACGACGATGGCAAGAACTATGTTATCTGGGATATCGAGACCGGCAAGCCACTGCGATCTTTCGCCAACTTGGACATGGAAGGTATGGACGAGGCCAAGCAGCGCAAGCTTCTCTGGCCCGCCTTCAAGTGGTCCGCCGATGACAAGTACGTCGCTCGTCTCAACTACGGTACCGGTATCTCTATCTACGAGCTTCCCCGCATGAACCTTCTCGACAAGACCTCCGTCAAGATTGAGGGCATCATGGAGTTCGACTGGGCCCCTGCCACTCCTCAGAGAGAGGGTGTCAAGAACTACGAGCAGCTCCTCTGCTACTGGACTCCGGAAATTGGCAGCAACCCCGCCAAGGTCGGTCTTATGAGCATCCCTAGCAAGGAGGTCGTCCGTCAACTGCCTCTCTTCAGCGTTTCCGACGCTAAGCTTCACTGGCAATCCGATGCCTCCTACCTCTGCGTCAAGGTCGACCGTCACTCCAAGTCAAAGAAGTCCCAGGCCACAACGCTCGAGATCTTCCGCATTAAGGAGAAGGGCGTCCCCGTCGAGGTCGTCGACACCATCAAGGACACCGTTATCAACTTCGCCTGGGAGCCCAAGGGTGACAGGTTTGTCATCATCACCACTACTGAGCCCGCCGGTGCCGTCGCCGTCGCGCCCAAGACCTCCGTCGCTTTCTTCTGCCCCGAGAAGGCCAAGGGCAACGCCGTCGGTAACTTCAAGCACCTCCGCACCCTGGACAAGAAGAACAGCAACGCCATTTACTGGTCTCCTCGTGGACGCTTCGTTGTAATTGCTACCGTCCACAACCAGCAGAGCTCCGACCTCGACTTTTTCGATCTCGACTTTGAGGGCGAGAAGCCCGAGTCTGACAAGGACCTCACCGCGAACCTCCAGCTCATGAACACGGGCGACCACTACGGCGTCACCGACATTGAGTGGGACCCCTCAGGCCGCTTCGTCGCGACCTGGGCCTCCGCTTGGAAGCACTCTGTACGTTATTACCATCCTTTGGATATTGCTCCGTCGTCACAAATAGTGATCGGCTTGCTAACCTTGATTGTGCCACACAGATGGAGAACGGATACCACATCTACGACTTCAAGGGTGAGGCGCTGCGTGAGGAGCCCGTCGAGAAGTTCAAGCAGTGGGCCTGGCGCCCGCGCCCCGCGACGCTGCTCACTAAGGAAGAGCAGAAGCAGATCCGCAAGAACCTCCGCGAGTACAGCCGCGTCTTCGAGCAGGAGGACATGGACCGCGGCGCGTCCGCGGACCGCGAGGTCGTCGAGGCCCGCCGCCGCCAGCTCGCCGAGTGGCACGCGTGGCGCGCGTCCATCGAGGAGGAGGTCGCCGAGGAGCGCGAGGCCCTCGGCCTGCCCAGCGACATCGTCGCCTACTTGTTGTCCAAGAAGGCGGTGCCTGCCGACAACGGCGAGGAGCAGATTATCGAGGAGATTGTGGAGGAAGTACTCGAGGAATCGGAGGAGATTGTCAACTAAACGATTTAGACGAAGGATGACAGAGCTGCATTGCGGTAGAAGGAGAGGAAAGGCCCGAGGAGGGACGTGAGCGGGAACAAAAGTATATGGGGGCCGCGACAAGCCCTTCTCAGTTGTTTGCTTGCCCACTTTTGGGCGCTTAGGCGAGGTTGGGAACTGCAAAGGAAGGCTTAATTCATTACGGATTTCAAGACACGGTTTTCAGTTGTCTCCCTACGGACACACATCTGCATGTATGATTCTTCGAGGCTCTTGGATGCATACACGAGATCGAATTCCCTCCAATCTCTCAAACTTCTGGCCGCGCATTCCTTGTCTTCGAGACTTAGCCGAACGAGCCAACAGCATCTTGATGGGGCTTATGTTCGTAACCAACTCAAACTTCTTTGGTGACGGTGGAATGAAGTTCCTCATGTAACAATTGCCCGGAGAACGGTACACCTCCAGCAAAGGCCAAGTATTGCAAAACAACAGGATTCTTCTACAATACGACTATGATAAGAATGGGATATCAAAAATGCTGGAAAAGTGATCAACACCTTTTGAAATGCGTGTCGTACCGCCGCCCCGGCCTAGAACAGAGAAAGAAAACAAGGATGCGGATCGCAAGCGACGCTATGAAGGTTTCAACAAGGTGAAGAGAACAAAAAGAGCCGTTTCCTCGTACATGAGTGTAGCGAATAGAAAGGCTCCAATGATGATGATGATGAAAACAAGGATCATATACAGGTATCTCCTTCCTTTCTTGGGGAAAAAAAATTCAGAAGACCGAATGGTTTGTACCATCAGGAGTACCGAGACGGCCGTGTTCCGCATGACCAGGTCCCTTTTGGTTTCGTGCCCAAGGTTTGTACATCCACAACTCATCATATGAATGCTTTGCCGTCTCCAAGAATGCCCGCGCACTGCGAAACATCATGTACACGAACAAGAAAGAAAGCTGCACGCTCCTACATGAACACCATGCCTAGCAAAGTTCTAGACAAAATGTAAAAAATCAAAAATAAAAAAGCCAGCTCCCACAAATAGTGTCCATCGCGCCGTAGACGCCGGTGCTCTTTATACACGCCCCTTGACCAACAGTTCGACGTCGTCAGGTCAGGTTTCGGGCTTGGTGTTTTTTTTTCCTTTCGCGTGTATGTGATGCCCTCCGATGGGGGTTCGGTGTCACACCGACCCAAGAGATTAGGTATAAACAGTTAGGGATCATGTCGTATGTTCCGAAGCCGAGATATTCATCAAGCGTAAAATGGGGGTGACGATGCAGGAATCCGCCGCAACACCTCAGGCCTTGCCTGCTTCTCTGACAAGCTTCATCCAGTTATCCTCTGCACCATCGTCACCCACGACAGCCTTACGGCCATCCTTGCCGGCGGTGCCTTCTATGAGTTTCTTGGCGTCGCCGGAAAACTTAGTGCCAAGTAATGCCATCTCGTGACGCATCAACATGGCCACAGCTGCCCGCACCAGGACGGTATCGCCCTCGAAAACGTACACGTCCCATAGCCGAGCTGCTTCGTCCATAGCCAAGTGTGCCGTCCCGAGTGCGGTGAAGAAATAGCCGAGGTAGAAATCCGCATCGCCTTCCGGGATGTCCTTGGTCAGATGTTCATGCAGACGGGGCGACTTGACACTCAAAGTCTGCATCACAAGATTGTAGGCGGAAGCCTTGGCGCCCGGGTCCTCAGCATAAAAGCTCAGGGGCAAAGGGCGGTTGAGAACGTTGGCGAGGGCGATAAAGGTTGCGGAGGGTGAAGGAAGGTTAAGTAGCAAGAGGGCAGCGACAGTCTGTAGTAATGTCAGTATAGGTGAACAATGCCAATATCATACACGGAAGGGTACTGACGTTGCTTCCTTTGACGTAGCCGATGTCGCTGCGGTACAGCGCATAGGCGAACAACACGTCCACAAGGCTTTGGTGCAAAGGCCCGCCGACTTGGAAGATCCGGAGATCCTGCCACGTGTAATCGGCCACGTCCTTGCGAATGTTAGAAAGCCAGGCTGCCTTCTGGACGTCCTCCGAATCCCCTTTGCCGGCGTTCACCTTCGCCTCGAGCTCCTGGGCCCGGCCGAGAGCGGCCTTGTATGATTTCTCCGACAGCCCGAGTTCGTTGCCGATAGCCCTTGCCCAGACTGTGCCGCGGCTGCGCGGAGCAATTCCCCGCCACCACAGCTCGCGCGTTCGGCGCTCCCGGATGGCGTCGTTCCATCTAGGCACGATGTCGTCCTCCCAGACACGCATCATATTGTCGGCCGTCGTATCGCGAGAAGCCGTCTGAGCCTGGCGCGAAGCCTCGCGCTTGCGGTCCGCCTCAGCGCTGCGTGCCATCATCTTCTTATATTCGCGCAAGTGGCGCTTTTCCTCCGCAGGGTCCTTTGGCGGCAGCCATGAGGGTCGCGTGCGGCTCAGAACAGCCTCCTTTTCCTTGGAGATTGGGAGTGGATCAATCATAATACTGGTCTGATTCCGGATCGGAGGGAGTTCAGGAAGGGCAGATTTGACGCGTGGCTTCTGACTTTGCTGTTCGAGAGGCTTCCCATTCCACGTGTTGGGGCGTCCCGAATTGGCATTCTCGGCTGCCCTCTCACGCATATAATCGGAGTGCTCTTCAAGCTTTTCCGTCAATTCCTTCGCTTCGGCGTTCAGCTCGGCCAATGCAAGATTCCAACTCCTGGCGCGAGTCTTGAGCGGCTCAGGGGCGCCGCCGTTCTCTCCAATGGATGACAGAGCCGTGTCTGACTTCCAGGATGGAGAGCGTAAACACCCAGAATCAACAGGGACTGGGGGCGTTCCGTTTCCAACGCTCCGAACTCGCTCCTTTGGCGGCCTGTTGGGCGACGCACCGGACGAGGTGGGCCTGCTTGGCGTGCGTTCTTGTCGGGGTCTGGGGGAAATGGGAACATTATCGAGAACGAGACCATCGGGGATATCGTCCGTGTCGTCCTCGTCGCACTCCTTTTCCAGCTCGAACACGGACTTTCGGTCCTGGTTTGATTGCCAACTCCCGCGACGAGGTTTCAAAGGTATGTTCGGATCTCTCGGAAGCAGCGAAAAGTTGGGACTCGGGCTGCGGTTCCGGTGGTGGGGGAACTGCAGCGAAGTGGTCGAGCGGCTTGCGAAGCCTCGCGGGTTGATCTGGTTTACCGGACTTCGACGGGGATCGGAAAGGCGGCCGGCGCTTGGGCTGCGGCCCTTTGTAAGAATATGGCTGTCGGTCTTTAGGCTGGGGAAAGAAGGTCGCGAGCGGGAGCGAGAATAAGGAGCAAGCTCTGAGGTGCCACTTAAGCTTCTGGGCTTGGCGAGATCTCGTGGAATGGGAGGGGAGCGAGAGTGCGGCTGCGGTTGCTTCCATGACGGAGGGCGGAAGTCATTGGAAAAGGACCTCGAGTAGGGTTGAGGAGCAGTAGCGGCCTTGGTCGGGTGGGAATCGCGGACGCGGTGAGGCTCGTAGTGAGAGGCATCGTCGTCGAGACCGATATCCTCAAAGTGACTAACGTCATCCAGGACGCTGTTGTCGTCGGAATGAAAGGATTTGAAGGAAGATGACTTTGACGATTTGGAGGACGTCATGCCTGGAGGAGAACCTGGACTGGGACCAGATAGATCAACGTCTTGATGCCCGTATATCATCATTGCATCGTCGAGATGTCGAAGAGAAAACGCCAGCGGAAACAATAACAGAGGGAAGAATGAGGGTGGAAAAAGCTTGTTTGAAAGCAATGTGAGGTAACGACGGTCGAGATTGTCGTGGGCGCAGCTGGGGGAGGACGGGGCAACAGTCCACAATAGGGTGAATGTGGAGGGTCGAACGTCGAGAAGGATGCGTGGAGCAAGGGACGGGGACTGGGCTATGCTGTAATGTCGCTGTGTTGCGGTGATCCCAGACGCAATTATGCGTAGCGGGCAAATCCCTGGCAAATGCTTGGCTAGTGCTTGGTCGTCTTGTCTCTTTTTCTTTTTGCCTTTTTTTTTTTTTTTTTTTTGTCTCTTTCTGACGAGGGATTGATTATGAGACGAGACGAAGGCTGATGTCTGTGGGGAGGGACCCCTTGATGCTCAATGTGTGCGACGGCTAGATTTAACTGTCTCGAGATGACTGGGATGCGACGGATGGCGGGGTGACCAGTGTTGAAAAGGTACTGGCTGTGGCTGTCTTGGGATCGTGGTTATCATCCGGGTTCGGACGAGACCAGACCAGACAAGACGAGGTGACGATGATAATGACGACGGAGTCGGACTGGCAACAGAGCAACCCGAGGATGAAATCGTTGGCTTGGCCTGATGTAGATCGGATTAGGGGTAGCGACTGGGCGTGAAGAATGTGAGGATGATGTGCCGGGAGCGAATGTGCAACAAAATGTCCGTGAGCAGCGCGAACAATACAGTAGCGATGAACGTCCACTACCCTGATGTACGGTGAGGTGTGGATAGCGAGCGACAATAGTGAGTTATGTGGTAAGGATGAGAGATATGTAATAGCGTGAAACGTTTAAGCAGTCAAGTAAGGCTTGCCTTCACAGTCTACTCATGGTACTGAGGTGTAGCGTCGCGTTCGGCATGGACGGGATAGGGCTGGAGGGGAAATGAACCAAGGGATACCAAGTTAATGCCAGGTTAGATATGTAAAATGACAATAAGGTAGCGATCGTGGGATGCCGATGGACGACGAGGAGAAAGAAAGGATCGAAAGGTTGATGGGAGATTGAGCAGAGGAGGGGCTGCAATGTGAATGGGCAAAATGCCGAAATGACGGCAGGCTGATGGAGTCTAGACAAATCAAGCAGCAAATGAGCGACAATGAACGACAACGACAACGACAACGAAACTGCCAACATGGAAGGGGGGAAAAAACAGGGACAGGGAAGTTCAAGGACGAGACAGGATGAACAACCTCCCGGCGGTGTTGTCAAGAGGAGGGAAAAAAAAAGCCAGGGCAAAAACGGGGCAGAAGGGGGAGTGGGGGGAGAAGATTGGAAAACAGGATCCAATTGCAGGTGCCAATGGAGGACTCTGGATTCTGGAGGAAGACGGAGAAGATGGGGAGCGCTGAGCTTGGGTGGATGGGCTAGTGTGGCCGGGTGGGCGTGTAACCGTCCGGGCCGGATCCTCTCACCAATACCGACTTCTCAGGAGTCACTCACAGTTCTGACGCGACTGGACGTACTGAGGTAAGGTAAGGTAGGTATCTAGTTAATAATATACTTTGTCCGCGTCTTTCTGCTGTTTTTCTAGGTACCCAAAGAAGGGCACCTGAGTTGGGGGCGGAGACGTGGTACTTGGCTTGGAATTTCGGTACGTACCTGAGCTCGACGGCTAGAGCTGCGTGTACGAGCTATGCACTACCTAGGGCAACTACATTAAGTATTCGGTCATCAAGCAAACAATGTGAAAAGGACGCAGAACGCAATGTCGTTGCTTATGCAAGTAACAAAAACCAAGCTTGGTTTCCTGCTTCGTGAAAAACCGCAGATTGGGTATATGCAGACCGTGCCATCAGGAACTGATCCACGGTACGTACTGGGTTCGTAGTGGTGTTCGGTCGAAAAACAACAGGCTTTCTGGCTGCAGAACACCTGAGCGAAACATGGCACATCCGTAGAAGCAGGATTCATGGAAAACAGAACCTCATCTCAGGTGATCGACCAGTCAGAGGCCGCCGTACCACCCAACCCATATCAGGGGGTGGTAATGTGCCTGATCCACTCGGACATTATCAAATGTCCTGACCTCCACGACAACCCAAGACAAAAAAAAATAACGACAAAATAGGAGTTCGCGGCCAGACGAGTCGAGACCGCCGAGTCCGCCCACACTTGCGCAGATGCACTCTCGCTTAGGTACCTGATCGCAAGTACCGCTTATGACTGCCCCACCTGATCCATCTGGCACGGCTCCGCTTCGAGCATCACTTCCCATCTTGGCCTTGAACCAATCCCGGGGCCACTATATTCCGCCCCGTCTATGCCACCCCACTACGAGACTGAGATGGTACGTAGTACATAGTAGGCACCGTCCACTCCCGGTCCTGGCGGATGTCCGGTTCCCACTCATCAGACTTTCCATTTAATTACCTCACTCACATTTCACATGCACTGCTGCAAGTTTAAGCTGAGCTGACAGCTTACCTAAGAGAACCTCAGACGATGGTCGACCACTAACTACATGGTACGAATTGGAGGATACGTGAATTGAAACGGACCCGTCGTTTCCAAATGCTTGTTGCTGGAGCTTGAAGCCGGAGGCCGTACGTGATGCCATCGCATCTGACTTTCCCCAGGCTTGTACAACCTCACGTCGTCTTTAGCACTGCCTCCTCAAGTCGCTTAAGCAAGCGCACGCGCGCCATCGATACGACTGAATGTTTCCTCGCAACAATACCCCGTAGCAATCTCCTACTCCAACATCTGTGTTACGAAGTCGTATTTATAGCTACCCCAACGCCTTCAGTAAGCGCCTTCGATGGCGACAATCAATTACCACGACCACCGTTCGTATCAACGACATTGTCCATCTTTCTCCAGCATCATGAGCTCGTACATCAAGACGCGATGCCGCAGTTCTCGACATGTGTCGATGATCATCTCAGACCAAGAGCGCAGCGATACTCCTAATAGCTTCCTGGCCGCAGCAGTATCACATCATCTCATCTCATCTTCGTCCGAGTCGCCAAATTGACCTTTGTCCTTTCACATGGCGACAACACAAACTTCGGGCACGGCCCAGCGAACGAGCACGCCGCGAACCATTGCCAAATCCCTCTCCATCCTCGCCAAAATCGGCACAGTCGCCTGTGTCGTGACACTCATGATTCCAGGCTCCAACCTCCTGATGGGCAGCCATGCTGGCAGGGCCGATCTGCTTGGCAAGTCATTTTCAATGGTGTCGGTAAGCGCTAATCACCCAGCCCAAGCTCAACGCCGTTGCACGGCACTACTGACGCCAAAGTGCTTAGTTCTCCGGAGTAGCAGCCAGAAGTGCCGGCGCCGCGTCTCGATATCAAGCCAGGATGTACTGGTTCATCAACTCGTTTGGCTGGGAGTGGCTGCAGACGTCCACCGAGACCGACGGCGCTGGTTACGTCTTCACACAGCCCACACATCCGTTGAAGATGCCTGCTGTGCTCCATGACGCTGCCGATTCGCTGCGGCGAGCTGGACACATCACCACGAATTGCGAGTCGGCTGCCGAAACTTGCATTGGGTTGAGCCCTGCTTTTTTCGAGGCCTTTGATGCTGCTCCTTCAGTCACTTGGAACAACGGACCGGCATTCGTCTTGTATGTGCTGACCCTCATCTTCGACATCGCGGTCCCTATCATATTTGGCTGTCTCGGTTTCTTCCAGATTGGAGGCGCTGGTGACCCCTGGCCGTGGCTTAGGATCGTGTTGCTGTCACTGCCAGCGGCCTTCCAACTCATCTCGGCGTCGCTCCTGACATCCAACGCGAGATCACTGGTCGCATACCTCAACCAAAATTCTGAAGTGTTATCGGAACCCATAGTTGGGCCTCGTTTCCAGATCGTTGCCTGGTGCGGCTTCGTTGCGGAGGTTGTCGCCACGGCTGCCAGCATCACCTGCATATGGCTCTCCTTGTGCAACGAGAATTTTGGATCTGAGACAACGACATGCATTCCAGCCAAGTCTCGGAAGCAAGACGACGCTGTGTAACCTGTAATCTATCACATTCATCATCGTCCCCTTTTCTGTGTACCTCAAGCTTTCAATATTCGACTCCACATTCCGCTCTGCAGACGATGGTACGCGACATCCCCTTGACTAGTAGAAACACGGACGGGTCATTGTCACGCGCCGCCGAGAGAAGTACCTGTCGATCCGCATCGCGACCTTGAAGAATCCGTTTCTCCCGCGTTGATTCACAAAGCAGCCCGGTTGCCGGTTCTTTGATACTGATGATGATCTGCAAGACACTATGGCCCGGGCGGGAATGTCTTGAAAATAAAAACACTCCAGTTAAATCTCCCCCCACCCTCAACTTGTCATACGTTACTTTTCGCGTGAGAAACCGTCGAGTCGCATACAACTCAGATCCCCAAACACATGATGCTGGTGAAGAAAGCCTTGAAGTGAAGGGCAAACCCCGTCGTATATCTGATCGGGAGAATAAACGTGACTTCCTGCGACAAGCGTGGCTGAGTCTTGGCGTCGCACGTCACGGGACATGGCGTGCGCAGCCTCGATGCGCGACATGGNCGCGCGGATTTGCAAGCGAGCCACTAAGGTGGTTTCGAGATCTCCAACCGCAAAAAAAAAAAAGGTGATCCTCGTTGACTACCTACCCCAACCCACCTTGTCCCTGTCGCAATCGGTCTTCTA
Source organism: Colletotrichum chlorophyti (assembly GCA_001937105.1). NCBI lineage: Eukaryota > Fungi > Ascomycota > Sordariomycetes > Glomerellales > Glomerellaceae > Colletotrichum > Colletotrichum chlorophyti. The sequence continues at coordinate 194,130 of MPGH01000063.1, read as the reverse complement.
CAATAGAGAGAAAGTTGACGATTTGCTTATCGGGTCTTGCAACTGCGACTTGAAACCGGGACACGGTGCTGGTGATGAACTGGACCCCGCATTGATCCAAGCAATCCCAACCGAAGATGCTCGCCACCACGTGGGAGCACAGCCTGCGCAGAAATGCGGCGCGTGCAGCAGACGTCTTCCGATACAACTGGCATCTAGGCCTGACGGCTTTCGGGGGCCCTCCCGTGCATTTCAAAATTGTCTGGACCTCCTCTCACCCGCCTCGACTACGAGACTTCGAATGCTGATGACTCGCGGCTGTGTAGTTTCACGACCGATTCGTAAAACGGCTGAAATGGATCGATGAGCAGATGGTCTGGCTTCTTCCGATCCCAAGTCACCCCCAACATTCACTAACACGCTGCCCTTACCGCAGTACCAGGAGCTGTTTAGCATCTGCCAGGCCCTCAGCGGGCCGGCGAGTACGAAGATGATGTACTGCATCAACCTCATTCAGAATGGCCTCTTCGGCGCCATCCTGGCCTTCTTCATCTGGAGGTGAGACAAGTCCGTCACCGCTCCTTCATGATGACGATCGACTGATCAAACCCACCTCAAGCCTGCCGGGCGCCATGGGGATGTACGGCCTTTCAGTCGGCGTGTCCAATATCGGCTCCTCCCTTCCCCGCGCGGTTTACGCCCTGCTGTCGGGCCTCAACGCCGCGACGGTCGGCATCATTGCCCTCGCGGCCGTCGAGCTCTCTGACAAGGCCATCACTGACAAGCTCACCCGCACCCTCGTCTTCCTCAGCGCTGCCGCGGGCATGATGTATAACGCCCTGTGGTACTTCCCGGTGCTGATGGCCGCTGCGGGTTGCGCGGCCGTCGTACATGACTACCGCTGGGTCCACAAGCCGGCGAGGAGGGTGGTGGGCGTCATCAGGGCTTTGTTAGGCAAGAAGCGGGATAGGTCACCAATGCAGGATGAACAGGGCGTCGAGCTAGAAGTCAACACGAGAACCATGACCGACCATGGCAAAGATGCGGAACCCGTAGGAACCTCCTCCGCCACCACCGCAGCCTTCCGCCCGCTGTCCCCGGAACACCGGACCACTGGCACACCCCGCAACGAACAGGGACAGACTCCCTTGCAACCGGAAGCCGAAGTCTGCCGCTCCCTAGCCGACTCAGAGCCCCGCGTCGTCCCTAAGGAGTTCCGCCTCGACTTCTCCTGGAAATCCGGTACCGCCATCATCGCAGCATTCTTCGTCTCCTTCATCGCGGTAATGATAACCCGCGGCGTCGTCACGGACCTCCCCATCCTTTACCGCCTCTTCTCCAACCTCTACCTCGCCGGCACGATCATCTTTGGCGGCGGTCCCGTCGTCATTCCTCTGCTGCGCGAGTACGTCGTCGCCGAGGGCTGGGTATCCCCGCGCGATTTCCTCATCGGCCTTGCCATCGCTCAATCTTTCCCCGGTCCCAACTTCAACTTTGCCGTCTTCCTCGGCGGCCTGACGGCCATCAACGCCGGACGGTCCTCCATCGGTGGCGCGCTCCTCGCATACCTTGGAATCTTTACGCCCGGTATGGTCCTCGTTCACGGGACGATGGGTGTTTGGGGAGCGCTCCGGAGCCGGCCGTGGGTCAAGGCTGCTGTCCGGGGTGTGAATGCCGCCGCTGTGGGGCTCATCTACACCGCTGTCTACCGCATCTGGCAAGTTGGCTACATTGACGAGGGGTTCCAGTCCGGGCGGAGTCTGGGCGACGATGCGTGGTGGGTTGTCGTCACGGCCACGGCGTTTGTGGGAGGCAGGTACTACGGTATTGCCGCCCCTTTTGCGATCCTCCTTGGAGCGGTGATGGGTTTAGTTCGGTATGGGGTTGTGTCTGGGCGGGAGTAACGTTTCGGTCCCAAAGACACATTAAGAGTAAATGGGCAGCCATTTCATGCCATACAGGTGCTATGAGCCGCTCATTGAATCGAATCGGCTCTAGACGAGGCACTTCCAGAGCTCAAGGAGCGAATGCACGCCAAGTCAGCCAGGTAGGGAAATTCTTGGAGGGCCAGGTATTCAAGTGCTGTAGAGATCAAAAGCGTTGGTTTACTATGGCGAGCTGAATAAACACTATGTATGCACTTGACCAAGGAACTCAACCTACGGTAACGTCTCCCTGCTTCTTAGATGGCCGGCTACTAGGTTACAGTGCTCTGCTGCAATGTGACACCGGATGCTGGGTCTACATGTTCGTTCTGCAGTAGAGATTGGGTTTGCCAGCACTCTGCCAACGCACCAATAGCTATGAGCCACCTGCACTGCTGTCGAACGCTCGTGCTCAGGACCGCGAACATCATCGATGGTCTACGATGTGAAGTCTCCGTCCCAGTTCTGTCAAGGAAGACATTGACGACGACGACGACTTTGGTCCCTGTGGCAGATGAGCATGCAAGGACGTCATTTCGATCTTGCTAATGCCTTTCGAAGGTCTACGTCTCTGTCTAAATTACGTCAAGCTTGATGATTTCCCCAACGATCATCGCTACAGACACTGCGAAACACTCTCGACAGACATCATGAGATGTGCTGATCTGGCTGTACAAGGCATGCTTGACATCGACTGATGAACTGAACCACGGCGTCGGGTTCCAGGGTGATAGCCAGAGGGGGTTGCCGTGTCGCTCGCAGATGGCGTTGCTCTTCACGACCCCCACCGGATTCAAAGGGGCGAACAGCAGGAGGAAGAGGCACAGCAAAGCCCTGCGTCTCCCAAGCACGCAACGCAATCATGGGCCTCACCAAGACAGGCGAATCGCGCGACCAAATGTACCTCTCGAACGAGAAAACGACCGGGTATCTGGCCAGAAATGACGGCGGTGGCTCTCATTTGCGGCCGTACATCATGCGAGAAGAAGGCAGGAACGACTGAATCACCTTTGCGCGAGCTGACAAACTCTCTTTTTGCTCATCGCACCGATTCCGTCCGGTATGATGACAGAGTCTCGCCCCCCTCCTCCCTTCTGATAAGGAAGTGGGGGGGAGGGACGTGCCTCATCGACCCAGCACCGTTCCGACCTTGCGGCGTCTCAAACCAAACATCAAGTGCATATGTACGTGTAATTGACATGCGCCCAGTCGTCGATCTATCCGGCCGCAGCCGCCTACCGCCTCTGGGACAAGGACGAGAAGACTGGCAGAAACGAACACCGCGTCGGCGCGGAAGCTGGCGGCGAGGGCTGCGATGTTCGCCACGCCCATAATAGACAGGCCAGGTCAACGGTAGCCGGCAAACCCGACCGGCTGCTGCTGCACCCTGGCGTTCGTATGGTGGGTACGGATCATGGTTTCTGCCCCTGATCGAGCGTTCTGAAAAGCATCCCTATCGCTGTTCGTTGACTTGCTTCCGTGGTTCATGTGAACGCACTCCTGTCCCGGATGGAGAGACCGAGCCAACGAATATTTGTCCGGCGTCCAGGGGTTGAGGGGCCGCGATATGACACAGAAGGCCCGAGAACATGGGCACCCTGTATGGTGACTGGGCGAATACCACGTTAGTACCGGCGAGATGGTATTCAGGTGTTTGCATCACGAATTGTTTATTTCATGGCAAATTTTATGCTCTTTAGGCAGGTGATGAGTTTACGGGACATTGAGGTTGCGTAAGTTCTTTGGCCGAACTCGAAATCCAAGAACACCGAGGAGCTCGATAGGCCCTCGTACCTCGCAACTCAATGCAGGCAAATGGACGAGATAGATCCTTCCAAGGTGATGAATGGCGTCGCTCGCAAAGCCGAGTTGTGCCGCGGGATGCCAGAGGATATGTTTAGCTCCATCTGGAGGCTGGACGGTACTGATTTTGGTGTGGCTCGATGAGAGAGCCGCGAGAGGTCGGGAATGGCGTCGCCAACGTCTCGTAGGAGACTGGGCAAGTCAGCCACCGCGCGAGATACCAAGGAAGTAAGTTCCAACACCTTCAGCGCCTAAAGCTGCGTCGAGGAGAGGAGCAGTCCAAGGACCAACACCACTACTGTGCAGCGCCACCGGGATACAGGAAAATGTGCTGTTGAATTCGCTGAAGGCCTGTTAGCTGCGGACCCTGTAAGTGTAGGTCTTGGCCGCCGGAAGAAGAAAACTGCCCCGTGTCTGATCAATAGAGTTGATCAGCCCGCCCGCGAGGAATGATATGATGGGATAGCGGGCGTATGTGGTCAGGGTGGCACAGTGGCGACCATCCAACTGAGGTGCTGTGCTCAAAGACGCATGCTCGGTTGTCGGACGGCTCACATCAAGAAATGACCGTTTTGAGCGTCTATCCGTGACGTCTCAAGCAGTGCATCGCGATCTCCGTGGCAGCGACGAGGGTGATATCAAAATCGCGGCCAGAGGTTGGACGTCGGAACTATCTGACATGGTGACAAGAGACGTCTTCCGCAGTTGACGCCACAATAAAGACGATCCTCGCCAGGTATCTAATCGCGATGAGCAACCTGGGTCTAGAAAGAACAAGTCCTTGTACCGGCGATATCTGTCTGCGCTCCACCGTAAACAGACAAGCGCGCCTTTCCGTAGTTTCAGGGTTTCCCGTTCCAGACCCAAGGGGACTCCGTTGTCGACAGACCCAGTGAGGACGCCCGGAATATGGGGCGGCGGAGTTGCGTGTTGCCGTAAACCAGTGACCGTCTGGCCAGTGCAAGTGCCAGGGACTGATTGTATGGGCTATCTCGAGCAGGAAGCTCGGAAAACGAAAGACACTGTTGGAGGGGACTCAAAGCCCGACCGGTAGGCGTTGAAATCCTGTTGCGAACTTCGTATTGTGGGCATGGACCAGGATAGAGGCCCAAGATGGAGAGAAACCCGCTCAAACCTTCAATCTTGGCTCCTTGGCGCCGCATGGCGATAAGTCCAGGGTGATTGACGAATGACTATCGAAAAGCATCCGTCAGACGAGAAACCCCTCCTCTTGCCCGGGTTCCAGAGGACCTTCCTTTTTCTTCTCTGACGAACGCCATCGAACGCCACCTGAAGTATGACAAGGCGGGAGCATCTCGGCCGCGGGAGATATCGATCAATAACAGCGCCGCATGTTGTGCCGCTTTACCCAAGCTCCGGCGGGTGGTGACAGGGCGCTGCGACAGCTTCGTAAGGAGAATGGCACCAAGTAACAGACGAATCGTTGGCTAAGGGTGTAGTGCGGAGGGGAGAGTTTGGCTCGCGAGAAAGATAACCCGCAGGCGCCAAGGCACCAAGAGCGCGGAGAAAGGCTGACGATGCATGTTGGATGAGATAAAAACAGCGGGCGATGGCTACATTCCAAGACAGTTCCAAGAGAAGTCCAAGAAAAGCCAAGAGTGTGGTTGTGCCGTCTTTATATACCGCCAGCGTTATCCTCCTGCCCAAAAGGGGCATCGTGAGCAGGTTGGGGGATGTTCCATGCAATGGCAGTGATTCGACTGGTCCTGGACGATATCTAGGCATCGTTGATAACCGGCCGTTTTCGACGAACAAGGGAAGAAGAGGGGTCGGAGGCCAGGGGGGGCTTGGAAACGCACTACTGTGCAGGGAAATGCGCCGATAGCGAGGTATCAGCACCATCGCGAAGACGGCAGACGCTTGCCGCGCAATCACTTTCCATTGAAGAGGAGAGGAGATGGACAAGTCATCTCGTCCATCTGCCAATGGAGATATGGCTCCTGACCCCGCAACCGCGTGTGCATGCGAGAACGATCCTCTCTGATGCCATGGAGTGCGCTGCAAAAGTTCCCAGCCATTTCAGCATCTCGGAAGACGAAGGAGCGTGCTACGTACAACAGTCAATCAAGCGGAGAATATTCTGCACATGTACTGAAGCTGAAGCGGGTGAATGCTGTCTCAGATGATGCAATGGGGTAGGTGGCGACATGGTGTTGATGAGGAGAGAGGAGAAGGACGAACATTGGGCGTAGGGCCGTGACTGGCTGCTGGGAGGAGAACAGCAACCCACCAGGTGGCAGGAATGGCAGTTCATCAGCTAGCGTCCGTCAGGGCCATCCATACCTTGAAGGTACTGTAGGATGGACCATGTTGGCGCCAACTTAACCTTAATTTACCCTTGCATGGGGCACGTGATCGCGCGTGTGGGAGGAGGCCGCACATACTGTAATTAGCCAGCACCCAAATCCGACGTTGCTCTCGTCCCCATCACGTTCAACCCCCCTTCACTCCCACTCTTGCCCTCTCCTTCATACTCACTTTCACTCTCATACTCGACTTGACTACTTCATGAAGCATAGTGATAACCCGAAACCATTCTGTTTTACTCGTTCGATCTATCTATTTGGCATCAGGTAGTCGTATGAATTCTGGACACTGTTCTGCTTTGAGATTAGCACTCGTAGCTAGGTTCACGACAACCATGTCGTTCTTTTGGACCCTCATCCCACATAGCGCCAGGTAAACGGCCACGATGCGCATCGGTTCATTCCTAGGATGCAAAAGTTCCATGCGGGCCTTTTGTAAAGCTGGGCGCTTCCGCGTTTAACTCAGCGTCAAGCCACTTCCCGGTCAGATACCCTTACACGGCACAAAGACATCCTACAGTTCATCCCTCCTGCGGCCACCATAAGCATTGAGCCTCCGTATTAGCTAGCCTGCAGCATGCCTGTCGTCTTCGCCAACGTCCATTCAGCATGGGTCTGTCCATAGTCCCCACAGCCTTCAGTCTTTCACGGCTCCCAAACCTTTAACGTAAGTCCTCTGCGATGACAGTCTCGCCTTATCCACTTTGAAAATGGCGAAATGTGATGACACCAACCTCTCCCCATCACCACGGCTCCTCGAAGGCACAGCAACTCATATCTCCAGTTGAAGCCGACGGCAGATCATGACATCAATGTAGTGCTTTCTCGGGTCTGATTTTCTCCCACTAAATCATTGCCGGCACCACAGCCAAATGGCTATCGTCTCCTGCGCTTGATGTACAGTTGCATCAGCCACCAATATCCTAAACTTTGTCGAAATGACCCTCCCCCACGTATCCTTCTGGCCACGACAAGGGCCCCATCGCCATACCCTGGTCTGCCCTCCATCCTGGGATTTTAGCCACTCTGCACCTGTGCTCCGCCGGCCCCCTGCCTCTCTAGCTCGGACAGTCCAACGATTGGGCAACACCAACATCTCGGCGACATCCCAAAGGTCCCCTGCGTGTCCGGGTAGGGTCGTACGGCGCCGAGACCTGATGGTTCGCCATGTCGCTCGTGGAGACGGCTGCTCCAGTTGCACGAGCCAATCCTCGCCATCTTGCGTATCTTCTGCCCATCCTCGACAACGGCTGCATGCCTGACCGAGAAGGTCGATCCTTTCCACCAACGAGGCCAAGATGCAGTCCAGCCGACCTCGACTGGGCATGCGTCCGAAAAACCATCATGATCCTTGAACACCTTGCCACCTGCCGATTTGCATGCAGCATCCAGACCTGGCAGTCCATCGTGTGCAAAGACCCCGGCCGTCGTCTGGGCACCGAGCATGTGGCACCGCTGATAAGCGACCTTGCCTTCGTGAGAGGCTTTTGAAAAAGGTTTAATTATCGCTCTTGCCCACCGACTTCACTTCCGTCTCGCCAACCGTGGTCCTTTGTTCTTCACTCGACTACACGACGTCGTCGTCCAGAGCACAATGGCGAACGAAAAGACGAACGACCCTGTTACTCCCATTGAGATTGGGAGGGACCAAGGTGTCCTCACTGACGAGAAGCTTCCTGCTGTACGTCCCGTCCATGACCGGAGACTGAGACTGAGACATGTTAACTGACAATGCTCCAGGGCGCACACGCCCAAGAGCTTCACCGCCTTGACTCCAACGAGGAGCAGTTCGAGTCGTAAGCTTCGCCGGAATCTCCCTGCACTCATTCTAGCTCGTGCTGATCCTCTCTGAAGGCACCTCAATGTTACGGAAGATGATCTCATCGAGGCCAAGGCCGTTGCTGCCAACCTCACCCTCGAGGGAGTGCGCAAGATGATGGAGAATGTCATCAAGATCCACGACCGAGACGCCAATTTCCCCCACTCAGTTCTCATGAAGATCCACGAGTTCCTGGGTGAGCAGCATTTGCAACAAAGAACTACCAACAAGTCGATACTGACACGGTAACAGACAATGAAGACGTGTTCGAGAACCCCGAGAAGCACGAGACTTTAATTTGGGAGATGAAGTTGGAGGCTGCCCTGATCACGAACAACAGTCCGTATGCCGAAGTCCGAGCCGTTGTCGACAACAAGGACGACCCCAACATGCCATGCGGAACGATCCGTGCTTGGGTCATTGGTATTTTCTTCTCGGTCTTCCTTTCATTCATCAATCAGGTGAGTTTGGATGGCAAGACTTACTGCCGAGGCCCCAACAGCCCACCCACCATTGCAGCTTCTGACTATTGAAACAGCTCTTCAGTATTCGTCAGCCCTCCATCAGCATCGAGTCCAACGTCGCCCAACTTTTGGCCTTCCCGCTCGGTAAGGCTTGGGAGAAGTTTATGCCCAACACCATCTTCTCCGTTTTCGGTTACAAACTCGCCCTCAACCCGGGCCGCTTCAACAAGAAGGAGCACATGCTGATCGCAATCATGGCAAACGTTCGTCTTTTCCGGATAAAAATATATCGTCTTTTGGTGTACGAAACTAACGTTTTGGAACCAGACTGCCAAGAGCTTGCCCTACACTCAAGTAAGTCTTGCATTAAAAAACTGTTAACAAAGAAGGGGTGGGAAATGTGAGGAGGAAATGGGTTCTTGGAGGAGAAAAGAAAAGACTGCGAAAATCCGTTACCAAGTGACAAGGACTTTCAAGCGACACTTGCTAATGTCTGTGTAGTACATCGTCTGGACTCAAGTACTTCCGCAGTACTTTAACCAGCCATGGGCCAAGAGCTTCCTTTACCAGATCCTAATTGCCCTCTCCACGAACTTCATCGGCTACGGATTGGCGGGTAAGTAAAACAAAACATGACAAGACGGGCTTCTGGCTTGAAAGTGCCCGCTGACGAACATAGGTCTTACCCGACGCTTCATCGTCTACCCCGCCTACTGCGTCTGGCCCGCGTCCCTCGTCACGATTGCGCTTAACTCGGCCCTTCACAACGACACTAACGTTGCGGTCCCTGGGCCTTTCAAGAGGCTGTACTCAATGACGCGTTACAAGTTCTTCCTCTGGACTTTCAGCGCGATGTTCATTTACTTCTGGTTCCCTAACTACATTTTTGAGGTCCTCACCTTCTTCAGCTGGATGACCTGGATTTCCCCCAACAACCACAACCTGGAGATATTGACAGGATTCCGTAACGGTTTGGGAATGTTCAACCCCTGGCCTACCTTTGACTGGAACGTCATGCTGTAAGTCAACCATCCCAAAACCCTTGTCTTCGCCGTCCGATAGCGTTGGCTGGATGGCAAATCGTTTTCCATTCATGCAAGGGCTAACCCGATCTCTCAGGTTCGACAACATCGACCCATTGGTAAGTGGACAGAAAAAAAAAGAGCTCTCGATTGAGCCTGAAGCAGTTTGAGCGCTCCTGCTGACCACAGATTAGATGGTTCCCGCCTTCTCGACCTTCAACCGCACGCTCGGCATGTGGCTGCTCGGTTTCGTTATCCTAGGTCTGTACTACTCGAACGCGTGGAACACCGCCTACCTCCCTGTCAACTCCAACCGCGTCTATGACCACTTTGGCAAGCTTTACAATGTCTCCAGAGCCCTCGATGAGAGGGGCATGTACGACCACGAGAAGTACATGGACTATTCGGCCGCCTACCTCGGTGCCGCCAACACTCTTGTCTACGGAGCCTTCTTTGCCATCTATGCTGCGGCAGTCACCCACGTCATTCTCTTCCATCGCTACGAGGTCACTCTTGGATTCAAGAACACGTGGCTCAGCATCCGCAAGAAGAAGAAGACCCAGGCCGAGGCTGAGGCTGATGGCGAGTACAAGGATGTCCACAACCGCCTGATGTCTGTCTACCCTGAAGGTAAGTTACTCAACAACCTCTTGCATGGTCTTATAACAAAGCTGATGTTTCCCAGTGTCTGAGTGGTGGTACTTTGGCACCCTTCTTGTTGCTGCTGGCTTGGGTTTCGCCGGTGTTGCCGCTTTCCCCACCTACACTACCCCCGGTGTCGTCCCCTACGGTATCTTCCTGGCCGTCGTCTTCGTCATTCCTATTGGAATCATCAAGGCCATGACTGGTGTCGAGGTTACCTTGAACGTGATGGCTGAGTTCATCGGTGGCATGTGGGTTGAGGGTAATGCCCTGGCCATGAACTTTTTCAAGTCTTTCGGGTAAGCCTGCGAACTCATCCATTGTCTCTTCCGCATTCCTAACCATGACAACAGTTACGTTACCTGCGCCCACGCCGTTCATTTCGCCAACGACTTGAAGGTCGCACACTACCTGAAGATTCCTCCCCGTCAGACCTTCGCCTGCCAGATGGTCGCGACGCTCATTTCCACCTTCATCTGTACTGGTGTCATGAACTTCCAGATCCACATCCCGAACGTTTGCAGCAGCGAGGCGCCCATGCGTTTCTTATGTCCCGGACCCAACACCTTCTTCACCGCTGCCGTCCTCTGGGGTACCATCGGGCCCATCAAGGTTTTCGGTCACCAGGGCCAGTACAACTACCTCCTGCTCGGCTTCCCCCTCGGTATCATCACGCCCATCGCGTTCTACTACATTGCCAAGATGTTCCCCAAGAACCGATACATTCGCCAGTTCCACCCTGTTGCCCTCTTCTACGGTGGTGTTAACTGGGCCCCCTACAGCTTCTCTTATGCCTGGCCCGCCGTCCCAATCGCCTGGCTGTCGTGGATCTACGTCCGCAACCGCTACCTCGCTTTCTGGTCCAAGGTAAGCCGCTTTGACGAACTCATCATCTGCAGTTGTATGGACATAAGCTAACATCCTTGTTCAACAGTACAACTTTGTGCTTTCCGCCTCCTTCTCTGCTGGTATCGCCATTGCCGGTATCCTCATGCTCTTCACTGTGCAATGGCTCGGCGCCGATATTAGCTGGTGGGGCAACAACCAGATCGGCGCCGGCTGCGAGGGCAAGGCGTGTACCCTCAAGACCCTTGCTGAGGGCGAGCGATTCTACCCCTGGTGGAACCCCTCTCAGGTTCCTGCTCCCTAAGCCGCTTCATCGCTGCTTGTCTCACCGGGCTGTCATGCTTTTGTTGGCCAAGCAATAATGTCGACGTCGGGAGTTTGTCTGGTGTTTCGTCCGCTAGGACAGCGATTTTCGCAGATTAACTTCGCTCTTTTTCACAAATGATGTTTTAAACGAGTTAGATGGGAAAAAGGAGAGGGAGAAAGAGGGCTGTCTACGGGAAGCTCTGCTGTTTTTGAGTTTGTTTCTTGATATCCCCTTATGTTTAACGTAGAGGGCCGTCCCTCTGTGATCAACATAATAATACCAATCATTGTTTCTTACAATGCCCTCATCTTTCTGTGATAGTTAGTGCGATGGCCGATGTCCGGGCTGCTCGCCTCTACGCTGTAATTAGGCGCGTCTTAAGCATGCCCTTACATTACTTTACGTGTGGCCCACTGGACGGTTTGAACCCCGACTAAGGTAAGCTGGGATGGCTTGATCAAGATAGCAATGTTGATAGGTGGATGAGTGTGTACCGGGGCATTTATTAATACCACTAATGACTTTGCTCAAATAGATGGATACGTTGGATTTTAGAAATGATTTCAAAGTTCTACGACTGTATGAAACCTTTAGACCACGTAAACATGTTTGCAACGGCCAGAAGCGGAACGAAGCTGCGGGATAGTTAAGCTTAGCTATGGCTCTTGTGTTTGACATGGATGCAATCATGCTTGCATGATCACGCAGTTGTGGGACAGGTCCAATCCAAGACACGACCAATCATATACCCAGCCATTGACCTAAATTAGGAACCCATCGTCATATTCGATGTCAGCAGCATTTTAGGCATCAGGATAAGTACTGAATCCCGTATCCAACTTGGTCGCGACACTTCTGGCACTTCCGCATTGATTACCTCCCGGCGCTAAGGTGAGATATTGATTCGGTTTTCGCCGAGGTTTAGCCCGAGGCGGCACATATGTGGTTTTCGAAGCGTCAACAGAGATTTATAAATTAAGAGTTGCTGGAAGCCAGCCACAATAAGACCCTTGGCGTCAGATCTGGCTCTTTGTCATCTATTTCGGAATGGGAAACGGGGCCCTTCAACCCTTGCTTGTTCGGCGGAACGGGCAGAGATCTCATCGACCTGTGAGATACGCCTACGTCAGACAAAGTTGATTGCGGCGTCCACAGATCTGCGAAATCATCCATAAAATAATGACCGACAAAACCAGGCGTCTGAGCGGCCTGCGTCTAACAGCCCTCCAGTGGAGCATTCTTATCCCAAAACAAAGAAAAGACGCCAATTATGGACGATACTTGTTTCTGCAGCTGGTGATAAGGTTCGTAATACGAGTTTTGCAAGACGTCTTGCCAAGCGTGAGGGTTATCCCCGGCCAGGCAGCAGGATTTAGAGCGCTACCTTTCGCCCGGATGAAGGCCATCACCGAAAACGGCAATCAAAACATCAAAGGAAGAGATGCTAGTGGCTAGATCTTGTCGTCTCGCGTCTAATATGTGGACCCGGGGGATTCCCTTTGGGCAATTTATTGGCTCGTTGGCCAGCCTCCGTTTGTCTGACTGGTATTCTCCTAACAGCCGCCATGCAATTGATGAATGGAATCGCAACAAGACCGCATGCTTCAGCTCAGGAACGGACTCGCACAATTGGTAATGGATCCAAGTGGTTTAACACATGTGTTTGGGATACGATATCTCGGAACGAAACGCTCTATTTGAATGCTCCCTTCCCATCGCTTGCTTGTACATTCGACCCGGCTAGATCTTCATCTCTTACGCAGGCTTCTCCAAACCCAAGGCACCTCAGCCCACATAGCAGCACAAGCATGCACAAGGACTATACTGGTTTGTCTCTCACTCCAAAGTCGGTGCATTTTCTCCGTTTCTGATCGTCTTGACAGATAAAATGGCTCACGTTCCTTTCCCCGAAGAGCAAATCCTCCAATCTCCCGTACCTCATTACCAAGTCATGCATACGCCTCCCTCCACGACCGGCGGTAACCGCATCGTCAACCAGAACTCCTGCATTGGCAACGATGCTCAAACATGCCACCATACTGGAGCGCACTGCGAGAGGCCCCGGTCCAACTTGGTCCCACTTCCCCTCCTGGGTAGATGGCCGGCGCTGATTGAGTGCCCTGCGTGCGAGGAGGTCGCACCCACCAGCACCGACCACACTGTTGGAAAGGGAACGCAGTAAGTTGGATGGACTTTGGATCATATTGCATACCTTTCAATTTACTGATAACTGTGTCTATCCAGCTGGATGGCAGCCATGTTCTTTTTCACGACTGGGCTCGGTGTCTTCATCCCCTACGCCTCGAAGCCCTTCAAGGACGTGCGCCACTCTTGCTTGCGTTGTGGTCGAAAGGTCGCCACGAAACGGTTTGGTGGTGGCACTAGAGCCCACTTGATGTGAGACACAAAAGGGAGTCTGTGTTAGTGCGTTCTACGGATATTGATGATCATATTGCTTGCGGCTTGGCTGGAATCTTCGCCCTCAAAGCTGAACAATGTGTTAGTGGAGGAGGCTTGGCAATTTATTGCTTCATTTATAACTGTGGTTGACATTATGGGTGGTGAAATTAAAACAAAACTTAGTATCAACACAAGTTTTGGCCAATTTGTACCTTACCTTGTGAAACTACTTACATTCCTAAAACTACAGTCCTTGAAACATGCGGCAAGGGAGCTGGGACTTCACGCTGAAAGTTCCAAATATGGAACTGTTCAAGTTCGCCTGTCTACCGAATCAACGGCCATCTCATCACCCGCGCCCTCATCCATCTATCTCCCGCCTGTGTCTCCCTAATTCCAAATCTGTTCTGCATCTTCCATAATGGCAGATCCCCCGGTAGAGCCTCTTCCAGCATCGAACCTAACGAACTTGCCGTTACAACCCCCACAGTCATTCTCACGTCCTACACAACATCCTCTGACGGTTTAGCGCGTGCGAAGTGGCAAGCTTACGATTTCTTGTGGCCTTTGGACAGATTTAGCCCAGGAGGACAGCGAATAATGGAGGATGAAGACCTTTGAATGAATGAATGTAACGAGGCACGCTACTGGACATCGGAGGCCGACACTCGACCTCGAGGCTATTGAATTTTTAGATTCGAAGTTGCGTGAATTAGAGCAACACTGCATCTCGCCATCACACTAGAACGGGTGAAGGGATGGATCCAGTAGTAAACACCATGACTCTTCAAGAGGCTGGCCCTGAAGGTCGTCAGGCGCTGAGATGGGGCGAGCCATGCATCAACAGTGCGAATAAGTTGGTTACTGATATGCTCATCTTCCGTGCTGCCATCCACTTCCATGCGAGTGCCCTGGGCCGGTTGTGCCCCATATTGTCACACAAGTTCCGTCTTTTGCAACGAGAAGCCCGTTGTTTATCAGGATTCGGAGGCCGAGTTTTCCTCTTAAGGAACTCCCAAGGAACCGCGAGGCACTCCGACGAATTGACTGAAAACTTCCTTGCTGCATGTGTACAACACTGACTCCTGAGACGGCTTTGTCTGCCTCTTTGAGGTGTGTCCACGCAGGCAGAGATAGCTTGCACATAAGTAAGTTTATAGTAGCCACCCCTATCGAAGGTGAGAATTGGGAGGGTCATTATCACCTCGTCTGGCACTCCACAGGATTCCCGCGGAAGTGTCCGATATTGAATGATAAGGCCGATGCAAAGTGGGGGCCTGGTACGGGCCAGCACAAGGTACGGTTATACAAACCGGATCGTAGTCTGACCAACGACTTGGTGACGCTCTTGACAGTATCGGTTGGACGGACCGATAAGGGCCAATAGGGACAATAGATAGACGTCCTTCTGGACCCTTGAGCAACTCGCCAACAAGAGGTCTCATCTGCCCGGTTGGGCTCCTGCAGGCCAGCGGCGCCGGGAAATGAGTTGCTGTTGGCCGATGTGACACAGGGCGCCCGATTGAGGAATGGCCAAAACAAATTCAACGTACGTAAACTCGTGAATAGAGGCAAAGGAGATACGCCAAGGGCATGGGGGGGGGGGGTTCGCAAACCAACGAGGACCGTCAGCTTCATCAAGGGTAAACTCGCTAAATGGAATGTTGGTCAAAAGCGTGCCTCAATTACACTTCCCGACTCGAATTCCTCGGGCCGCATAAAATGAAAGTACCGCCCCTTGAATGACTGCTCCATTCTTCACGCGGTCATCAACAGCTGACACGAACCTCTCTTCACCCATCTGTCATATGTCCGTGACAAAATGGCGCCCAGACCACCACAGAACTGCAGGTGCTCGAGCCCCAGGGCGCCACGATCCGGAAGAGCTTTGAGGCCACGGCCGAGAGGGAGGTCTCGTCGAACGAGCCTTCCGGCCTCGAGCAGGCTGCCGCGCCGCCCATACTACTCTCCAAGAGCCGCATCGCCATCATCATCACCCAGATCTGTGGCCAGCTGTTCTTCAGCAGCTTCTGCAACGGCATTATTGTCATCGCTTTGCCCGCTATGCAGCACGACCTGGGCCTGGAGGAAGGGCTCCTTGTCTGGCTCAGTTCCAGTTACTTCCTCACCGCGGGTTCCTGTCTGCTGCTAGCCGGGTCCATTGCTGACGTCGTGGGCAATAAGCAGGTGAACCTCTGCGGGTCCTTCTTCAGCGCTACCTTCACCATGGCATGTGGCCTATCGCGCACCGGGGCCCAGATCGTTGCCTTCCGAGCCCTGCAAGGCATCACTTACGCGTTCATCACCCCCTCATCTATTGCAATTATCTCTGGTAATATCGAGGAGGGAAAACCCCGAAACATGGGTTTCGCCTGCATGGGATTCTCCCAGCCACTTGGCTTTCTTTCCGGTCTGGTCCTGGGCAGGGTCTTGACTGACAACGTGGGATGGGCGCCCGCCATTCTACCTCGCTGCGGCAGCAAGTGGCACCCTGTTTCTTCTAGCAATGTGGGCTTTACCAAAGGATGTCCGCTCCTACTCCAACGTGTCATCAGTTGTGAGGCGTCTCGCTGCCGAAATTGACTGCGTTGGCGTGAACCTGGCAAGCGCGGGTCTGGCGACCCTGTCGTAATGTTTGGCGTGAGTATTTCTTCTCCTGATTCAAAGCTGACCTTCCAAAGATCTCTGTCCGCCGACATCAACAGCATCCGATATATATCCACCATTGTTCTTCTCGTCATTGCCGGATGCTCTATCCCGTCTTTCGTCTTATGGATGCATTACCGGGTGAGAACCAACAAAATAGCTCTCATCCCGAACTCGCTCTGGCGCAGCCATGTCTTCACGAGTTGCTGCATCATGGTGCTGCTCATTAACGCCCTCACAAATTGCATGGAGCTCTACAGCAGTCTCTTGTAAGTCGCCGCCTCAGCTCCCGTCAGCAGGATGCCTTACCAACACCTCCCAGCTTCCAACAAGTCCAGGGAAGCTCAGCCACCACGGCTTCGTTGCAAGTAGTGCCCTCTCTCGTTGCCGGCATGCTGACTAGCATTTGCACGGGACTTTTCGTGCACCGCATGCCAGTCCTGTGGATGCTCGTGGTCTCTTCAGCAATGAGTACCGTGGCATCGTTGTTGATGGCCCTCATCAAGGTTGTATTGGAAGAGCGCCTTCTTCACGCAGGTAATTAGCCAAACCCATTCACTTACTCTTCTCGTGTCAGAGTCGTATGCACCGCCCAGCCTCGGGTCACTAATGCAGCTTCTAGATCCTCACTCCAATCAGTTGCGACATCCTCTTCACCGTCCGGCCTGCTCATCACCTCAGATGTGTTTCCCAACCACACACAGGCTCTTGGCGGCGCCGTCTTCAACACGTGCGCCGAGCTTGGCACCGCCATTGGGCTCAGCGTGACACAGGTCGTTGCCTCGTCTGTGACTAACAAGTCTTATCACGCTGATAAGTCATCGCCCGCTGCCTTGATGGAAGGGTACAGGGTCTCTTTCCGGACTATGCTTGGCTGGATGATGGCCGTTTGCCTAGTTTGCGTAGTGGGGACGCGCTACGTAGGCGTTATTGGTGTCAAGCGGGATTAGACTGCGTGTCACTCTTGGACCCTTGCATGCCGAGATCATTATATAGAGCCATAGCAAGAACGAGTGAGCTGAAATCGGGACATCTGCAGAATATTGCAGTCCCACGGCATTTTCCAACGGACATGATTTACAGTCATGGAGAAATCCATTAGGGGCAATAGTAATTATAGTTATACTCGCTCACGCCGTGGTCAATTGCTCCATTCCGCAAGATTGCGCGAATTTCTCCCTCCTGTGGCTACTTATGAGCATGGCTAGGCTTCAACTGCGGCCAAACGGGGTTTCTTTTCTGTCACTCAAGACTTAGGTTATCTACATGGAAGCATCCTGCTGTCTGATGCTGGCGTCTAGCGCGCCATGTCGCCGGCCGACCCTCCCTGTAGAGCCGCATGAACCTCAACTCAGTCTAATTAGCTCCCCATGCGCGCATCCCGCGACAGAAACAATCTTGGTGGGACCCGTAGGCTCCCGCCAGGCAAAAAGCTTGCGCGGCCTTGGCGGCGGGCCTCCATCCGGGGGTCGGAAGACCGCTGCCACCCTCGCATGTCAGCCCACAGAGCTGCTTTTTGTTACCGCAAACGGAAGGCTGGCTCGTGTTGTGATTAAGCCTGGATGGCGCAGAAACCTATCTTCTCTTTAGTGCGGACCCCGAACTTCTAGAGATAGAGCTCGGCTTGGGTAAGATGAATCTAGCCTCAGATTGGGCCGTTTTGTAGGGCTCTAAGAACGAGACCCGATCCAACCGACCCCTCCCCCGTGGATCGAGCAAGTACTGACGCAACCTCACACGTGCATGTCTACCTTAATTCTTGCAATTCAGCACAAGAAATACGTGTCTTCCCAACCACGCATTTGCAAGTCCAACCGCTGGCTCCAAGCCGGAACAGAACAACTTCGCACTATGGGGAAGTTCTAAAAACCCTCCGGGTACGGCTCGCGGGCGCTGGACGAGGCTTTCATTACAGTTGAGGCGAAGCTTATTATGGCGTGTAACCATAACGTTATTTTGCGCAGGGAGATGGACAGGATGTCAGCCAATGAATTATTCGCTTCAAACAATGGAAGCAGTCTGCATGAAAGAACATCAGTTCCCGGCTTATCATTTGACATTACTGTATGAAGACAGACCAATTTAAAAACAGTGAAAAAAAGGAGAGAAAAGGGGTGGGGAATTGAAGAAAAAAAAAGTATTAGGAAAAGAAGGAGAGGGCGCTAGAAGACGAGTAGCTCACGGCAAGCTCGATAATGGTTTAGCCACGATTTGAAACTCACTGCTGCTTGGCTTAGTGTGAGATTCGTCGACCCAACTTCGATTCCAACTTTAGGTGTAGTCGTTACCGCTGCCTTGATCCCAATGGCACCAACAAACCCCTTGAGCGTCCAGATCATATAATCGCGATGTCAAAAGCTTGACGTTTCGTGTTTTCTTCTGTTCTCCACTGCCAAGTCGAACTTCAAACCCCACTTAGAACCGCCCCCTGATGACGGCCACTCATGTATAAAGTAGATTTCTCCATTCTTGTTGTCGCAATGTGGCCAGATCAAGACGCCCCCTGAAGTTCAAGATTCACATACATATTTGCGAGAATGGATAGGTACACAAACAGAACGCCCCGGCCAGCAACCCTCCACACCTTGAGATCGGAGCTTGCACGAAGAAGACCGGCGATTGTTCCACCCATGTAAACGTACAGCGCACCGAGCCAGCGCAACGAGCAGGCGGAAGAGGAAGCCGTGATGTGAATTCAGTCCAGACGTGCTTGACGGGATGGGCCCTTCCATCGAGGGCTCAGAGCGGAACGAGAGTCAGGGGTCCACCCAGGTAAAACCAGCAATGGTAGAAGCTGTGGACCCTTGATTGTCACATTGTGTGATGAGTTTGGAAAACGGGGTTGAACTAAATACCAAAATGTCTGGTCAAGTTGCAAATATGACCGCACACGAAGTATCTTCCTTGGTGCTGGCATTAGAAATTGAGTTGTTCATCAGTGTTCGCCTGGAAGAGAGCGTGCAGAACTCCTTTTTATTTTAGCCCTGTCAGCGTTAGTACCCAAAACGGGCTCATCTCGGAGCTTTAACACAGACATCTAGCCGACTTCGGAAGGCCGTCGGATTGGGCTAGTCCTGAAGGAAACCGTCAAGCCCAAACAGCTCAGGTTCTAAAATAACAGAAATTCACAACAGTGACTTTGGAGCCAAGAACAAATCCCCCAAACCATAAGTGGAATGGTTATTCACCAGCAGGCAGCGATGGCTGCCTAATTTTTAACTCCACTGGCCAATACGATAGATGAACAATCACGTGGTTGCGCATTGTATGACAATTGACTTCACAACATCTGGGCTTCTCCCGTGTTGTGTACTTTTCATGCTATAACGCCACCATCAACATTCGTTCGCATCGAATGACTGACTTCACCTTCCTGTGTAACCATACTGCAACGAGCCAGAGCCCCATGATCTGAGAAAGTGAGACATCGAAATCTCATCATGGCCGACTCAGCTCCCAAAGTAGCCGAAAAGGAGCGTCGCGAGTCCTTAACTGCAGTGGACGAGAAGGCGCAACAACTTGCGGATCTGATTAATCAGAGCAGACACTTCATCGCTTTCACCGGAGCGGGAATCTCAACGTCCGCAGGTGAGTGTCACTGACGATACTAAACAAAACAAGTAAATACGATTACACCTAACCTCCATCCTTCTAGGTATTCCGGATTTCCGTGGCCCAGAGGGTGCGTGGACGCTGAGGGCTCAGGGACGGCAGAGAACTGGTAAAACAACCAGCACATTGCAGGCCATCCCGACACCAACGCACATGGCGCTCGTTGAGCTCCAAAATCGGGGCATTCTCAAGTATCTAGTCAGCCAGAACTGTGATGGCCTGCATCGAAAGAGCGGGATTCTGCCCGTAGGTACTGCACGGACTACGAAAAGAATTCCCTTACTAAACCGGTATTTTCATGTTGCAGGACAGAATATCAGAACTGCACGGCAATAGTAACCTAGAGTACTGTAAGGATTGTAACAAGGAGTACATCCGAGGTAACCCAACCCCCTCGACTGCGAAATACATCAATCACGTCGAGCGGTGTCTGACCCGATCCTCGTAGACTTTCGTGCAGTAGCGACATACGAAAAGTCCATCAACGACCACCGCACAGGCCGCAAATGCGCGCTCTGTGGTGGCGTTCTCCTAGACACCATCATCAACTTCGGCGAGTTCCTCTCGGAGAAACCGCTCAAACTCGCCCGGGCCAACGCCAGAAAAGCAGACCTGTGCCTCGCTCTAGGATCCTCGCTCACCGTGCCGCCGGCGTGCGACATTCCCGAGTCCGTTGGGAAAAAGAAGCCCAGCCGCAATAGTTCCGGGGGCCGGCTTGTGATATGCAACCTCCAGAGCACGCCCCTGGATGACCTTTCAGAACTGAGGGTGTGGTCGACCACGGATGACCTGATGATCCGCGTCATGGAGAAACTTGAGATTCCGATCCCGGAGTTCGTACTCCGCCGGCGGTTGATTGTTGCGTTCGAGACCAAGAGAGATGAGAGGTATCAGATCACAGTGCGTGGCGTCGACGTTGACGGAACCCCGGCCACGTTCCTAGAATCCGTCAAGATGGAGAACAACAGGCGCGTCGCACGTGCTGAGCCATTCGCCATTCCCTTTCGCGGAGAACTAGCACACGGGGCGCAGTTGAAGCTTGAGCTTGAGTTCATGGGCCATTACGGGGAGCCCAATCTGGAGATTGTTCAGGAGTACAAAAGTGAAGAGGCGACAGAGGCAAATTATTTACTGGAATACAGCCCGTCGAACGGAAGGTGGAAGGTAAGGACAGAATGAAGAATCCCTGGCTTGAGCCAGCATATTTGATATAAGGGTGAAAGTGCTAGATCAAAATATCCAACCATGTTGTTGCATATACACTTCAACATCATCCACATCAAATATTGAGTGTTTCTAACTTTCCAGTGCGGGCTGGTTTGTTCGAGTCGACTTATCGGGTACACAATATTCAGTGGAAAAACGTGGTTAAAGCCAATAACCTATCATACCTAAGTTTACTCCAAAACTGGTACGTCCAGTAATTCAAGCCCGCAGGTAAATATCCAGCCTCGTCAGGGCCGATACTAACTAACAGGCAGCTACGGTCAAGCGTACTATCCAAGTCAGCAGCTAGCGTTGGACCTGCCCATATTGACCCCATTCACTCAACATATTGAGCTGGCACTCGGCTGTGGTGCACGAAATCTAGCAGAGGATATGTATTGTACGATGAAGCCGCCACATCTGCGCGTTGTAGCAGAGCAAATCAATGCCAGCGATAAGCATCTGTCGAATTAAAGGGGTTGAATTGGTGTATTGTATATAGGATCACTATTACTATAATTCCTTATATATATATACTTATATATCTCTAATTCCTATATACCTAACTACTTTAGGCCGGACCTTAGGTATATAGTAAAGTAATTCCTCTATATATATATACCTAAGGTATATATATTTAATATCTTAATTTATCTTCTTAACTAATAAGCTTATTAAAATACCCTTATTATTCTAATATACCCCTTAAGGCCTACCTTGTATAAGCTAGCTTTATTATAAGCTTTTAGGAATCCCTTTTTTATAATCTCTTTACTTCTTAAGTTAATTTATATATATTAATTAAGTACCTAAAAATACTTTTTATCCCTTTATAGGTTTATAGTATAATTAGCTTTAAGTTAAGAGGATTAATTAATTAAGTTTAATTAGAATTTAAACGTTTAGAATTATAATAAAACTAAAGCTTTTATAAGCTTATTTATTATAAACTTTATAAAAATTAAATAAATAATTTTAATTCAATTTATTAAAATCTTATATATAATTAATACTTATAAATATTAATATATTATAAATATATTTAAAGTTAAATTAACTTATATATAATAAGTTATATTATTTACCTACTATTATATTAAATAACTATATATTATAAAGTATATTAATTATAAGCTTTAAATAAAAATACTTTTTTATTATTAAGTATAGAAAATTAACTTATAAAGTACTTATAAATTAATTAATAAATACCCCTTTTATAATTTATAAATAGGTAAGTAGTTTTACTTTTATAGTTAAGGTTATAATATTTACTTATTTATTTACTTTTTTAATAATAAGGTTTTTAAAGAGCTTTATTATAAAGGCTTATAAGCTCTTATAGTTAACTATATTATTAATAAAGCTTATATTAAATATAACCTTAAAAGGATTTATAACACTATTAAGTATTACTTTATACTTAAAGTAAAGGAGTTATATATTATAAGTATATTATAATATATAGTTTACTTTTATATAGTACTTTAGTTTTAAGTTCTAATTAACTTAAGTTAGCTTAATAGTTAAAAAAGCTATATCTAAGTATATTATAATTACTATATATAATATTATTTTAACTTTTTATTAAAAACTAACTATTTTACTTATAGTAGCTTTTAATTTATAAAAGAAGAGCCTTTTATAAACTATAGGTTTTAATTTAAAAATACTTTAGTACTTAAGATTAAAGTAATAGAATACCTTTTTAAACTATATATTAGAATTCTTTAGTAATTCCAACTATTTTATATTATTCCTACTTCTTTTTAAATTAATATAGGGATTAAGATTAGCTTTATAAATCCCTAAAAGGTAATCTATAATTAACTCTATATTTTAAGTTATACTTATCTAACTATAGATTTATAAATAGGAGTTAGTATATTTATAAGCTTAAGAATGTTTTAGTAAGGCTTTTAGGGGCCTATATAAAGGCCTTATTCTTCTTTAAAAAGAATCCCTTTTCTAAGTAAATAACTAGTGATTAATCTAACCTTATTCTATCTTTATTTATAAGCCTCTACCTTATTTATTCTTATAACCTATATATATATTTATAAGTTACTCTCTTATAGGGTATTTATAAGTTAAAGGTAATTTAACCTCTATACTATTATACTAAAAGTTTATAAGCTTAGTATAAGTTTTATATACTAAAATCCTTTATTTTTGTTCTTTAGTTAATTATATAAGTCCTCTTTTATACTTATATAATTATCCTTTTAACTAATCTTAAAATAATAGTTTAATCTAAATACCTTTATAAAAGATATTTATTTAATTAGTTAACGGTTATTTTATTCTTTAAGTCTTACTTAACGCTTTAGTTATATATTATTTATTACTTTTCTTATACCTTAAGAAATAAAATATAAAAAGAGTAAGCCCTTTTATTCTCTAAAGAAAACTTAGGAAAGGTATTTAGCTTATATCTTTAAGCTAGTATAATTTTTATACTATACGCCTTAAAAGATATAATCTTTAAGTTATTACTACTATAACTTAATAGAAATTTAACTTATAAGGGGATGTACTGATATTTATAAGCTAAATTCTAAGAATTAGTACTAAAGTTTTATAATTTTATACCTTATTATTATACCCTTTAAGATATAGTAAGGCTAGGAACGCCTTATAGGTACTTAATAGCTAGAAATACAGAATATATATATATAAGGTATAGGAGTAGTAAGGTCTTACTTATAATAAAAGAACTATAATATAAGTTATATGATTTAAAGGAGTTAGAGGAGTTAGTTAATAACTCTAATAGTTCTTAAATCTATTAATTAAAAAAGAGTTAGAGAGGTCGGTTAGTAACTCTATTAACTCCTATAAACTAAAGAGGTATTAATAATAAAGGAAGTTATATATAGGATAAGCTTAACTTTATAAAAGCTTATACTTTTATAGCTCTTTAGTAGTTAACTTTATAATTTATCTTAAAATATCTTTTAGTTAACTCTCTATAAATTAAGTTAACTTTATATTAACCTACCTTATTAACTTATATAACTAATTACTATATAAGCTTAAGTATTTTAATTATAGTAATAAAACTAATATAGTATATTAATAAGACTTAGTTAGTATTAAACCTTAGCTTTTATTAGTAAACCCCTTATTATTAAAAGGGTAACTATAATACTTTAATTACTTCTATTTTATAAGTTAACCCTTAATATTACTAACTTATATAATAAATATATCTTTTTATACTCTTATTACTAAGTTATTAACCTTTAGCTTAACTCCCTTAGTTAGTAAATAGTTATAGTAAAGTCTTACTTAATAACTAAT
The DNA here is from genome assembly GCA_001937105.1 of Colletotrichum chlorophyti. Taxonomy (NCBI): domain Eukaryota; kingdom Fungi; phylum Ascomycota; class Sordariomycetes; order Glomerellales; family Glomerellaceae; genus Colletotrichum; species Colletotrichum chlorophyti. The sequence continues at coordinate 169,829 of MPGH01000063.1, read as the reverse complement.
TAGAACTAAAAATAAAGATATATTAAACGTTACTTATAATTCCAATAGTAACTTAGTTATTACTAAGATAATTTATAACTAGCTTTAGAAAAAGGTCTAAAGAAATAAAGCTTATAATTAAAAGCTTAAGGAAGTCCTTAATAATAACGCTATAGAACTTTAGAAACTTAAGAATAATATACTTAGAAACCCTAACTTAGTTAAGCTTTAAGCCCTTTAAAAAGAAGTTAATATACTTTAAGTTACTACTAATAGTTCTTTATATAATAGCGTAGAGATTAGGGTACTTTTAACTTATAAGTACCCTATAAAAGAGTAACCTATAGAAGTTNATAAGAATAAGTAAGGTAGAGGCTTATAAGTAAAGATAGAATATAGTTAGATTAATTAGTAGTTACTTATTTAGAGAAAGGATTCTCTTTAAAGAAA
>MPGH01000063.1:0-88804 GCA_001937105.1 Colletotrichum chlorophyti | reverse complement strand
CTACTAACTATAGTAGTATTATTACTATATATACTATACTAACTTACTATACTACTAAGTACTTTCTTATTATAGTAAATAATATAACTATTCTAAGTATTAATTTAAATTTTACTCTATAGGTTATAAAATTAAGTAAAATTCCGTTTTTTATAAAGAAAGGAGTCCCTAAGAGTAGGTTTACTACTAGACTATTAACTACTCCTATAGTAACAGTTATATATCTTATAACTTCTATCCCTTAAATTTATCCTAAGATATAAAGGTTAAATATTACTTATTTATTAAGTTTAAAATTTAATTCTATTACTACTATTTATACTTTATTAATCTTTTTAAATAAAAGGTTTTATATAAATTTTTTAACCTATTAGTAATTAACTAACTTTTTTAAAGCCTTAATATCTAAGTAAATATTATTAATTTCTTTATCTATATCTACTTTTACTTAGATATTTAAATAAGTACGCTTCTTTTATATTACTAATATTAGTATAGGGATTACCTTAATAACTTACTTTAGCTTAAAGATAAGGTTAACGTTATTAATATATTCTATAATCTTAAACTATAGGTTAAGTTAATTTTATTCTTTTATATTTTCTTTAAGTATTTTTTCTATTAAGTATTTAATTTTACATAACGGTTTAGTTAGGGTCGTTACTTATCTTACTATATTTATTTCTATAAGCTAAGTAGTAGCCTATCTTATAGAATCCTATATTAGTTTATATCCTTTAAATATATCTACTAATAGGGGTAGTACCTCTTTTAAAATATATTTAAAGAAGAAGCTACTATCTATAAGGTTATTAATTTCTTTATCTATATAAACGCCTTCCTCTATATAATAAACTTCTTTTTTTACTTTATTTATACCTTAGTATATAAACTTTACTACCTATTAGGAGTTACTATATTTCCTTTATTTCTTTTAAAGGTATTTATTTTAGTTATCTTTATAGTTAGGTTAGTAATATAGCTATAAGTTTTATTAACTATATCTTTCTTTATTATCTTTTTAACTGTTTTACTATTAGCTATTATTACCTTTTTACCTTAGCTATTAACGTTTAGCTCTTTAGTTTACTATCTTATTATACTCTTCTTTATTCTTACTACTATAGAGGGTAATAGTATTAAAAGCTAAGCTAAGTTACACTTAGTTAAATTAAGATCTTTTATAAGTATTTCTAAGCGTTCTGTTTTTCTCTTTAAGTAACTTAAAAAAGCTCCCTACTATATTACTAATGTATAGTTCTTAAATAAGCTTCTAAAGCTTTAGGTATAGTAATAAATAGAGTTTTATAAGCTTTTAGATATCTTAAGTATCTCTCTAACTATATATATACTTAAAGTACTATTATATAGACTTATAGATATCCCTATCTCTATAGATATTATATATAGACTATTTATAGGTAGTTAGCTATTTATTATATTCTATTAAACTAAGTATAAAGCGTCTTTATATTACTACTTAAAACGATAGTAGCGCTATATAGGTATACTAACGTTCTTCTTTAATAAAGATATACGTCTATTAGTATAGGGCGTTACCTCTAAGGTAGTTACTAACGTTATTAAGTAGACTATATTAGTCCTTAGCTAAGGCGTACTTAGCCTTAATAGATATAAGCTAGAAGTCTACTTTATAGTAGTAGGCTATTCCTAAGTTATTATAAAAGATTAGGTCTTTACTTTATACTTTATTTAGTACGTTTAGCTAAAAGATTAAAAGCCTAAGGGGTAGGTCCTTAATTACTTAAGTATTATTCCCCTTTTAGTTATTCTAATTAATTATCTACTCTATTAAATATAACTAAGTCTTAAGGAATTTTACTATTATCTCTTAAACCTAAACTAATACTAATATTATCTAACTTAATCCCCCTATTAAGTTTAACTATAGGGGTATAAATATACCTTAGTTATTAGTAAATAGTACGTTTTTATCTCTATATTATTTAATTAATATAAAGGGGTTTTTATATTATTAAAATTAGCCCCTATATTATAAAAGGTTTACTTTAAAGGTCTAACTTTAACTATTATAAAAGGCTATACTAGCTTTATAAACATTACTAGTTTAGCTATTAGCTTTTATAGTACTAATAGTAACTTTAGATTCTTTCCCCTTTTAAATATATCCCTTTCTTTAATATAAAATTANNNTTACTCTNTTTATATATTAAGAGTATAAAGGTACTTAGCTATATTATATATAGTTATATAACCTAAGATTCTTTTTAGGGTTTCTTAAGCTATATACTTATTAAGTACCTAATTATCTAAAGAGTTAATATTCTATTATAAGCTTTAATAGTAGTATAGTTAGTTATTATCTTAAATTATTTTAGTAAAGAGCTTAAGCCTCTTAATAAAGTATACTAAGAGACTAATAACTATTTTATATTTTAGGTTTCTTTAATAAATTAATAAAGCTATTTAGTATCCTTAATTATCCTTTTATTTTATAACGCTATAGCTAACGTTATTTTAGTTATATTTCTTCTTTATAAGACTATATTAAGGTATAGTCCTATTAAGAAGGTTATAGCCTTAATTCTCTCTACTAACTTTTATTTACTACTTAGTTAGGCTAAGCTTTATAAAACTATTAATAGAGATAATAGAGGTCTTAAATCTTTTAGTCTTTTTTTCTAACTTTTATTTATTATATAGCTATAGCTAAACTCTATAAAACTACTAATACTTTTATTTACTATCTAGCTATAGTTATACTTTATAAAACTATAGAGAGAAAAAAAAGAAAAGGTTATACTATTAGATATTATAGTCGTTCTATCTATTAGTTATTAAGGTAAAAAGGGTATAATTAGTATAGGTATGTTAATATAGTAAAGGATAACGCTATTAAAGTAAATAAAGTAATAATAGGAAGTAATAATAAGAAGTAAAGGTAGGTCTTAAGATATATAGTATAAAGTAGTTAATCTCTTATAACTATAGTAAAGGGAGAGCTCCTTAATATAAGGAGCTCTACCTATACGTAAATAGTTATATATAGGTAGCCGATATTACTAGGTTTAGTAATAGGGGCCTATATAAGGGCCTTATATACTTATAGTATATTAATACTTATAACTTTTACTTATACTAAGATATTATAATAAAGTTAATTATAGTAATTTATATACCTTTTATAAAGTTTATAATAAATAGGCTTATAAAAGATTTAGCTTTATTATAATTTTAAAGACTTAAAACCTAACTAAATTTAATTAACTAACGCTTTTAATTTAAGGCTAACTATACTTTAGACTTATAAAGGGATAAAAAGCGCTTTTAGTACTTAACTAATATATAGGAATTAGCTTAAGAAGTAAAGAGATTATAAGAAAGGGATTTTTAGAAGCCTATAATAAGGCTAGCCTATAAAAGGTAGGCCTTAGGGGGTATATTAGGTTAGTAAGGGCATTCTAGTAGGCCTATTAGTTAGGAAGGTTAGTCAGGATATTAGATATCTATACCTTAGGCACGTATACGTAGAGGAATTGCTCTTCTATACGCCTAAGGTCCGGCCTAAAGTGGTTGGGCACGCAGGAATTAGATACACATAAGGACATATACATGAGGAATCACAGCAACAGGGATCCCACACGCAATACACTAATTCAACCCCTTAATTCGACAATATCCCAATCTCAAAATGTCCGTAGTCCATGATTCAACGAAGGCTTGAATTAAGTAACGATGCGTGGAATTAATTAATATGCCTATTTCTAACTAGCAACAACACCTGTATTAAAAACTTGGACTGATGTTTTCTGCTACGCACACTAGTCGGCTGTCTGATGTGTACTTAGTCATGCTCTAGGAATTGCTCTTGGTGGTAACCTGCGAGCAACTATGTTGGCAGACCTCGGTTGGTGATTTTGAGCCACTTGGGAGTAGCCCTCAACTACCCTGCCTTTACGCCGACGACACCCTAGCCTTTTTTACTTTGCCCAGCCTATAGTGGAAGGTGAGCAAAAGCGGCGAGCCTCATCCCAACTACTTTATTCGTTAGAGAGTAATGGGAAGAGACGATGTATTAGAATAACATAGTGGCTTCAAGGCTGTATTTGTATCAGCCGGCAGTTTCGAGCTGTGGGGTGGTCAACAGGAGACCATGCTCTTGTATCAAGGAACGCTAAAGTGAATACGAACGCACCCGGAAGATTAGAGACTTGTTTCTTTTTTTTCTTTTTTTTTTTCCTTTTTTTTCTAATGAGGCGCAGTAAATTTGATTTCTCTGGGAAACATGACCGAACGGGTTCGATGCGTTAAGCCATCTCATCACCTGTGCGTCTGATGACGGAACAGCAAAGTAACGTTGCGCCTTAGCTGTGGTTGCAAAAGGGAGTGGCTTGATTGCCAAGATGCCAGTTGAAGGTGACTTATCAGCAGAACTGTACTGCGGTAACGGCCCAACCTCGTACCAGGGTTGGGTGGTTGCGCCGAGAAGATGGTCTGCACAAGCGAGGAACAAGTGTTGGGGTCATCTCGAGCTATAGATTGACAGTTGAGCTTATGGTCCGTAGAGACGATGGCAGGATTCTCGCCGAAAGGATTGGTCTGTGAGCAGCTCGCAAAACGACGTGGTTCGTGTGAAGATGGATGAGTTTAAACAGGCACGGTGTCCAAACGTCGGTGACGAAATAAGAGCTTTGGCGTTGAACCGAAGATCGCTGCGACTTGCAGTTAGTGTCCGAGTGGCCACGCGAGGAACTGTGTGTCTGGGAGCCAAAAGCTTGTTTTTGGTTGTCTTAGACTTGATGCGACCTGATGGTATGTGATGGAAGCGACGAGCGGGAACCCCGCGGCCTCCGCCCAGCTCTCGCCGGCTCGTATTCATGAATGCAAGGCAAGGTTAGTTAAGGGTTGGTTCGAGCGACGATGGGACGATGTAGTGCTCTACCGTCTGATTGTATATCCGGCTGTAAACCTACAACGCGGCCTGCGAGGATCGACTGATATTGAGCTTGAAGCAGACTCCGGTAGCAGTTTTATGACTGGCGAAGCTCCGATGCTAGGTATGGAAGCGAGAAAGAAGGTGGGAGCAGAAATCCGCGTGGATTCTCTCATTGGCGCTTATTGAAGCTTTACTCAGGGGAAAAAAAGAATAAAAGAAGACACAGAAGGTAGGTGCAACCATCACCGATACGCTACTAATGCAGCTTGACGACAGAGTCTGTTGAGAGAGGCGACGAGACTGGGTTGACTGCAGTAGCCGCAGCGGCAAGGGACTCATACGATGCAAAAGGTCCCAAGCTTGGTTCTTTTCTTAGCACATCACATCAGGGTACAAGCGAGCAAGCAGCAGACCAGTGTCGTGTCCGTATTGGGGTTAGCGGCGGATGCGGTGGTCGGATGGCATCTCGTGACGGTGCCCTGTAGGTGGGCTATTCGCTGGTGGTAACGATGACCTAGGTTAATAAAGTTATTTCTGGGTGTCGAGGTGGAAGTTGTGTGGTGCTCGGTAGTGTTATTTAGTAACCTTAACGGGCAAGATGTGAAAAAGAAGAGGCCTTCAAATCTGCTGGATGAAAGTAAAGGGGGGGAAGGACATCGATCGGGAGAACAGAAGCTATCGACAAAAACACAACGCCGACCAAATGGGTGGTGGCAAGTCCCCGGTTGCCGGAGGAATAAAGGGCAAGGCAGAGAAATAGATGGGCGATCGGATGACGCTGGAGGAAGGGAAGAATAGGAGGAGTTTTCTTGCCTCCAAGTCGTTTACTTCCGCAGTCGTTCCATTCCGCCTTAGCCGAATGCTCCTTCCCCCAGGTTCCTTCCACTGCATGGTTGGTTCGATGTGGTTCACCTGCAGCTTCCCAGTTGCCCAGCGAGGCAGCGCCAGCCCCCACTTGATAGAGCTGGCAGCGGACCCGCTCTTCCATCTGTATCTGGTGAGGTCGGGCGGTGATTGGCTTTGAGCATTTGAGTCGGTCGTTCGACAGCCTGGGCAGCCCCTGGCTAGAGCACGCTAAACAAAGGAACTAGACAGGGGTGAGTGTCTGTGGCTTTCTTTTTTTTTTTTTTTTTTCAACTTGCATTCAGCGCTTTTTTCGCCGTGAGGGAAAAATTGAACGGCAGGGGGAGGGGAAGAAAAAGATCAATAAACGAAAGAAAGCGCTTGAAAGAAAGTACCTCCTTCAGTCCCTCCGGACACTGGACCCACCCTGGTGGAACCGCCGTTGACGGGAAACGGAACGTCGAAACCAACAGACCCAATGACGACATTCACCAACCATACTGTACCTTCCTCACTTTACCTTGCCTGTACCTGAGGGAAAACATTGACATGGACCGCACAAAAGAGAGGGCTGGACTCGGATACACACCCGAGGGAAAAAAGAAAAGAGGGCCGAATGTTCCGCATCTCCCCCTGCTCGAAGATCCTCCGGATTTTTCAACAACCTACCTACGTGGATACGGCGTACCTTAGCACGTCTAGGTTTGGGTCTCCACCACTGAGATCACACCAACGGGATTGCAGCCGCCTCATGTCTGTTGCTCATCGTCTGTCACCCGTCCCTCTGGCAATTACAGCGGTCTCTCACAGTGGCTTTTGTCCTTCTCCAAGTTAAGGCACTACGCATGTCTCCCCTGGTCGGCCGCAACACGCCGTTGGCTATTATTCCCTCCCTGTGCCGTCTCCATGGAACCATGGCTGAATTGGACACTAAAGTAAGGTAGATGCCGGTGCGACCTGGCCCAAAGACGCCATAGTCTACACATCACGTCCCCTAACAATCAACGGCTCGCCAGTGACTAGCCGACTTGTCCTTTTGTGGTGTGAGTGGTCCCATGGTCCGAACAAGCAATGGCTGCCAGTCCATTCATCGCCAATGATGTGGTTCCCCGTCTACCAGCATGCAGGCCAGATGGTACCTCACCTGCATATGGCCATGATGCCTGAGATGGTGCATGGCCCCGCCGAGAACATGTACACCAAGAGTTCACCCGCAAGTTGCAATCATCTCCTCCTTCTCCTCCTCCACCACCACCACCACCACTAGGCGGCTGCGGCTCTCGATTCAGCTCGTATTCTCTTAGTCTGCAGCCCATCCCCATGCCACGGATCAATGAACCCATCGGTAAGTAGCCCTCAGATGCGTCCACCCAAACCCCCAAACCCCGTTCTCGTACATCTTCTTAAAGAGTGCCTCGCTGCGCCGAGACACCCTTTCGTTTCCCCCTTCTTCTTCTCTTCACCCACGGTCATCACAAGCAAACAGCACTCTCGCTTCTCATACAATAGTTGACTCTTACAGTCACTGTCACTCGCTTTTAACAACAACCATCTCCCAACATGCGCGGTCTCTACATAGGTTTGGGCGCCATTGCCCTGGCCTCAGTCAACGCTTGGGAGTACCCCCTTTGCGTACGTCTTCCCTCTTCTCTTCACTTCTCAGCTCAGTAAACCCTTCCTGCGGCCTATATCGTCATGCGGGATGGGGTAGGAACTTGACGAAACCTTTCTCAACTCTTGTGTTGGTATAACCTAACATGCTACAGGAACACGATGGCTGCTACCGCAACCTCATCGACAATCGCTTCGAGGAAGAGGCCAAGACCTTTTGCGTCGACTACCTCCACGGCACCACCACCGCTGCTGCGGCCATACCCACAAACTTCAACAACTGTGGTGGCGATGTCAAGGCCGTCTCTTCTGCTTGCTCCTGCATCACTTACAGCCTGACCAACACAGTTCCTGCCACTACCAGCACCACTGCTCCATCAACCATAGTCAGAACCAGTGAAGCCATCACTACGTCCCCATCCTCAAGCGAGGTTTTCACTAGTACCACCACAAAAGAGCTTCCCACGACGACTCCCGTAACCTCCGTGGAGAGCACTCCCTCCGCTATTCCCAGTAGCACCAAGGCCTACAGCACCACCACTGCCATCACTTCCGAGGAATGCACCACGTCGACTGCGGTGAGCAGCACAAAGGTCTACAGCACGACAACGACTGAGGAATGCACCACTTCCACTGCTGTTAGCAGCACCAAGAACGTCCTCACCTCCACCAGCAAGGTCGAGACCACCACCGCCCTACACAACTCCACTACTGCCGTCAGCAGCACGAAACCGCACAGCACCACCAAGAGCCACCACCCTCACTCTGTCAAGACCTCTACTTACGTGCCGCCTACTACCACCCCTTACGTCAACACCACGAGCGAGAAGCCACCTCACACTACCCTCACCTCCTCGCTACTGACGACCTCAACCATCTACACGACTCGTATCGAGACCGTCACCAGATGTCCTCCTACCGTTCCCGACTGCCCCGACAGGCCTGTCACCACCACACGGACCATTGCCATCTCCACGACCATCTGCCCGGTGACTGAGGAGTCTACTAAGCCCACCAAGCCTCCTCACCCCGTGACTGTCGAGTCGAGCAAGCCCGCCACCTCCGTCCCGTTAACAACTTCCACCATCTACACAACCCGCGTTGAGACCATCACGAGGTGCCCGCCTTCGGTCCCTGACTGCCCCGATAGGCCCCACATCACGACGAAGACGATCGCCATCTCAACCACCGTCTGCCCCGTGACTGAGGAATCGTCCGAGCCCACGAAGCCTCCTCATCCTGTTACCGTCGAGTCCAGCAAGCCCGTCACAGTGCCCACTCACCCCATCACTCCCCTGGTGTCCTGGACTACCTCGACCGTCTACACCACCAAGGTTCATACCATCACCGCCTGCCGTGGTAACGTGACCAACTGCATTACCACTCCTCGCATCACCACCGTCACGGTTCCCATCTCCACCACCATCTGCCCCGTTACTGAGAGTGTGCCTCCTCGTACTCTTAGCACCGTCATACCCGCCCCCAGCAGCAAGCCTCCTTCGCCTCCCCCTGGCACTCCTTCTGCTCCTCCCGCCGGTACCCCTCCCGTCCATTCTCCCCCGGCGGGTACTCCTCCCGTCCAGTCTCCCCCTGCTGGTATTCCCCCCGTCCATTCTTCTCCAGCTGGCACCCCGCCTGCTCCCCCTGCCGGTACCACTCCCGTCCATTCTCCGCCGGCGAGCGCTCCGAACGTCACCACGCCGATCCTCGTGCCTAGCAAGACGACCACCCCTCCTGTCCAGGTTACCAACGCAGCTAACCACCTCGGTTCCGGCATCTTCGCAGCCGCTGCTGGTATCGTGGTCGCCGCTCTGCTTTAGGTGAATCATTGTCGCAGAAATTGGTCACTCGGGTATGGTCATTCCAATCATGACGGATAGGTCTTTGTTTAATGTGTAATTAATGAAAATAATGTCCAGACGAAAGATAAGGGTTGGACTATGAACAAGCACGACGGGTTTTATGGCAAGATGACTCAAATACAAAATTGGAAAAAGAAAAAAGGAAAATAGAAGTATCATATGCCGTATCTTCCCGCTCGTGCAGTCATCAATAATTGTCCGGCAAAACAATGTACAAGTCTTTAAAGCACCCAACAATCTACTTCCAGTGTCGTCAGCTCACTCCAAAATGCGAGCGTGTTTTAGCCACAACCTATATCAAAACCCCCGCAGACGATTTAATCCACTAAGACAGCAATCACGACGCACGGCGGTGGCACATTATCTGGAGGCAGCAGGTGCATCACCAAGGTAAGAATTGGTACCTCCAATCAACAACTTGAGATCGGGCTTTTCCTCAATTACCAAGCCCTGGCACGAAGGCAACTTCACAGCTCAATACGATGGATGCTGGGACCCTCAAGTCTACTGCAGAAGGCAGTCGATAAAAAAACATGTAATTGTACTAGGTATGTGATACTTGCCAGATATGCGGTTGCCTGGAGTAGACTTGCTGCCTATATCAACAGAAATCTCGAACGACCTAGTTGCTGATGCAATCGCTGACGACGACTATGTCAACAAGTTTGTCGCAATCGGCTCCTTTCAAAGTTATACTGTCGAAATAGTGAAATGGCACCACATCTTGACGAACCTTACCTCACGCTGCTGGACGATACTTAAGACGTCCGATACCCTCGCCTCAAATACCTAGACTCCTCGATACCATCACTACAACTCATCGTCACCAAAGCAGCCAACCACTTCTTCCACCATCTGGCGTTACACTCAGCAACCATGTCGACAGAGTCTAACCCCATCAAGAACGATGCGGACTTCATCCGTCAGACGCGGACCCTCTTTACCGACTTCCTCCGCCACCTCCCCTCCCAAAAGGACAAATTAGACGTCCTGAGCTCAATCCAGAGCTTCGCCTTCCACTTCATCCGCGGAGCCTCAACCGATCAAGACGAGAACGCCGGCCAGCAGGGCATGAACGTCCTGTGGTACATGTTCACCGAGGCCGCCAAAATCCTGGACGGGGACGACGCCGTGCAGGACAAACTCGTTTATCTGCTCCTGTGGACGAAAGAGTTTCACTCACTGCATCTTCGGGTCCATGCCGGGGGGAGTGAGGCTCGGTCTTGGGAGGAGTACGGGTTTGCTGAGAGCATGCGGACGGCATGGGAGGACGGCGCCAAGAGCGTTTCGCGGGAGTCCCTGTCCAACTTGGCTGCTTTCACGGCCAAGGTCTTTGCCATTGGCACCAGCCAGGACGACCTCGGGCAGACGGCTCTCTGGGTCCTCCGCGAGAGTCTCGAGGCCGAGGAGGGACTTAGCCTGCTTCCCGCGGCGGTCGTCTGGCTGGAGCATTCCAGCCACAAGCTCCTCGCGCTCTCGGCGACCAACGAGTCATACGCAACCCTTTCGGAGGAAAACAGTCCAGGGTCGGGTGATCCGCTGGCGCGGAAGGGCGGCGTCGATGAATCCGGGTTTAGTATGCGGCGGTGGCTCCTCTGGCGCCGGCGGCTGCAGGAGCTGAGCCACGGCGCGGACGACGAGGCCTCCGAGCTGGCGAAGCGAGGGTTCATGAGCATGATTTCCGCGGGTCGCGATATGGGGTACGATGTCCCCGGCGAGGCGAGTTTCAGGGAGAGGCTGGAGAAGACCATGTGGCAGAAGCTTGTGCGGAGCGGGAAGGAGAGTCTGGACGGCGACGAGGTTGAGATTGATGCTGACTGGGCTGACGAGTGACCGACTTTTACCGCTGAACAGCGAAGCCCTGTGTGATTTTGATGGAATATTACAGTATCGAATTCATCCTATGTAACATTTCATTAGCGTTGAAACCGGGTTACGAAACCTCTTGCCCAGTAAGGTAAGTTACTGTGTCTACAAGTATTCCTAATATTTGTGGAACGTAAGCTATGTTATATGAAAAACATCAAATGTCCTAGATTCAACCAACTCTATGCGTAAATAGGGTAAACAACACGAATGGAATTAGGCAGGTGCTAATCACCGGCGACGAACTGATATATGTCTTATTACTCCATTGGGTTATCGTATTTTTGAAGGCTTGGGTATGAGTAGCCTATAACTTGGAAAGCCTCCTTCTCAGCTGTGCTACTGTAGATCTCTCTCACATGCTAACCTCCATAAGAGGCTAGACCGCTCAGGTGCTTTGGCTTCAGGGTTCCGCTCTCCTCTTTTAGCATTGCCCCTGAAGGCACAATCTCTGTGGGAACCCACGATGGAGCCTGAACCCACCGCTGCTCCACCACAACCCAACTAGCACACCCGAATCATGGCGCCCCGTTTACGACGCTTGAAAAACACAATTTTGCACAGTGCAAACAACGATCCAAAATGGTCTGGTGGTGTAGTTGGTTATCACGTCAGTCTAACAGTCCGAGGTGTCTCCCGATCCCTTCTCCTGTTCCACTGAAGGTCTCCGGTTCAAGTCCGGGCTAGATCATGTGNTTAGTGGTATAATGACCGCTTAGCATGCGGTAGGTCCAGGGTTCGATTCCCTGATCGTCCATCTTTTTGTCTCTTGAGCATTATTAGTCTAATACATACATCTACTCTCTCCATTTTTTTTATGTGACGAGGGTTGGGTTGTGTACTTGGCAGCATTCGCTGGCGATAACCCCCCGGAACAAAGATCACTCGGTCTTCACCGGCTTCCTTCCAACCATGAGGTACATGGGTGTGAATATCCCTTCCTTTCCACCAAGCACCAGCGCATCAGCCGCAGTGGCCAAGCTCTCAGACATCTTGAGCACGCCAGGCGGCGCAAGCCTGACGGTCTCCATGAACCTGAGGAAGGAACCCGTCACCAGCCTGCCGATGCCCGTCATGCGGAACGTGTACAACAGGTCCCCCAGCGTCTGCGCGTGCCGCCAACTACCCGCGTCAAGAGGCCAGTACCACGGGCTCGGGTCCGGGCGCTGCGAGAGGTCCTCGTGTTCGAGGAGGTCGAAGCCGGCGGCCTGGATGGAGCGGAGGGCCTCGGTTGCGCTGACCATGTTGGCGATGCCGTCGCCCTGCTCGATGTCGATGCGGATCTTGCGCTGGCGGAGGTCGTCGTTGTCGTACTTGTCGGTCATGACCCATTCGTAGACGCCGAAGACGCCGCCGGGCTTGAGGACGCGGAAGATTTCGGAGTAGACCGCCTCCAGGGACGGGGCGTGGCAGGTCGCCTCGATGGCGTAGACGGCATCGAAGGTGTTGTCCTCGAAGGGGATGTTCTGAGGGAGGAGGAAACTGTGGTCAGCATCGGTAATGTTTGGGGGAAGTTTCCAAGGAGGAGTCGTTGTACCATAAAGTCTGCCTGGACAAACTGGAGATAGTTGTCCAAACCCTGCTTCTTGGCATATCTCGTCGCTCGCTCCACCTGGTACTCGTTGCTGAAAGTCTCAAGTCAGTGTCGAACCACGCGTAAGGGGGGCCCGGATCGGGAGCTTTACATGTTGATGCCTGTGATGTACGCCCCGGTGAACTTGGCAATCTCGCGGGCCGGTCCGCCGACGCCGCAGCCGACGTCCAGCACCTTCATACCCTTCTTGATGTTGATGGCGTGCGCGAGGTAGTGTTCGTGCCTCGCGATGCTCTGGCTGAAGGACTCGCCGGTTGCCGCGCGGGAGAAGTGGAAACTCTGGCCGAAGCCGTACTCGTAGAAGTCCGTCGCCAAATTGTAGTACCTAAAAAGTCACGAGTTAGGAGAGTGTTCGGAGGGGCTTCATGGGATCCCAGCGACTGACTGTCGTGTCAGAGAGGCGTAGTCTGCTGTGCGGGCCTGTCCCGAATCAAGCTTTCGTCAGTATAGAAACGCGGGTAGGATGCTGACTGGTCGGGCGATTTCTGAGCTTACCTCGCGATCCTCCTTCGTCTCTTGTTGAGCCGTCTTGTTGTCCCAATGTTTGAAGTACTCGTCGGTAGCCGCCTGCTGTGCCTCGTGGTCTTTCTTCAGCATTGCCGCCATGCCGACGTCCTTAGACGTCGCCTTGTGAAGGATCTTCTCAAAGCTGGCGTCTCTGGCCAAGAGTACTTGGCCTTCTTCGGGGCGAGTCCCAACCATTGTTAACTACGGAGGAGCGCGATGTGATGGCACTGAAGAGAAAATCTTTCAAAAATGTTGCGCAGCGAAGGGAGAAAGGGTGTAACAGAGTGGTGGCGAGAGCTAATATGAGCACGGTCGACTATTTCATTTCAGGACTCGGGTCTAGTCGTCCTTTATAACTAAAGAATCGTAATGTCCTATTCAGTATCAACAACCAAGCGCTCCGTTTCCCAGCGAGAGAACTTCGTGATAATCAGCAGAACGAATACGCGATAAGATTATCGATGGTGATGCTGGGTCCGAATACGAATCCGCGCCTGTAGCCGCCGTTTGTGTATCTGGTCGTGCCACGCTGTTGGTGATTCGTCCATTCTGCCGGAAACGGAAATAAGGTGGAGTTCGAAATGATGAATTTCTCGCTTGGAACTCGTTTCTGCATCCTCCAAAGACTTCGCGAGAACGCCGGTTTCTCCAGCCCTCTGGACAAATGGTACGTTTGATGCACACCAGAGGACGCTACTCTGGTAATATCTTCCTGCTTCGCGCCAGGCCCACCGCAACCCGCTTCTTCGGGTCCCGTCGAGGCCCAGTTTTCGAACCTAAAAGAGGCAAAGCGCCCGGCTGGGTCTGCCATTGAGATGCTTGGCGTGAGCTATGTGAACCAAACCGAATACGAGTGCGCGGCTTTAAACAGTATTGCATCATCCAACGGCGTAACGAGAATCTGATTCCAATATCTGTTCCGTTATGAGCGGTTAATACAATAACCCGATCTTAGAGGAACTAATTTCTTCTTAATAAGAAAACTAACCAAGTGCATTGGGGTGTCTTTCCTTGATTGCGTATGCAATTTACACCAGAACTGGATAACCACAGTGTCGTTTGGATTGTATTTCTTTTTCTCGCTGTCCGTGACATCTGATTTGTTTATGGCGACAAGCTCTCCCTTCATTCTGTCGACGTGCTTTCTATTGCGTTTGTTATGGCAGACACTGCTCGATTTTGGTCTGCCGTAACTGGTCGGTATACTACTCAAGTTTTAGGTTAGGTATCGATCTCGAGAGTGTTGGGATCAGGAAGTTATTCAGCGGTTCATACCACCTATTTCCATACGGGAAAGGCATTTGTTTAATGGAGAATTGGACTCGAATAAAACTAGCAAGATCTACCTAGAAATTGGCGCCTTGAGGGAGGTGATTTCGGCGCCAGCTGCAGCCTGGGTTCTCCGGCCGGGAAAGTGGGCCCCCCTGTATCCGGATCCGTAAATCCGGGCCCGGGAACTGTTGTCCGTGAATCGATTGCTGTACCACACATCTCTACACGTGTCAGAACACCACGCACGTGCACCTCCACTGCCCTTCCCCTTTCCCATAGAAACCTGCGTCATTGTCGCCAATCGACGGTCGATCAGAGTAACCTGGCTTTTTTTATCATATCTTAGAAGCCGCCTGCAAAACCCACATCCTGAACAATACCCAGCCGAGTATGCTATTTTTCTCTTCGATTCGTGGAAGATCGTTGTAACTTGTTGAACGAGATAACGAGACGTAATGCAGTGTCGCTGAGATCCAGAGCAGTCAAGCGATCAGATCTACGGTGCCCTCTCGCTCAAAAGGTTCCGGAGCGGCAGCGGACGGGACCAACGGGCCATGCGCTTGGCGTCCGCAACGGGGTTGGACAACCAAGTAAGTACCCGGCGGGAGGATCATCGTTGGGATGCGGGGACTGTCACGTCTCAAGTCGTCACCCCAGGAAGGATCATGACGAATGCATGCCGACGGCGGGAACCGGGTTTATTCCCCGTACTGGCTTCTCGATCCTTTCATGTCCCCCTCAAGTCTATCGCCAGACTCGATCTTGGTACGTCTTGACGGATGAAAACCCCATGGGGAGACACAGTTCAGCAAGACAGATGCTCTGGAGGCTGGGAACTTACGCTGCGCCGAATCGATCAATTAGCAGAAGAAAATCGTACTGCTCGCGTGATAGGTCCTGGCGCCTTTTGAGTTTCACCGACCGTCTAGGGCTATTTCGGAGACGACCACGAGTGTTGGCCCCAACCTAACCTAACCTGACATGAACGCCGGCGAACTCTGGATAATGCCCTAAATGCGTGACAGGCTCGAACGGGGCCAATCGCTCGAATTCTGGCGGCAGTCCCCAACTCCCGCAGTATGCGGCGGCACATCCTCCAGGCGGAGACTCCACGGGGAAGGGGGACGCCTTTGGGGTTGACGTCGATTGTGTCTAAGAAAAAGCCGCTCGACCAGAACTCTTTCGATGTGCACCGATGGAAGAAAGCAACCCCAGAAAGACAGCCACCATCGTCCCATCTCAAAGCTTTAACTACCGACAAGGGCCCCTAGTTTCAGCAATGTCAAGCGAAACCCCCAATTGGCCAATCTTCATTCGAAATCTCGCAGAAACCCTCGCTCCAATTGCCGAGTGGGTGGAAACAGCGAACATTGTCTCCATCATGATTGGGCAGACGAGGGTCGCCTCCTGGTAGATTCGATGCTATCCCTTGCCGGGAAAGGTTTTTGCGACCCAAAAGAACCATGAGGTACGCCACATGGCGCAGGGATATCCACGGTGAGGCCGGGCACGCAACCGCAACAGTCCAGACGCCTCCAGGTCTCACTTCTCGACAGAGTTTTTGGGCAGATCTTTTCCTTCACTGACTGCCGCCGGGTGGATTGTCTTTCCCTCAAGTTCCTTTCCCCTCCGCCCCTCCCCCTTACGCAAACCCCAACCACAACCTGTTCGAGAATCCTGTTGTTCCATTCCCACAACCCATCCCGATCTCTTAGTCCCATACCTACACTACGCTGCGGCGCGAAACCCCAGACCATCCATCCCAGGTGCGCTTCCCCGCGCGAGCCAATGGGTCGTGGAGTAAAGTGGAGGCAGGTAGCGACTTGATCCCGATTTCATGCGTGGCAGCCGTGGGTTTAGGGGTGTTAACTCGACGTCTTGGATGCTTCTTGCATTAAGCGACTCAAGACACAATTGGCCCATGAGGTCAACATCACACATTCTCCTCCCGCCACCTTCGAATGAATTTGAGCGAGCCAGTGAGAAGCCGCGCTGCTCGAACGACTACCTTGTTTCTCCTTAACAGAGCATCACCATCGTACCTTGGCACAGAACATCAGGTTGATTGAGCTTCGGTAGGATATAAGATGACTCGCTATCCCATCTCAATCTGAATTGGGACCTTGAAGCTTCAACCAGGCCAACGGGGTAGATCTGACATCATCAGATCAAGCTCGAGCATACAAGGCAGTTACCTATCCCGTCTCGAACGATACGCTCGAATCCATTCTTGAAGACCGGGCTTGAACCGCCCGCTCACTCACCAACATCTCTTTCTTCGGACATAGCAAAGCAGAGATACGCTCACCGAACCGCAAATATGGGTCTCATAGCTTCATCCGCACCAAAGGTGCAATCCTCCCTCCACGTCGACCCCGAGTCGACTCATCCCATGTCTGCCGCTGACGCCGCCGGCCTTGTTGCCGAGGCTGCGAACGCGACCAAAGCCGAGCACAACATGGGCCTTGTGGAGTCTTTCAAGCTCTACCCCAAGGCCGTCGGTTGGTCTCTGTTCTTTAGTACCGCCGTCGTCATGGAGGGTTTCGACAAAACGCTCATTGCCAACCTCTTCGCCTATTCCGTCTTCCAGAAGAAGTTCGGCGAGCTTCAACCTAACGGATCCTACGAGCTGACGGCAGCATGGCAAGCTGGCCTCAGCAACGGCGCTCTAGTAGGGGAGATCACCGGCCTGTTCATCAACGGTATCATAGCCGACAGATTCGGATACCGCAAGACCATGGTTGGAGGGTTGATCGCCGTGACGTCTTTTGTCTTCATCATTTTCTTTGCTGAGACTCTGGTCCAGTTACTGATCGGCGAGATTCTCATCGGTATCCCATGGGGTATCTTCCAGACTCTGACCGTCACCTACGCCTCCGAAGTGTGCCCCACGCACCTTCGAGCATACCTTGTAGGTCACATTCATCCTACAAACATCTTCATGGCTAACAACCATGTTCGTTTAGACCACGTATGTCAACCTTTGCTGGGTCATGGGTCAGCTGATTGCCAGTGGCGTCCTCCGGGCGATGATTCAGCGGACCGACGAGTGGGGTTTCAAGATCCCGTTCGCCCTACAGTGGATGTGGCCCTTGCCTCTCATCATCGGTATCTTCTTCGCTCCCGAGTCTCCATGGTGGCTCGTTCGAAAGGAGCGCCTTGAGGATGCCAAGGCCTCCCTGCTCCGCCTCACCAGTCGAAACGTGCAGAAAGACTTTAACCCTGACGAGACCATTTCAATGATGGTCCACACTAATGAGATGGAGAAGGCGGCCCAGAGCGGTACCACATACAAGGATTGCTTCAAGGGAATCGACCTTCGCCGTACCGAGATTGTTTGCTGCGTATGGGCCATCCAGACGCTTTGCGGATCGACCTTTATGGGGTACTCAACGTACTTCTACCAACAGGCAGGCATGGCCGTTGAGAACTCTTTCAGCATGTCCCTCGCCCAGTACGCCATCGGCGCCACCGGCACAATCTTCTCATGGTTCTTGATGAAGCACTTCGGCCGTAGGACGCTCTACCTCACCGGACAGGTATCAATGTGCATCCTGCTGTCAACCATCGGCTTTGTCTCGCTCGCAGGGAAGTCCAACGTCGCGGCACAGTGGGCCATCGGCAGCCTCTTACTCGTCTACACTTTTATGTACGACAGCACAGTCGGACCCGTCTGCTACTCCCTTGTCTCGGAGCTGAGCTCGACCCGACTCAGGACTAAGACAGTCGTCCTGGCTCGAAACTTGTTTAACATCACGGGTATCGCGACCAACATCCTAACTCCACTCATGCTAAACCCGACCGCGTGGAACTGGGGCGCAAAGAGCGGCTTTTTCTGGGCTGTCAGCTGTGCCATCTGCTTTACCTGGTCATTCTTTCGCCTGCCCGAGCCTCGAGGTCGTACTTACGGTGAACTTGAGATCCTCTTCGAGCAGCGCTTGCCGGCGAGGAAATTCAGCAAGACCGAAATCACCAGTCTGACCCGCTCACAAAACGACCAGCTATCTGAGAAGGGGTCAGAGGCTGGCGTTGCCGAAATCGAGAAGACTTCTTAGGTTGATGAGATACTGAAGATGGTGAGCAGGGACGAAGCGAAACCTTTTGAGGGAAGATCTGTATATACCAGCGGCTCGTTGCATGTGTTTGTTTCATTGTGTAGTGTGGGCTTCACTTCCTGTTTTTTCCTTCAATCATACTTTTGTGTCCTGGACAGAATTTTCGCCTCAAGGTTAGATTTCTGTAGGAGTCTTTCGGATTGGGCTACATCATGTGAATCCTATATTGTTCATGGCCACTGATCGCATTCGACTTTTTTTTTCGCACGAATAAATTTGACCATTTAGAAGACTCAGTAGAGCTTCTCATGAACACGTGTCCCATACTATCGCTCTTAGGTAGCTGATGCTCTCCCAGTGATGTACTGATATCAGAGCTTGTTTGACGACAATGTTGGCACCATCAGACCGTCTTAACGATTCAAAGTTACACCATTCAAGTTTTCCCTCAGGAGATATCACAGACATTGTCGAACAAACCAGACTATATCTGCCGACCCGTAATGCCCCCCACACCAGCGATCTCCAAAGCGGCAGCCTGCCTGCCTGATGGCCGATAGAGCTAGCTGGGAACTACAAGAAGCGTGGTTGTATAAGGTTCTACGACCATGAAACGAACCTGACAACTTCGTGCACCACGCAAGCCTTGCACCGTGGCATATAGGAAGAGCGAGCTTTCCTGCCAGGAATGGCGCACAGCTGCGACTCACAGGATGCTAAAAGAGTAAAAGCTTGACTGGCTACAGATATAACCAGCAGCCGTGAGTCTGCATGTGCTGATACTGATAGCCAGACCCTTTGGAAATGATTGTAAACCTATGTGGAAAGGCGCTCCTCTGGCGGTGTCAACGCAACTTACTCAATCAGTTGTAGCTCGTCCTACCGCCTCAAGCCCCTTCGAGCCCCTGTTTCCCGCAACATCAACTTCTTGAGGGGATCTAGAGCCATCATGCGGTATATAGATGGACGTCGGATGAGAAAAACATGAACCGACCCCTAACTCTTGCCCTCATGGAACTCCAATTTCATCCTCGGTCACTCGTTGGCTGGGAGAACCATGATCATGGCAGTTGGCGACTGGGGCCAACATCGTCCACGTCCAAAACCACAAACGAATAGACCGAATTGACGAGGATAGGAAGAAGTAAAATCGGTAAATTGCATTTATGTCCGACCAAAGTCCGTTGTCGCACAGCAGGTGGCGTAGTCTAACGTTACGCCATGCCCCGCTCAACACTACTGACCAAAGCTTACGTTGTGATCAGCTCACTTGCACGGTTATCCAATTACATTATCAAAAACCCTTTCGAACAGGTTTCTGACCGATTTCCGAGCACACCGAGACGCACCACGGACTCAATATCAGGTGCTTCCCCTCACCTGCAGGCAAGAACCCCACAAGACATCCCAGACCTCATTGGCATTTCAGATGATAGTTCATAATTCCCTTCGTTGCCAAAATGATCTGACAGTGGAAGATGACAATGTAATTGGATATTTCTTTTCTATTCGTCGTGCCGTCTCATATTAAAGTCTTACCTTAGCTTGTGATGTTAGCCGACGCAGTTGGTTTTCACCAATCTTACCCAAATAGTGACGTGCCTTTGGGAAGCTTACTGACGCTGTAAACTGTGAAACAAAACCTGAAGACTTTCAAACACCATGACTGGTACTCCAACAACCAGAACCTTCATACGTCGAGCCTCAAGGTCAACGCTCCCTGTACTGACAAACACTGCCAAGTTGCAATCCTTTTTTCCAGCAGCGAAACGAAACAGGCTAAGCACTGCGGGCCCGCGGATAGTGCGATCCTTCTCAACAATGAAAGCCCTTGTTTACGGCGGTTCGAAATCGGTGCAACTCCAGGACAAGCCGATTCCAGAAATCTCATCCCCCACCGATGCCATAGTTAAGGTCACAAAGACCACGATCTGTGGCACCGATCTCCACATCCGCAAAGGCGACGTGGTCACCTGCCAGCCAGGCCGCATCCTCGGTCATGAGGGCGTGGGGATCGTTCAGAAAGCCGGTGCCTCCGTATCGCATTTCAAGGAGGGCGACCGCGTGCTCATATCTTGCATCTCCAGCTGCGCGACTTGTGAGTACTGCCGCCGGGGCATGTCCAGTCACTGCACCTCGGGCGGATGGATTCTCGGAAACACAATCGACGGCACGCAGGCGGAGTACGTGCGGATCCCTCACGCCGACTCGAGCCTGCACGCAATCCCTGAAGGAACCGACGAGGCTTCTCTGGTCATGCTGAGCGACATCTTTCCGACTGGGCTGGAATGCGGCGTGCTCAACGGCAAGGTACAGCCAGGAGGTACCGTAGCCGTCGTGGGTTCCGGACCCGTTGGGCTGGCAGCAATCATAACTGCTCAGATGTACTCGCCGTCTCAGATTATCGCTATCGACACAGACCCCAACAGGCTTGACGTGGCCAAGAAACTGGGCGCGACCGAGATCATCAACGGCTCGCTTAATGATGCTGTTGCCAAGGTCAAAACCTTGACCGAAGGAAAGGGCGCCGACTCCGTCATCGAGGCCGTCGGGATCCCGGCAACGTTTGAGCTCTGCCAGAGCTTGCTTGCTCCTGGCGCCGTCCTTGCCAACGTGGGCGTTCACGGAACAAAGGTGGATCTACACCTCCAGAACCTTTGGGACAAGAACATTGGTGTGTCTTCTGAAGCAGGGTTTCTGGCAGACTAGCTGACGAAGCCTCGTAGCAATTACAACAAGGTTGGTGGATACCACTACGACGCCTATGTTGTTGAAACTGGTCCAGTCTGGCAAGCTGCAGCCTTCGCAGCTTATCACACATCGTGAGTGCATACGCCTATTTTTTTTACGAGTGGTGCAAGAAATCTTTGTTGGCTGACGCGTGGCTCAAGGCTTCAAACTCGCCGACATGGAAATGGCATATGCCACTTTTGGCGAAGCTTCCAAGCATGGGGCGCTAAAGGTCCTGATTGATATTGACTAGTTCGAGGTGTCAACTCTATGGTCTTCAACAACGTTGAGGTTATTTACGATTGGGTTGGAGAGTCGAGAAATCAAAGTGTGCGAGGTTTGGTGTTGGAGACGTGCTTGCTACCTACAATTCGAAGCGTCAAATGAGAAGAGGAGCGTACGAGAATTCAAAGCCAGAGCGAAAAGAGAGGAGGGTGATGAGGGCGAGTTTGCGACTATAATGGCATGAAAAATCAATCACACGGAACTGTTCGCTTCCACAAAGTTCCTCAGAAAAGAACAGGCGATGGTTCAGCTTCGAACGATGAACGTTTTGCATATTGCCATTCCATGGGCACCAAGGATGACTCCTGAGTTTTGCTGAAAATGCCCTAGCTTTGAATGGCACTACCTGTAACATGCTTGTACAAGTCGAACGGGATGGGCTGGAGCAGAGCAACCAAGAGCAAGTCCTGGAATAATCACAGCGGTTTCATTATCCGCCCACGTCACAACAGGAGTTCTCTCAAGCCTCCTTCCAAGTCTCTCATTTGACATCAACGGAGGCACTCTATCAAATTCGAACTCAGTTTCTCGATATAACCCACATCCCTAAGTATGAAGGAATCATCATCATTATATTGACTGCACTTCATCCTCGTTGAGTACTTGTCGAGGTTCCGTGATTTTGGTCGCACTTCTCTAGGTCATGCGAAACCTGATTGTCAGAGTCCAAGTGATTACGTCGTGTTCATCCCTGGGGAAGTAGATGGATTATATACACTCCGGAACTTTCTTCTGGCTTTAATCAACGTGCATTTATACGTGCAAGAGTTTGGAATGCATGCGATGCCTTTCAATGATCGTTGGTCCAAGTTGCACCGCAGTTACTCTGGAATCAGAGCCTCGACCTCGATTTCAACCTGCATTCCCTCCAGTCCGAGCTTTCCAATCTGAATACACGTCCAAACAGGACGATGATTTGGGAATAGCTTCTTGAAGGTTGTAGTCATGATGTCGAAACTCGTGTCCATGTCGAGGTGGTAAGATCGGATCGCGTGAATGTCGTTGAATGAAAGCCGTGAGTCGACGGCTTTGAGGGCTTTTAGAACGTTATCGAATGCGATGCCGATCTGTTTCTCGAGGTCGGCGGTGATATTTCCTTGCTCGTCCCAGCCACCCTGGCCGGATGTGCGGACAATGTTACCGATTTTGACGGCTTGGGAGTAGTGGTATTGCTCGGCATTAGACTCGGTGCCCGGGTAATTAAAGAATTGAGCAGAAGCCATCTCTGAGTGCTGTGCTTAAACGGTATTTGTAGTGGTTCAGAGTCTTGTTGTGAAGAAAGGGCAGAACCACGTTGACGTTAACCATGGGGAACGCCTGGTTTACGAGAGTCTGTCTACTTATAGAATTGCTCAGCAATCAGATACCTAGAGGATCAGACTCCCTTACAGCACTCATCCTCAAGATGTAAACTCGATCGTTCGGATGCCTTCTTGAACGGGCCGATGTGGACGTAAGACATCGTTCATCGATCAGCACTAACACACCATGAGGGGGAGGGGGAGGTGGACCACCATCGTGCATTGCATGTCCGGTCCTCTCAAGATGGAGCGGGGAGAGCCGCAGCAAGCGGACGTTAGAGCGGATGTGGTCCATCTTTTTGCCTGAGTTGAATTAGCGCCTTGGCGAAACTTGAGAAGCAGGTTGTAGACCAAGGCAAGCCACTCCATAACCCATAAACTGAATACCCAACCTGGTGGTGACTGAGACATCCAAAACACGGTCCCAAAACCGACATCAAGCTGTGCCCTACCGTATTTGGAAACGAGTTGCTGCTGCTTTAGTCTGAGCTGGCACTGAGTTGCATTGAGCCGATCATAAGCCGCTCTGGACCATAGACGAGCCAGAGCAAGCCCACGGTTAATATGTTCCTCGTATCCTAGGACAAAACACAGTTGAAGGACATATCGCATTTCTTTTCCTATGTAGGCGCAAACCTAGTCGATAAGAAGGTCAACCACCTGAATGTTTTGCACCATTATTTTTGGTGTGTTTCTTTTCAGGCATAGTACTTATGAGGCCATCCTTATTGTATTTCCATGTCGTTGTGTACCTGTGCGACCTCACGAGAGACCGCTTTGGCTACATGCCTCTGTATAACTGAAGCCAGTCCACTGTACTTCAGTCTTCCATCTTCATATACTTTGGCTGTGTTGAGAGGAGTCGAAGCGGCGCATAGATGCACTGGCAGCCGGAGGATAAGGATCTCCTGCGACGACACCTCCTCAGTTGGACTTGGATAAACTGGAAATACAGCTGCCACGACGTCCTTACATTTATGATTCATCCCATGCACTCCTGACGCTTTTCGCGTCCAGGCCTTATGAAAGATTTGCAGCTTACTGAAATTACTGAATCTGTGCAGGACTCTACCACCTGCAGCAAGTTCTGGGCCTATGCCCTGTCGCCGGTAGAGCGCGAGGTGCTTGATTCATGTTTCATTGCATTGCGACCTCAGCCCGTTCCCGGTTGCGGGAATCCTCCCCGTTTATGCTTTCACGGTGCTTTCAATTCGAACTAACCGTCGTCACCGGAGGAAGCAGTCTTTGATATGAGGAACGATAGAGTGTTCGATACAGTCGCCAATGCCGCTGAGCTTCGCCCACTCCAGCTGCTCTACCAAAAATATTGATGTGGATGGCTTCTTGAGCTTCTGAATGGCAAATCGAAGCGATCGCTAGTTCGACGAGCGTCTTACGATCCCTGCAAGCTCGGTCTCCTCATGGAGCCATGTCCTTTCTCTCTTCATGCTGGGTCTACGGGTGCCAAGGCTCTTCTTCGTAGAAATCAGAACTGTGCTAGCAGATAGGTATAATAGAGGGCCGCAAAATACTCTGCAACGCGTGGACGCCATATAAAAATCCGGCCCGCCTGATACAGAGGAAGATGACTTACTTCATACCCGAAACATTATTTAGTCAGATTCCGTTGTGCAATAGGCATAACTACACTTGATGTGAACAAGCGTATCCAACTTTCAGACGGAAAGGGAGCAGACAGGTGAAGGGGAGAGGGAGCGGACGGTTGCAGATGCTGAGAGCGGATGAGGATACTGAGTACTGCTGTGGTAGGTAAGAACGAGCATTCATTAGCTAGATATCCGCACCTGCAGCTCCAGGCACGTATTGCCTCCATCTCCGATCCGATAAAATACAAGGCCGTTCTGACCAGGCTGCATAGCCTCGGCATTGCTCACGGCTGCCTGTCGCGACAGTCATTCTTGGTAGTCTACGACCAGGACCGCGCCTACCTCCAAAACTTTACCTGCTCACACCAAACAACGGATCAGGGCCTTTTGGAAGCCGAGCGCACCATCTTCAAAGACATCTTGCGGCAGAGCGTCAAGACGTATGGACCCGGACGCGAGAAAATTGAGATCATGGTCTCACCGCGGCAGCCCATAACACCATGGAGGTCGAGGTCCACCCCTTTGGCTAACATAAAGCTCATCGCCTGATCTTGCTCAGCCCACAGAACGCAAGGCTATTCCGCCAGGCTTAGCGTTCGTATTTAGCAAGTGTGGTTGGAGACTTTTACCTTTCAAATGTTTGTGCAGTTTGGATAGCACGAAAAGTATTGTTGTTTCCAGGCCGCTTTTTCTCGTTTCCTTCTAAAGGTTCAAGTATCCCGCTGTGACCAGAACCCCGTTGAACCAATGTGACAAATCAGAGCGGGCTTAAATTACAATGCTATTCCCTCAGTTGGCTTTTATCTAAGTATTTTCAAGCCCCTTGGCATACTGATAGACTGTTTCTTGATCAGATTTCGTGTTGCGACTGTACCACCTTTTTAGGTCCTTAGTTAGCTGTTAATTATATTCTGACCCCACGTTCACCCACCAGGCCGGTTTGCCGTACAAAATCTTCCCATAGCATCCTCCCTAGAACAGAATGTATCAAGATTCGAAACAGAGTAGGTTCGGGTACAAGGGATAGGCAATACAACATGCCTCATCGTCCTAGCAATAATGTTGTTGAGGAGGGCTACTGAACCTCTCGCTAGCCTTAAGCCCTCGGCTGCCTAGAGTCTCAATATCGGTGATATTGGAAACCATTGAGCAGATAGAAAATGGAAGTCTATACCAGTCCTATGTCTATAGGTGATCAAGTCGGGGTGCTTATAGGGTGTGGCAAACGGTACAGGGCTCGGCACGATCAGTGACGGTAGCCGGAACGACAGGTGGGTCCAATTGAGCCGCTTAACCGACTGCACAATTCTAGGAGTAAAAGCGGCGTTTTGTTGTATAAGCAACAGAACCACATGGTTCTACTATGTAGGTTGGGACCGTCGTGCATGCATCGCACGATGGAGGGTCAACGAGTGGATTGGCTGGCCCCACATGTTGCATTTGCAGCGGCTGCAGTTAATATGTTATGCTTGCCGGTGGTAGCCACCCAGTAAGGTAGGCAATGGGCTTATCTATGGATGTCTTGAGATGCGGCTACGATTAGAATGTCTTATCAAGGTGGCCAACTCGATATTCGTGTTAGTGTGGCATAGCAGTCCGCCTCACAACCCCGCCCAAGTGGTCGAGATGTTTACCCGATTCGGACAGCTTGACTTCGGACCATCCCGCGCGTCATGCATCATCCCCGCACAAACAGCTCCCCTGGTGTAACGACAGAGGGGCGGTGATTGTTATTAGAGAACGATTTTCAGGTTAAAGATGGTCCTACAGTCTCACATCGGGAAGATTGCCTTGATTATTGCCCATCTTTCTCTTATTCTGGAGTTACGCCCCCCCTTCTGGTGATGATTCCCATCATACTCCCCCTCTCTCCAGGAAGCCAGAGCCTGTTTGATAAAAGGCTCGCTCGTTTCCCTCGACCTCCAGTTCATTAGAGCGTTTACCAGCAAGAATCCTTGTCATTCTGTTACATGCAGTCCTCTTGTAATATCTTCTCGCACATCATAACTCCCCAGTAGTATCTGTACTTGCTCTTATTAAGGGCTAAGCACGTGTTCGCGAAAGACCTTTATATACACACATAAATATGGCTACCGCCGTGCTCGATCTTACGGCGCCTAATGGCACCAAGATCACGCTTCCCACCGGACTCTTCATCAACAATGAATTTGTCAAAGCGAGCTCAAGCTCGAAAATCACGGCGATCAATCCAAGGTACGACTTGCTTGCGCTAAACGGAGCATATAACCCAGCAATAAACGCTACCCTTGGTCAACCAGTAGGGCAAACTAATGCTTGAGCTTCGCAGTGACGAGTCTGAGATCGCCTCCGTCGAGGCGGCAACACCGGAAGATGTCGACAAGGCCGTGAAGGCCGCCCGTGCCGCTCTCAACGGCCCTGGCTGGGGCGATATTTCAAACACCGACCGAGGCCGACTCATGTTCAAACTTGCAGACCTTGTCGAAGCCCATCAGGAAACCCTAGCCACTCTGGAGACCTGGAACGGCGGCAAGCCTTACGCCGTAGCACTTGGCGAGGACCTCGCTGAGTCCATCGCTACGCTTCGCTACTATGCTGGCTGGGCCGACAAGATTCATGGCGAGACCATTCCCACAACTCCTCAGAAGTTTGCCTACACCCTGAAGCAACCTATCGGTGTCTGCGGCCAGATTGTCCCATGGAACTATCCATGTAAGTCGGCAACACCACCTCCCCCGTGCTTTGCGGTCTATCATCAAGATATCTAACAGCAATTTGGACAGTGATGATGTGTGCTTGGAAGCTTGGCCCTGCACTGGCGTGTGGTAACACTGTCGTTCTGAAGCCCGCCGAACAGACGCCTCTCTCGGTCCTGTACTTCGCAAAGCTGATCAAGGAGGCCGGGTTTCCTCCTGGCGTGATCAACATCGTCAACGGCCTAGGAAAGGAAGCCGGTAACGCCTTGGTCTCTCATCCTGACGTTGACAAAATCGCTTTCACTGGTTCGACGGCGACCGGACGTCAGATAATGAAGGCCGCCAGCGTGAATCTGAAGAACATCACCCTGGAGACGGGCGGAAAGTCACCACTTGTGGTGTTCAAAGATGCCGACCTCGACCAAGCTGCCAAATGGGGACACGTCGGAATCATCAGCAACTCAGGCCAGGTGTGCACGTCGACCTCCAGGATCCTTGTTCAGGAAGAGGTGTACGAGGAGTACGTGTCGCGGTTCAAGCAGGTCTGCCTCGAGAACAAGGTCGGCAACCCGTTCGACGATGACACGTTCCAGGGCCCTCAGATCACCAATGCCCAGTACGAGAAGATCCTGGGCTACATTCAGGTTGGCAAAGACGAGGGCGCGAAGTTGGTGACGGGGGGCAACCCGATCAAGAACGTCGGCGCTGGTAAGGGTTTCTTCATCGAGCCCACAATCTTTGCGGATGTGAAGCAGGACATGAGGATCTTCCAGGAAGAGGTGTTTGGGCCCTTTGTCGCCATAACCCCTTTCAAGACGGAACAGGAGGCGATCGAGCTGGCCAACAACACGTCTTACGGACTTGGCGCTGCTCTGTTCTCTCGAGACATTGAGCGGTGCCACCGCGTTGCCGCTCGACTCGAATCAGGTATGGTATGGATCAACAGCTCCAACGACTCTGACATTCGCGTCCCCTTTGGTGGTGTCAAGCAGAGCGGGGTTGGTCGCGAACTCGGCGAAGCTGGCCTCGCTGCTTACTCACAAACGAAAGCTGTTCATGTGAATATGGGTCTTGTTTTGTGATAATATTGATTAGGTACGGGCGACGAGAGAAGGAAAGGGGGTTGTGCACACACGAAAATACGACGCCTTTTCATAACACGATCGCCTCCGGAGCCAGCCCCGAGAACATGCTGAACCAAGAAACGTTTTCATCCTCCATCTTCCAAATAGTCGACAAGGCATGACTGACAGATTGGAATGAGGCAAACCGCATCTCATCGCGAATGACATGAACCAGCCCCAGCACGGCTTTCCGGTGTTTTTGAGACTTTGCGTGCGCGCCGGCGACCAGGAGCGGGAAGATGACGCAGTTGAGCACTTTGGATGGCTGCTTGATGCCGAGGATTCCCTCAAGGCATGGTAAGACGTGTTTCTGGACGAGGGAGTGAGAAACCGGTAGGCCGCATATGGCGCGGTACATGTAGATGAGCGCCGTGTGCTGAAACGCGAGGATCAGAGTGAAGGCGTGGTTGCTTTGAAGGTCTCGGCCATGGTCATCCCCTTCGTCCGCGTCCGCGTCCGCTTCTATGTCGATGACTTGGGCGTACAGCGGCGATAAAGAGTTCTCGAACTGGCGAATGCTTTCCGGGGGCATCATCTTGTTTTTGCGCTTCGATGCGTCGAGGTACCACGCCAGTTGTGAGATCTGCTGGAAGACCGAGGCTAAAGACGATCGTCCCAGGATATCACGGCCCCACCAGACAGCCCTCTTGTCGATGCTGTCCCAGATCTCTGGCGGAAACGACGGCCGTCCGCCCTTGAGCATGACGGTGGTGAGGTCTGTCGAGGCGAACTCGGAGAGAAGCATGTGGATGGAGTCGTGACAGGTGTCCAGAACGGTGTGTATCCCGCCCAGGCTCTCGACAATTGCCCGCACACCGCCGTGGTGGCTCGAGGTCGACGACGACGACTCCCCGCATTCCAAGAAGCCGTCGTGGAAGTACAGAAGGAGGACCGAGAGCAGGAGGGTCATGAGAGAGCCCTTGTCCGCCGTGTCGAGCCGGACGCCGCCGATTTCTCCCCTGACCGCCGCGAAACACTGCAGGCGCTTCATCTGCACCAAGTTGCGGCTGTTCCGCCCGTCTTGGAGCACGCGATGGGCGTCGGCGATGACACAGGTCGCCAAGAGCACGACCCGATGCTCGAGGGCCTGCAACACCGGGGCTGCGCAAGGCTCCGGGGCCGACGTGAGCAGCGGCCAGAGGCGGTGCCGGAAGTAGTCCAGGGCGCGCCTCTCGTCGGCCGCGAGGGACGCGGCGAGCTGCTCATCCCGAGTCGCGATCTGATAGATGACGGGGGCCTTGTTAGTCGGGCGCGTGCTCCATACCAGGCGGCGGGCGTTGTAATCGCAGTCGGCGCCGATCTTGACGCAACGCACGCAGCGCGGCTTCGTGAGATCGCACTTGATGCGGCGTTTTTTGCAGGACCAGCAGGAGCCTTCCACGACCCTGACTCGAGTCGTGCTCATGACTACCGGGGGAGGTATGTGCCCCTCGAGGCCGCGTCCGAGCAGGACAAAAAACGTGGCTGCTCAGGTCGTCCAAAGCTGCCGCGATAAGACGATCTTGCGAGGAAAAGGCACATACATCAGAGAAAAACGCCTGGCATTGTCACGGGATAGCTTCAAGCTTCTCCGGTTTGTTGTTGGTTGAGCTCGGCATATTGCGGGAAATGTGCGGGGGAGGTGCATTGAGTCGTACTGCATCCGTAGAATCGGGGGCCCGACGTTCCTTGTCCACACTGATTCGTGGACGGGCCTCAGGTAATTAATTACCTAGGTAGCGGTACCTCCCTTGGTAGTAAATAGGAGTCTCTGGCCAACCTTTTAGCCCAAGCCCGACCGTTTATAAGAGATAAAAAAGGAAGAAAAAAAAAGAACCACTGCATGAGTACGGACATGGAGCTTGGATTTGAAGTGACGGCGGCGGGGTGCTGGTCTCTCCACAATGACGCCTTTTGAGAGGTTGCGTTGTACGCCAACCTCTAGTCGGTGGGATTTGCAGAAGTGTTGGTCGGGTCGGCAAAGTTTTCTCACATCGGCGAAGCGAGGAGTCCAGCGGCGCAGCGCAGTGCCGATAGCTTGTTGATAGCATGAACGGGGGTTGTCGAAATAAAAAGTTAGCAGCAGCAGGTTCTGCCACTGGGCCGATGTGTCGGACTCCCTGAAAGGGTTTAGCTGTTATGCACCGGACCCAATCACACACGTTCTGATTACATGACGACTGTCTGTCGCTTACAGGGATCATCTTCCCCGAGATAAGGTAGACGTCTCTGGCAGGAAGTGAACAAATATGTCCATAGTCCGAGCCTCCGTGACATAGCTCGTGAGTATTATCCAGACCACCGCATCCAAGGATTGAAGCAAACCCACAATCTTTAGATACGCTATGGACGCCTTCTTTAATGGGACCTGGGCGGGTTTCCAGAGAACTCCAGATGTCTCGATGACATTCTGGAGCACCATCGTGGTGCTGCTTGCTACCCTCGTCACAACCTCCGTCCTCAGGAGCCAGTCCTCGAGGTCGACCCGATCCCTAGGTGACGCGCTGGAGATCACACAGGTGCGAATTTATGATTCCCACTCGTCATCAAGACCCAGTTTTGCTAAACACACTACGCCACATTGAACAGCTTCACATCTACCCTGTGAAGAGCCTGCGAGGTTGCACCCTTCAAGCGGCTCATCTGGGAAGGTATGGCTTCGTCGGAGACCGTACGTTCTCGTTGCAGCGAGTCCGCCGATCCAAGGAAGATGAGTCGGCGGAGAGCCTGGAGACATTGACCATAGGATCAAACCTGCAGCTCGCTCTTTTTCAAGCTTCAGTTGAATTCGACGAACAAAAGTCGACTGGTGGCGAAGTTCTTGTCAAGTGGGAAGGTCGAGGAACGGAGGTTGGCTCTACGGCGACCAACGTGAAAACCGAAGACGAGATAAGATTTCCTTTGATGCCCTCGGTGGAGACCCTCAGGAACCTCAACATCGACCTCCACGGGAGCAAAACCCGGGCATACGACATGGGCGACGCCTTTGCCATCTGGTTCTCGGAACGTCTCGGCTTCGAGACCCGACTCGTCTACATTGGCGACGGCTCGCGCCAGATCCTGGGATCATTGGCTCCCAACAGCAAAGGTGGTCTGAGGAAAGCCGGCTTGATGCAACGGCTTAGGTCCCTGTTTCCCTTTCTTGGGTTTCCGGAGGAGCGTCTCGTATTCAGCGACCTTGCTCACTACCTCGTCGTGACGGAAGAATCGAATGCAGAGGCGTCGGCTCGGATCGGAGGCGATCTCGGTATGGACGTTAGGAAGTTTCGACCGAACGTGGTTATTAAGGGCGCATCCGGGGCTTTCGTGGAGGACTTCTGGGGCGAGCTTACCTTCAACGGCGGGGTTCGGATGCCTCTCACGGCCAACTGCTTCCGCTGCCAGAGCATCACCGTCGATTTCGAGACAGGAAAGAAGGCAGCGGACGACCGGGGCCTGGTATGGAAGAAGCTGAACAAGGACCGTCGGGTTGACAAGGGCATGAAATACAGCCCAGTCTTTGGCCGTTATGGTTATTGCTACGGGCCGGCCCTTGGCAAGACTTTGAGGGTTGGCCAAACTGCACAAGTAACACGCATCAACTCTGAGAGAACGGCCGTTGGTGAGTATCACTTCCGTCTTTCTCCTCTTCTCCTGGGCAGATACTAACGGCACGTTTCACAACAGATTGGCCCTTCTAAATCACTTGGACTCTTGCGCAAAAAACGCTTGTGCAACGGCTCCTGCTGCAGAATCTTAGTGACCCGGTTGAGAGCTTTTGCTCACTTGATCGTATCTCATGGTCATTTTAAGGTCTGTATATGCACAAACGACTACTTTTCGGCCTAGACACTGTGTAAGAATATATCTGCGCAAAACATGCAGAGAATCAGATTTTGATTCCGTCGCAAAAGGACGCTGTTAATTGTGGGCAGTAACAAACTGCTTATAAGCCTTCGTGACCCGTAGACAATTTGAAGCGGGTTATGACACGACATCGCTAGTGCAAAGGATGGGCATTTGAATCTGAAAACCGCTTCTGAAGACACTGATATGATAAGATTGGTCTGAACGATGCTACAACGTCCACGGTACCATTGCAGGCTGGGCTCAAACACGAGCGTGGAAGGACGCACCTTAGAAGACTTGAAATCAGGGAGCAAGAGTGAAATAGACGCTACACCTCAGAATACTCCTCAGTGCTCTATTCCATGCCAATAAGGATCTGAAAAAACTCAAACCTCTCTCGGAGAGTACGACCAAGCATTATTCTACCAGAAAGACGATGTGTGATTATAACAAGTGCAGATAGATGGTGAGAAAAATCATCAGGCGAGAATGACCAGAAGTCCACAGCCGATACATCATGCTTATTTTCGTGAAACTGTTTGTTTCTCGTTGTTTTCGGCGGGAGTGCAGTGAACGGGGACTAATCTCAAAGATTACCTAAAGTGTTCCTCCGCACTCGACCGCATGGACGGCCGGTGTTGTTGTTGTCCGCAAAGTCCCTGGGGCGGGATTGTTAAGCCGGACGAACGTCCGACCGATGCGGAGGAGGATGTGGGGTAAACACAATCGTCGGACTCAGGGGCATCCACCTACAACCAGTCGACGAGCCGTTATGCGGGCAAGCTACCTCGTCGAAACCAGACGGCTGCATCCACGGGATTTACTCTTCGGCCTAAGCTTATGTTTTATTGTAAGTCCGGAAAGGTAACAAGCGGACTCGACCTGAAAGTTAAAATTTCCACCTATCAAGCGCTCGTAAAAGAGCGATGGCTGATGTACGTGCATACGTAACAACACATCATGTCGCCATTCATGCCGTTAGCGATCCTAGATACTTTTTACTGTGACGATGTTAGCAATTCTAGCGTAAGCTCTCTACTCCTATGTATCTATGTAGGCTTCACCAGCGAATCCTTCGAATAGTACCCTGTCAGATACTACACATTTTGGTATCTAGATTGATCCATATGTTGACTAGGATCTCACAAAGTCCGCAGACTCCGCACTTAACCGCCGCTTGGATTGCATCATGATAGATGTACCTTAACAGTACAACCAAGGTCAGTAACAAGTAAAAGAAAAGAAAAGAAAAGACCAGCGCACAGAGACCTTCCTTACAGATACTGGAAACCAGCCTTAGTCTGTCTAGTATCCCCGGCGTATCAAAATTTGGTGCTTCTACATATCAGCAGGTCTATCGCGACACTGCCCTATGCATGTGAATTTCCTGTTACCATTTTTATCTTCGGTGGAAGTGCCAGTGGTACTTCATAGCATCTGACAGCATAGAAATGTACAGTGATGTGCTTCAGGAACATAACAATGAATGTAGAAGCTTGGCTAGTCAGACACAATAACGCAATCGTATCTGTACATGTCATCAAGCGCTGGACATTCCGGCGTTAACGAACGGACATTCGTACCAGCCACCCTATCTTTCTGCTGCGGAGTTTTGGGGTTGACCCGCTGCCTTGATCTATGAATCCGCCTCTGGAACTTAGATGTAGGTTCCAAAGGCGGATGATGACAAACTCCATAATCGTCCGAAGTTCAATTTTAGTGAAGTATCAGAAGGAATGAAGTATATATATGTGTGTGTCCATAGCCTTGGACATGTCCCCCCGGTCTGTCTTCTCATCGACCTCATCGCATCACAGTATCAGCAGCCCAGCATCTCCTCAGACTATCTATCTCGGAATTACATCACCATTTTTAAGCCCATAAGTCCTGTTTCACCATGGCAATCTTATCTTCTCCGTCGGAAACTTCGTCCTTGAGCGGTAAGACCGCCATTGTCACAGGAGGATCGCGCGGTATCGGACGAGCTATTGCGATTCATTTCGCTCGCAAGGGTATCACCAATCTCGCCATCACCTACGTTTCCAACAAAGCCGCTGCTGAATATACGCTCGAACAAACCCGGACTCTTGGGGTTAAGCAGGCAATTGCAATCCAGGCAGACGCCACTGATCCCACGCTTGCTCCCAGGCTTATCAAGGAGGTCTTGAGCGGGCTTAACACCACGACAATCGACATTCTCGTTAACAACGCGGTCCTCACGGATATCAGCAAAACCTCGGATGTATCCAAGCTGGCTGTGGAGGCCTTCTCCGAGACGATGATTGCCAATGTCTTCTCTCCAGTCACCCTTACTACTGCCTTCATGGAGCATGCCCCCAAGTACGGCGGAAGGGTCATCAACATTTCAAGCGTCGCCAGCAAGACGGGAAACTCGAATCCAATCATTACGTACGGAGCAAGCAAGGCAGCTCTTGACAGTTTCACGAGATCCTTTGCCGAGACGTTCTCTTCCGACAGGAGCATTACTTTCAACAGCGTCGCGGTCGGACCTACCGAGACTGATGCGCTCGCCGCTGCAAGGGCTACCATCCCAGAGATCATCGACAAGCAGAAAGATTATAGTACTGCTGCCCCTCGTCTGGGAGAACCTGAGGATGTTGCCTATATTGTCGGCTTTCTTGCTAGCGAGGAAGGAAGATGGGTCAATGGTGCTGCGGTCAGTGCGAACGGCGGACACCGACAGACGCTTGCGCTCTTTGGTTGAATTAGGAGTTTCGCACTTATCACTTGAGAGGTATGGAATTGGACGCTCGTCGGAAAGCAAGGAATATTGTTGTTGTTCGATGCCAAACTGAGTCTTGCACCCCAAGTTGTTAGTTTATGTCAACAAAACACATATAACCTTTCATTGTAGCCTGATCAAGTACATTCACTTGGTCTGATGCTATGGTGAAATACCTAAGGAAAGTTGTCCAAGGAACAAATAGATTCCAACAGGTCTGGCGCGGTAACGACTGTGAGATCGGAAGATGGTTCCATATGCCTAGGCTAGTTCCCACTGATGGATCCTTCAAACTAGGTGAAGGTTCATAGCCATTTTGGCTGTTTACACTGTTGTTCTTTGCAAAGTTTCTCACTTATATAGCTGACAGACGTTGATCAAAGACGGATATTAGGCGACCTAGGGCTGCTACAAATTCAATATGCCTTATTGTGGAACACTCTCGGGGTGTCATAAGCGCATACCGGAACGGCTACTCGTGTCCACTTCTTGCAAGGTTTGATTTTCTCCACATGATTTGCGGCGCTCATCACGGCGACTTCCGGCATCATTCCGTTGCCGACATCCGGAATGAATGAACGGATGGCCTCCGTAGCCCTTTCCATTTTCTTCTTGAACCTCCTGTGCTTTCTGAGTTTGATATGTTCTCCATAGAAAGAATCATAAAGCTTTCGTCCAACTTTTGCATTGGATCGCTTGATTCGTAGACTCTGGTAGTCTGAAATTATGCGACCTTCATCTCATTCAGGGAAAATGGTTGATATAGATTACTTTATTGAGACTGCCACCCTCGAAGAGAAAATCTCCCTTCTCGCAGGTAATACCTTCTGCAGCACATGTTGTCGGCTGATCGCACAGGTGTTAATGGACTACATGGCACAGGGTCCGATTTTTGGCACTCCACCTCGCTCCCTCGGTATGAAGTGCCGGCCATCAAGTGCACCGATGGACCCAACGGCGTCCGAGGCTCCAGGTTTTTCAACCCGGTACCCGCTTTGTGTATCCCCTGCGGGAGCGGCTTGGGTGCAACCTGGAATCCAGACTTGATTGAGCAGGCCGGCCAGCTGTTGTCGAAAGAGTGCGAGGCCAAAGGCGCTCACGTTTGGCTCGGCCCGACGGTCAACATCATCCGTTCTCCGTTGAATGGCCGTGGTTTTGAGTCCTTCTCGGAAGACCCGCATCTCAGCGGAATCCTAGCCGCAGCTATTATCAGAGGCGTGCAGTCAAGGGGAACGCTGGCAGCTCTGAAGCACTTTGTGGCCAACGACCAGGAGACGGAGAAGATGTCCGTCGACGTCTGCATGTCTGAGAGAGCCTTGCGTGAGGTTTACCTCATGCCTTTCCAGATCACCCTCCGTGATAGCAATCCACGTGTTGTTATGTCTTCTTACAACAAGGTCGGGGGATTGCACGTTTCCGAAAATCCCAAAATACTGCAGGACATTTTGAGGAAAGAATGGGGATTCGATGGTCTGATCATGAGCGACTGGTAAGTGTTTAAGAAGAAAATCCTCTAGCCCCTCTAACAGACCACGATAAACGGCTAACACCGTCAGGTATGGCACTTATTCGTGTGAGGCAGCTCTGAATGCTGGAGTGGACATCGAGATGCCTGGTCCGAGTCGGTATCGTGCCAAAGAGGCCCTTGCAGCCGTCTTTTCCGGGAAGGTGCCGCTTCATGTTATCGATGACCGGGCAAGAAAGGTTTTAGAGTTCGTCAACACCGCAGCCTCAGCTCGAGTCGAGGAAGAGGAAATCATGCGCGATGTCCCAGAAGACAGAAAACTGAATCGCCAGCTGGCGGGTGAAAGCATCGTTTTGCTGAAAAACTCTGCACATATGCTGCCCCTTGATCCAGGGCAATGTGAGGAGATTGCGGTCATCGGACCAAACGCTGATCTTGCTGCTGCGTGCGGCGGAGGCAGTGCGAGTCTTCGTCCATATTACACCAGTTCGGTACTCAAGGGAATCCAGGATGCATTGCCATCTACCGCGAAAATTTACCATGAGCCTGGTGTCTATGGGCACATTTTGCTTCCTCCATTTTCGCAAGACAACGTCTGCAACGACGAGGGGGCACCTGGAGTTACCATTGAGGTGTTTAACGAGCCGCACACTATCAAAGACCGAGAAGCGTTTGACCGCCTTACGATACCCGATACAACATACCAGCTCATGGACTATACGCATCCTGACAAGGGAGAGACGTTTTTCCTTTCCATGCGTGCACACTTCATCCCGGAGCACACAGACACATACGAGTTTGGGTTGGCTACCTACGGTGTCGGAGACCTCTTCATTAATGACGAGCTTGTCATCGACAACTCGACGGCACAAACACCGGGTGGCATGTTTTTCGGAAAGGGTTCGTCGGAAAAAAGAGCTACATACGCGATGCAGGCGGGACAACGTTACTGTCTTCGTGTTGAGGCCGGCAGCGCGTCCACGTCAAAGGTCACTGGCGGTTCATTGCTGGCTATTCCAGGTGGCGCGTGTAGGCTCGGCGGGTGTCGCAAGATCGAACCGGAGGAAGGTATTCACAGAGCGGTCGAGATGGCTAAGCGCTGCAAGTACACCTTCGTCGTAGCAGGCTTGAACGTGAGTTGCCCATCTGTGAAATTTTTGCCTGCTAATGTTCTCTAACATGGGCCGATAACAGGCCGATCTCGAGAAAGAAGGAAAGGATCGAGAGACAATGGACATGCCGCCGCATGTTGACCGCTTGATCTCTGCTGTTCTCGCTATACAACCAAATGCTATTATTATTACGCAAGCAGGAAACCCAATCAGTATGCCTTGGAGGCATGATGCCAGCACGATGCTTCACAGCTGGTACGGGGGCAACGAAGCCGGGAATGCGGTTGCGGATGTGATATTTGGTCACATTAATCCTAGCGGAAAACTTCCCATGACCTTCCCGGCCAGGCTAGAGGATAACCCCGCCTATCTTGGGTTTGGTAGTGACAATGGCAAGGTAATTTATTCAGAAGATGTATTTGTCGGCTACAGATGGTATGAGGCACGGAAGGTGGACGTTGCTTTTCCGTTCGGGTAAGTTTGTCTGCGTAACGTTCCTTTCGCCTAGACTTTGACTTACATGAAGTGTCTAGCCACGGCCTCAGCTACACCGCGTTCGAGATTTCCAGCTTGGAAGTCATCCCAACCAGAGTTCGATTCAGCATTCGGAATACTGGCAGTACTGCAGGTGCTGAGGTTGTTCGCCTGTACATCAAGTATGCAACAAAGGCACCGAAGTCACGATTCTCGCGACCGTTACGTGCTCTCGTGGGGTTTAAGAAAGTCTTCTTAAGACCCGGGGAGACGAAATTTGCTGAGTTGTTAATCGACAATTATAGCACCGCTGTCTGGGATGAAAGGAGAAATAGTTGGTGCTGTGAAAAGGGAACGTACATCGCGTCGATCATCGCGGGAACGACGGAGTTGGCGGGAGCTTTTGAGATCCCGAAAGACGTATTCTGGAATGGATTATAGATCTGTTGTGATAGTACGTGCAAGAAGAAACTGTCTCATTTCATACAAGTGCATTGTCGATAGTGGACGGGAATTCCGTAACGAGACGCGCACAGGTGGAATGTGTTCGTGGTTCATAACCTTGCCCCTCTATATAATATACATACAGGAACCCAAGCCTAGCGTGGATGGCTTCAGATTCCCCAACAATCCGTCATGTTCCAATCGGCCTGAACGGGCATGAACGAGTCCAAGAACATATCGGGTTGGCAATCACCATAGCTAGGCTCAAACCCCAAAGTCATAGAAACGTCATATGGTGCTGAAAGCCCCCCAAACCCAGCCTCAGAAATCCCAAAGTTGTTCCCCTGCATGTCCTGTGGCAGGGAGACGTAAGGTTGGGATTCAGCGTTCTTGGAAATCTCAGGCATGGCCAACTGCTGAAGTGGGACAGCGGTACTGCTTTCACCGTTCTTTTGGTTGTCTTCCTGGTATGCGTGGCTGCTGTCCTCTCCATCTTGGTGGAACTTGAGCTTGCGGATTTCGTCTGTGACGCTGTACTTTGAGTAAATGTCCGGAACTGGAGATTGGGCGCTGTCCTGAACTGCTGATCGTGCAGAGACAGAGCAGTCCGTTTCTGTGCCAGATTGCTCTGTCTCCCAGTTCGATCTTAGTGGACTTGAATCCCCTGAGTTTCGTTCTGCGTCATGAATAAGGTCCGCAATGCCGCTTCGAAGCAGCTTTGTTGTAGGGTAGATATCGGCCGGTGTCTCAAGGATGTTAGAACAGGCTTTCAGCTTGGAGACCAGAACTCCCTTGGGAATGTCGGCAAACTGTGACGATCCAAGTCTCGAGATTACGCGGGCTGAATGAAAGGCACACATCACCAATGCAGGATCCGTGATAAGAATGTCCTTTCCCATCTCGGTAACTGTAGCCATAATAGTGGCAACAGCGAGAGCATGTTCGAGGCATTTGTCCCTGCAGTAGGCGACGAATTCTGCCGGAAGTGTCTTTAATTCTTCCACAGGCAGCCCTTCTCGAAAGCCCGGAATCGTAAATCGGTACATATCGCATTGACATTGATGCCACCATATATGGAACATAACGAATGGCGTTCCCTGCGGGGTAAAGGCTCGCAGAAAGAGGTTTTTCTTGTCAAATGTGAGATGTGACGGCAAGGAACACCGCAGCGCCTCGAGTTCGTCCACATACCCTTTTAACAGGGCGATGCAGTCTAACAACGGCCTCCTATGGTGTGTGATTGTGTGGGAAAGCCTTGACGGAAAGTCAGTTGGGATATCCTAGGGGTATGAGGAAAGGACTAACTGCACCTTTGTATTCTGTCTCTGATGTCGAGGACTCGGATGTTGTAAGCAACCAAGCCTAAGTCAGAGGATTTCTGTGTCTTTGGTGGCTTCAAGGGCTCTGTAATGACAGGGATGTCCAACGTGAAGGATCGCTCATTACAAGGAAGCTGGAGGTGGATTGTGTCCGTCGAACATCCCGTGAACTCTGCCCGCCCACTCGAGTAAAGAGTCTCGGAAGTGAAAATGGCCCACATTAGACGCCGTCTGCGTTCCTGCGCGAGGAAGCCGTGGCGACCATCCTCGTAGTTGAGTCTCATCATGAAGGCCAACCTCGCAGCAAGGCAAGCTGATACCAACATCTTGCTGAAGCGCCGCGCAATTGAATGATCTAGTGTGATGAGCACAAGTGTCTCTATGTCGGATATAGATGGCTCGCTCAACCTCAAGAACAACTGCATCTCTGCTTCCTGAATCCACCTCGTTCCTTGTTGCAAACGGCCGGTGTCATCTGACGCTATGTAACGCGCGGTTAAGCCACAAATTGCCTTCAGAAGTCGTGGGTTAAACGTGTCTTGGGCCCAGCTCTGGCAGAAGGTTGCTTTGTGAATGAAGCCATAACATGGAATAGGGTAGACAAAGTCAAAGAAAGCATCGATGTGCTGCTTGACGATTGATTTGTTCAAACTCAGTTCACTGCATTGATTCAAATCAGTCAGCATAGTACAAAATGTTGCAACTGATTGCCATCCTATCTTGGCTGGACTTACAAACCCAGCGAAGAAGCCGGAGAAGGTGCAATTGAAGAGCCATCTCTGAGGTGAGATGGTCCTCCGTTCTTTTCGCCCATATCATGGCCGCCTCCTGTCGCTGCGTGTTGTAGAGCTTGGGAATCCGAACCTGACGTCTTTTTTGACGGTGGTCTAGAAGGGTCCGGATACTGGCATTCAACTCCCCGGTGCGAACATCTTCGACAAGCCGGTTGCGTGCCACAGCACTTGGTTTTCTTATCCCTGCATTGAATGCAGGCAGTTCGGACGCGTCGCTTTTCCAATCTCAGATGACCCGAGTCGCTCCGAGTTGAAGCATTTTCGCGATCAACGGGAGAATCCGACCCAGAAAATGAGCAATGAAACTTGAGACGATGACAGTTTTCACAACCTCCGGGTGTGCCATCACACCGCACCTTATCGGTCAGGGGGTTAGAATCTGTCCAACGTGGAGCAACCCCGAATGCAGGGCTTTAACTCACCTTTCGGTTCCGACACTGGAAACATATCTGCAGCCCCGTTCGGGAACGGCCCAGCGGTCGGTATGGAGCGGGCTCCTCCATCATGTCTTGGCCTCAGTTCATGAGCTTAGGAGCACAAGACACAAGAGGCAGCCGGGCGTTGGTGGGAAGTCGGGGGGGAAATGAAATGGCGACAGTCCCACCCGAGTTCCGTGATGCTGTCGAGTTTCTCATATCCGCCCGAGTTCCGAACCGGGACATCCTGGTCCATGCCGAAGCCCCATACGGATGGCCACCGGGTCCTTCACCCGCAAAGATTTTCGTTCTGGACCCGAGCTGATCGCTCTTTGGCCTCTCAATCCTCCACTTCGCTTCAGGAATTTCTGCCTGGGAGCGTAAACGGCTTGCTTCCCCAGTTGATGCTCCAATATGGGGAAACTTACTATGCCATGTGTTGGCCCGTCCTCGATTGATGATCGGACGACCTGCCATAGTCACTGGTGAAAAGTGGATATGACATTAGCCTTCACCATCTTAAGCCTTAGCTCCACTTGACCAGGACTAGACGTTGCAACGTAATATCAACTGTAGACGCGTCTGAATACTTAAACTAACGAAAATGCATCATGAACCCTGACGCAAAGGCCCTGCTTCTGCTCGAAGCAAGCAATCCAACAGCCACTGGACAAACGCGTCGATCGCAATGGCGCCAAACAGAATCCTCAAGCACTTCAACGGCTCGCTCGCCGCGGCTTTCGCGGTTGTCGCTGTCTCGACCTTCAACTATGGCTTCGACAATGCGGGATACTCAACGACTCAGGCCATGGACGCCTTTCAGCGTCAGTTCGGAGACCAGGACCCGACGACCGGAAAGTGGAAGATTCCTCCCAGCTGGCTTTCACTGTTCAACAGTCTCAACTACATCGGATTCGCCGCTGGCGTGATCATTGGCAGTCTCGTCAGCGCTCGTTGGGGTCGCCGATGGTGCATGTTCGGTATGAGTGCCTGGGCTCTTGTTCCCGCGACCATCGCCTTGACGTCAAGCACGCGCGAGCAGATCATGGCTGCGCGCATCTTGAACTGTAAGACAACACCAGCTGTGTACCGAATCTCGCAATCGCTGACTTTGGGCGCTTCAAGACATTTACGTCGGTATGGAGCTAGCCGTGGTCCCCGTGTACCAATCCGAGATCATGCCGTCCGAAATCCGCGGCTTTGCCGTAGGATCATACCAATTCAGTCTGATGGTATGCCTGCAACATATGATTGGTATCTAGTCGAAAGACTAACATGTTGCATCTAGTTTGGTACCCTGATCGTCAACTGCGTCTGCAGAGGCACCAGTACTTTGGAAGGTAACTCTTCCTGGAGAATACCGATGGGCCTATTCTACGTAATCCCTGTTATTGTCATGTGTCTAATCTTCTTGATCCCCGAGGTGAGTATCTCCCGCTGTCTATGATGACGACAATCTCAATTGACCCTGGGCGTAGTCACCCCGCTGGCTCTTGACTCAAGATCGAGTCGAAGAAGCACAGGCTTCCTTGAAGAAACTCCGAGCCGGTACCGTTACAGACGCCCAGATCGACGAACAATTTGCCACACTTCAATACGCCCTGAAGCAGGAGGTGGAACAAGGAAGCTACATGGAACTGTTCAAAGGGGTGAATAAAAAAAGAACGGCAGTCGTAATGGCCATGAATTTCTTCCAGCAGGCAACGGGGCAGGCCTTCGCTTCGACATACGGAGCTATATTCATCAAGGATATTGGTACCGTTAATCCCTTTACCATGACCATTGTTAACGCCATCGTCAACCTTTCCATGGTTTTCATTGGCCTGTATCTGACGGACCGCATGGGACGCCGGTACGTTAAAGTTTTCCTGTTTTCCCCGATTCGGAAGAGATATTGACAAGTAATTCTGCAGACCCCTTCTTATGGTTGGTGCAATCTGGCAGTTCGCAGCGATCGTCACTATGGGCGCTTTGGGCACGGTTGCAGACCCTTCATTCGCCGTCAAAACCGGAATTGTTGCTATGCTGACAATTTTCGCTGCCGGTTACGTCTTTGCCTGGGCCCCGTTGAACTATGTTGTCTCGACAGAAATCCCCGCGCTCCGGCTTCGCGACGCGTCGCAACGAACAGCTTCGATGGTCAACGTCATGACCAATTTCCTCGTCAACTTTAGCATTCCATACCTTCTCTATACCCCTGGGGCAGGACTTGGATCCAAGGTTGGGTTCATTTTCGCTGGCATCCTGGTGTTGGC
This sequence comes from Colletotrichum chlorophyti, assembly GCA_001937105.1. Classification (NCBI taxonomy): domain Eukaryota; kingdom Fungi; phylum Ascomycota; class Sordariomycetes; order Glomerellales; family Glomerellaceae; genus Colletotrichum; species Colletotrichum chlorophyti. Next base: position 45,725 of record MPGH01000063.1, on the reverse strand, counting down.
ACTTGTTTTCACTTGGTTTTGCATCCCCGAGTGCAAGGGCAAGTCCCTTGAACAGATCGACCGGATGTTCAACGAGGGTGTTCCTCTTCGTAAGTTTGGCAACTATAAGCCAGAAGATATGTTCCAGGCTTCAAACGAGGATGGCGAAAAAGCTGCAGTTATCGTAACTGCGAGGCACAAGGAGAAGGCGTGAAGATATCCAAGGGGATTGAGATTAGGACCTTTTTCAGAGAGTTGATATAATGATTTTCCACGAGCTTTGCATGTTAGACAAGACCGAGATGCTTCCTAAGCATTCCTTAAATCATGTCATGGTCGATATCTCACTGCCTGTTCAACAAACACGATTCATCAGGTGCTTGGCTTTATTGCTTAACACATGTGGATACTAGACGCTGAGTACGGCGTATCTTATCCCTCATTATACAGCCTAAGTCTGCCCCTGCATGCATCACTTGGCTAAATAGGACTTACGATTTCTATAAGCTGCATCAAGACATCAAGCCAATCCTGATACACGTCCTGTCCAGAACACCGACACTCAATAACCATGACCGACATCAATCGAATACCTCGCGAATCACGTCAATGGCATCACAATCAAGAGGTTGAAAAGTTTTACTTGATATCCAACACAAAAACTTCGACTCGGAGAGTAAGTGATCATCACGTGTACCGGCAAAACGATGGCCCACCTCTGTCCTGGTTAGTGGGTTCCCAACACATCGGGCCGAGACTGGCTTGAGCCTGGCGACAACCACCACATTCTTGTGGGACTATCGTGATTGGAGGTCCGCCAACATGCCATTAGAGGCCGCTCTCGACTCGACTGCGAACCCTGAAAGGATCTGCCCGAACATCGAGTAAGGTAGGGGCATCTTGGACCATGATGTGATTGGTCCAACTTACAGACGGCTGTAGGGCCGGTAACAACGTCACAGCAGCCGAAACAGAGGGTTCCGTGAGCCTAGACTCGTGCCTAACAGATCAAGTAGGCACCGCGATATCAATGGTACAAGCGGCCCAAGAAATATGACACTTAAGTAGTACCTAGTTGAGAGAAACTTAATGGCAAGAAATCCAATTCAAAGGCTTCCTATCGTCAGCATTACACTGTTGAATCATTCGCGAAGGCCCAGTAATCCAATGCTGCTCTGGAACTATATGTACGTGGATTACACCATTGTTAGTCATCTAGCTTGCCGCTTTGACCTCGATCACACTGTGCACTGCTGAAGGCAAGTTCCATATCTTTACAACTTTGAGACCTGCTGATTCAATCAACTTTCTCCATTGTCTTTCCGATCTCTCCTGCCCTGCCACCATTGCCATCATCTGAATGTCGAACGCCGTAGCCTGCGGATGTGCGAAACCCTCGACAACGATATGATCATGGATGAGTAAACTGCTGTATTCTGGTATCATTGCCTCTTTCTGAGTTACCAAGATCCTACGAGCTGGCTCGTCGGACCAATCGTGGAGTATCGAATGCAGCAGATATGCACGGGCGCCTTGGAGATGATTAGCCGACCTTTACTGCCGTTTTGGTACAGAGCAAACCAGTTTATCGAACCTTTGATTGGTTGTGGTGTGAAAAAGTCGTAGGCTACTTTGTGAATGCTCTCTGGTAGCGTGGTACTTGCAACCACGAGTTCCATATCTTCAAGATAAAGCCGACAGCCCGTTTGGGGAAACTCGTTGTGGAATTTAAGGACATCATGACCAGTGCCGCCACCTACATCTACGAGGAGTGGCTTTTCAGGGTCGGTGTCCAAGAGATTGGATGCCGGAAAGATGTCCGTCCACGAGGGTTGCTGGGACGCTATTGTCTGCTGTATGAGATTGAATTCCGCTTGCTCCTTTGGATGCGCTTGGTAGTAGGACCAAAGGTCGCCGTTCCATCCATGAGCGTACTGAAACACAGTGTTTCTTGAGTCTTGGGGTGTCTTGTATCCAGTTGTGGAGAAGAACTCGGGCATGCGCGAGTACATGGGCATACTCAAGTTGGAGCTGAGACTGTTTTAGTTCAAATCAAACGACCCAACTGCCGACACGGGAGCCTCTCACAAGGATTCAGTTATCCCATCGAAAATCGGCGCCGTTATCGCCGCTCCGAATGGCTTCGGCTTGAATGTTCCCACTGAAACTTCTTCCAAGAGATGGTTGGAGGCCAATAGTCGTAGAAGCCGTTCTAAAAACAGTGAGAACTCTGAAGTAAATAGAGCTGCACATAGACTCACCCAGAAGAGCAGCCTCGCAGGTTCCACCAATGGCCTCAGCGACTTGCGAGCTCGTCATTTGTCCACCGCCAACTGCCTGCCACTTCTCAAAGACTTGCAAGTCTTTGAGTATTTTCAAAGTGGCACCTAGAGCTGGCTGGAAGCAATCTATCAGCTGACTACGCTGCATCCAAAGCAGCCGTGATTTACCTGGATCATGCAGAGCCTGACAACTGTCTCCCAAGGAGATTCTAACCGCGCCATCAAGGCGTACGTTGCAAGCAACGCTTGCATTCGCTCGCGCTCAGTGGCGAAGGATGTCGAGCCAACATTTCGCAGAATTTTAAGGAATGAACCCACAGTGGGCGGAGTGTCTGTGAGCGCGTCTTGGTGCTCGGGTTCGTCGCGAGTTGATTCCATCACTTGCTCAGTAAGATGGTATCTTTTGGCAGCATTGTTGTTTGTTTACGATTTCAAAGACCGGCAATGGCTGAGAGCGATGATGGTGGGAAAAAAGCAGCCGTGTCCTACGTCAACATGAATACGATGCTGATGTTGTGGCTGAGTGCTTTTCAGGCGAGGTTTTGGGCTTAAACGTAGATCAAACCAACTTCCTCAATCAAGGTTTCTCCTCACCATAACCATCTTACTACCAGCTCAGGGATCATGCATGGTCATCATTGGGCAATAGGTTTGACCATGCAGCAATTAATCCTAAAGAAGAACTGCCGGCGATGATCGAGGCGTGATTGAAGTAATCTTTAAAGAACAAACAGAACTTATATGCCGAAATGCGATGATGCATAGCACAAGTGGCCTCTTACGTACCAAGGCTTTGTGTCCTCACATCTCCAACTCATGCGGTCACTTTTGAACTTCTCTCCGCTGTTCAAACTAAGATGTCTAGCGTCACTCACCTTTAAAACAGTAGAGCTTAGGGTTTACGTGCCATTGCGGCGGGTTCTGCTATTAAAACCGTGCGCTTGTGAAGAGACGTGCATCATGCCTTGAATGCCACTCGACTCTTAGCCTCTCGAGAGTCATGATCATATTCTTCGAGATGGAACTCATACGATAGAATATATCCAACCATAAAATTCCTTGGGCCGCTTTCAATCCCTAGCCAAGCGAACGGTGAAGCTTTATCATCTGGAATGGGTTGCTCGCACATTTTCATCGCCCCCTGAGAAACGAAGAAACGACTTTTCTGCATGGATGTTGTAGATAAATTCGATGTGAATTTAACGGATTCCTTGTTGTAAGCTTGCTGATGGGAAAGGACTATAACAATCACTCATTCAAGTGCTTTGAGATTGTTGACTTTCTCATAGGAAAGTTGAATCGGCGGTTAGTGACGCTCACCATGCACTGGACATCGTCTACAAAGAATCTTTTAATTAGTTTGTGATAGTGAATTTCTGCTTTCTTTCATTTCTTAATAGGCTGTAAGTTAATCTAACGCTCTCGTGTAGACATCTTTCGCCGGTTCCTTACCAGTTCCCTTGGTCTTGATGTCCAGGAGTGGCTTTACTATGGCTTTTCCGGCAGTCAGAAATTTCGCACCTGGAACCCGAGCTTCGATGAGTTTCCATCCCAATGATCAGAACATTGAGAATCTATAGAGTGCAAGAGAACATATGGACAACTTCCAGAGGATTTACGTCAGGTCCTTTTAGACCGCATGAACACCTGCTGGGTCAAAGCCTCGGAGACGGATTGACAGAAACATCCGGTCATTTACTCCCCTCCCGCTCAAAAATCGAAGGCGTCGATTCTTTGAAATCAGGATACTATAATACAGAGAAACTTTGGAACTGCACGTACGAGCCTGGTAGCCCTTCTTCCGGCTGGTACGTGGAACCTGCTGCTGTAACTGCGCCTGAAAGAACATCATACGTGAGTGGCTCAACCCTTGTAAACTCCTTCACGCCCGCCCAGTCTTCCTGGGCAACGTTCGCAGCCTGGACCTGTGGGTGAACTGATGTTGTTGGCTGAGCTTCAGTGCCCAGCATCACAGGTTCGTGGTTGTTAAGCCGTCTTGGTGTGGCTTCCGGGAGACCTGTCCAAGGTGGCAGTTGTCTCTGCGACGCAGGGGTCATCATTCCGAATGAGTAAGACTGGCTCAAAGAAGTGCTATCAGAGAAAGACCTGGAATGTCCAGCAACATGAGGATTTTGGGGTGCAACACTGGGTCTGGGTGCTGCGAATGGCACTCTGCCGCCGCAACGGTATTGGTCTGCGTCCCACGCAACCTTTGAGAAATTGGGTTTTCCCACCTGCTCGTGCGGGCTTTCGGGCGGGTGTTGTTCGGTAGGAGTGCTAGCGGAGACGTCGACAGGAAGGAAGCCTTGTATCTTCTGCCTCAATGTGTCAGAGTACCGACGGAAAAACCTGTTGGATCTAGAAGCGGTGTAGCCAGCTCTATCTTCTCTCATCAAAGCACTGTGTTCTGTGTTGAGCTCTTCCAACCGCTGCTTGTAAAGCCGAGCCGATTCAAAGCCAGTGCTTAAGGTTGAAAGTTGACTGAGGCATTGATGAAAGAGGTCCAAGGATGGGGAGAAGGATTCTGGTGCTATGGGGGAACTGCCAAACGAGGGCAGACCGATGCCCAACCCTGGAGTTTTTGGGTTGTTGGCAAAATGCATCCCATGCGTATGGATGGTTCCAGCAGTGAAGATACAATATCCAACGAATGGTGGCAGTTGCAGTGAGTTGCTCGGGATGGTCTGGCCCACCAACTCTATGATTGCTGTGGCATGCCGAAAACTGAGTTCTGTTGCCTCGGCCACCCAGTGCTGTGTCATGATCGCTCCCGCTGGCTCGCCAAGGTGGAGTGGCAGTAATGGGCGATAGATGAGACAGTGGACCAAGTGGTAAATAATCCGGCCTTCAAGGAGAAGATTCGCCTGAGGCCCATCCAATAACTGGTTTGGATAGTCAGGTCCACGACTCATGTCGGCTGCCCAGAGATCCAAATCGCGCAGGATCTTGTGTCGGTGGCCATACGCCCCTTGTGTGGCAGGATCCGTGGTAAGGAGGTATCTGTTGGCTTGGGATAGAATCTGCGAGATCCAGACGAGCTTTTGAAGACCGTAGTCTGGGTCACTTCTGTCCTCAAGGACTTGATTCCGATCAACCTTTGAGGCGGCTGAATAATTGTTGTTCTCAAGCCACCCATTCTGCGACAGTTGCCGGGATGATGGGAATATAGTCGTAACCAACGCTTCATCAATCATTGATGGCCTTTCAAGCCACGTCGAGATAGAGACGTTCATAATATAGCACGTCCAGAAGAGTCGCATTTTCGTCTCGTCTTCCGGCTTGGGTTGGTTGCCCTGCAGGTCCGAATAGTGATACAACTCAAGTGCCATCGACGTGCCAACTGCTTGGGCTTATTGAATCAGAGTTAGATAGGTAGAACTTTTAAACTTGATGAGTTGACGACTTACAAAGCAGACTGTATGCTTTTTTTCCATTTCCCACGATCGCGAATGCTGTGGTCAAAAGAAGCTGCGCTTGGCATATGTCGATTGCATCATCACTCATCTCCATTTCTCTCTGAGACCAAGTGGCATAGGTATCTGCTGAAACATGACTGCTCGGCCCTTTTCCGGGTTGCTCGCAAAATCTAATGCCCTATTAGACTTGATCACTGTCGATTACCAGCATGCAAGAAACACACCTTGTAGCTACCGCACATATTGCGTACAGCACGAATTTTGGAAGTTGGTTGGTCTTCAACTTCTGTCTTGTGTCTTCTTCACACAGGACTTGATATGGATTGCAGTGAAAGTGTTTGAAGTAAACTTCTACCAAGCCTTCCGCATTGACCGTAGGAAACTCCCTGAACCGTGTTAGATGGAGAAGTAGAAGCATGCGCGGAGCCTAAGGTCTACAAACAATTTTGATGGAAAGCTACCTTCATTGAACGAACTGTATGGGGAAACTTCAGAGGAAGCAGAACAAGGCTCTCGGTTACCTCTGCTGTAGGCATGCGAATCGTTGAATTCTGCGGGAATAGTATCGGAGCCCGGTGGCGTTGGAGTCTTGTCTGACTTGAGAAGCTCTTCAAGGCCGTCAATCCTCTTGATCAAAGCGCTCAAAGACTCCTTCTTGGGGCCACGCTTTTTTGGAACTCCGTCTATTGATCTTGTCAGCTTCGCCAAGGGAAGATGCGAGTTATTGAGACTACAAACCATAAAAGCAAGATCTCTGATAAAGTTGGCAGACCCCGCATGCAGGTAAAGCTCTGTCACACTTGATCTGAAGATAGATTGGGCATCGATCAGAATCGAAAGTTTATATGGCTGCGCGGGCGTGGGAGGAACTAACCTTTCTTATCTGACATGGCTTACAGTTCATGACACCTCTCGACGACTTTGTCGTAGGGCTGGTCTGGGGGCTTTGTGAGCTTTTCATAGAGGCAGACATGTTTGCAAATGACGTTTTGCAAATTGAGATGACGATCTTCAGTTTAACCCAATCGCTTTTCAGAAGTGCCAACAAGTCGATATTAAGTGCGGCTCGTGTTTGAATGTTCAAACATTCAGGTCATATCAACTTCCACGAGGCCCATGCTTCATGTTCCGGCATGCCACTTTCCGTGTGGAACTCCTGTTTGATAAAATCACGTAGCGTCGTTGAGGTATATTCTAGACTTTTGATACTTGACCCCTCTTTGATCTGATACTCACTTCACATGGAGTATCTCTTCAGATGAGCTTGTTCCCCCTTTTGAAGTGCATTACTCGTTGCGACTATTTCTGCTCGGAAGGGATGATACCTTGAGAAAACAAACATGTTCACCCTAACCACGGAATCGCAATGGGCTACAATACTCACAACAACACATACATAGGCGTCTGAGCGGGAAGCGGGGGGATCGGTAAACAGGTATCCCGTCTGTTCGTACATTGCTGGCAGCCCAGGTTGGCACTGACTGTGGAGAGTGTACCTGTAACGCCTGACGTCTTGTGACAAGTGGCAACGCCATAAGTGTCAATTCAGCCACTTGGGATGAATCAAACTGAGACGATGGGTTCAATGATGACTAGTCTCATTTTAGAAAGGGAATCGGAGTTGCTCCTCAGGATCGCCGCCGGATACTGGTAACATCCTAGAGTGTTGGCGATCCGCGGATTAGCGTATCACCCTCAACGCCCCGTCGGTATTGTCCATCAATAGAACCCAATGGTCTCCTCCGCTTGTTGGTAGATCATAATAATTGAGCGATAACGAATCCAAAGTCAACCGCTCCTTATGTGGGCTGCTATGTAAAACGCCGTTTCACGGACAATTGCGGTGTGCCACTATTCGCAAAATCATCCGCATCAGGGTAGTCGTCTTTCTATTTGCCTTTTCGAGCAGAATCTTCTTGTCCCAGAGTTCGTGCTACAAAGTGTGACTATGAGCGGACTGCCTTGGGGACAAGCGGAGCGATAGTCCTTGGAAGTGGTCCCATTTCAAATACGCGACCGAGAAAATAATGGCTCCAGTCCTTGGGAGACAATGCCTGCAGCCAAGCCAGAACCTCAGCGATGTCCGCCAGTTAGTTCGACTATTTTGCTACGATCATGCTCAACCGTATGTTTTGAGGCTTGAGGATCGACGAACTTCAGGTCTATCACGACTGAATCCAGGCATTCACCACTTGTTGGCACTGGCGCAGTTCCAGCGACGCCATTCCAAACGCCATCACATGGAACTGGGACTTATATCACTTACTATGAGCCACGACTATCGCACTGTCCAGCTGCATCGGGCATTTCCGCTCACACCGCTAACAAGGTGTGAGGAATCTCCTGTCAGCTGTCATTGTAAGCCAATGGCAAGTCGGCCGTGCCAGAACCCGAGACACCTTGGCGGAAGAACGTCAGCCCCGGAGAGTCAAATAAGCTTCATACAGGCCTATACCCAGGGTCCTATAATAGCCAGCAGCGTGAGACAGGAACGAGAAGATCAATCTGGGGTTATCGTATATCAACTTACCCTAGGATTGCTGGGCTTTTGCCGGCGTTTGAGAGGACGTGCCGATTTGTTCCGGTTTCTGGTATATGAGCCTTCCCGACTCCGCTGCGCCGAAAGTTCCATCATCGCCGCGACCAGTATGTAAAACATGCTCACAAGAGTAGCCTGTGGGATGGAACAGCGGTCCTTTCGGACGTCGGGTCCGAACCTACGTGCAGTCTGGTTCGGATTGACTAATCACCAAGAAGACGGCTGCTCAATGTTAGGCTTAGAAGGATCGGAAGAATGAAAGCCACATGTACGAACGCAAGCCGCACAATGTTCAGTACACTATACATGTGATGCGGCCGTTCTCTCTCATTCTCATTGGCCCATTCTTTTACGACGTGCGGACCGGAAGCCGTCGGCTTGCATGCCCGATGCTCGGCCGAGGTGAAAGGAGCCAGCGCTTCCTCCGGGCTTTTCCATTCCGCCAAGAGATTGCCCCTGAGTCTAGCCCGAACTCGAATCACAAGAAGGTGGCTGCGTTCTCCGGGGTTTTTTTTTTTTGCTCCCGTTGTTTCCCCCTCCCTGTCAATGACAGATGCTTGCTCTTACGGAAGCGGATCACGACTCAAGCACGCAGTAGTTATCCAGAAAGTACTATCGTGTCAACCACTATCATCAGCAATTTATCCGCCTGAACGAGGACCTTCCTTCATCTTTTTCGTTCTCAACATCGAAGCCGCCTATGACGTTTGTTCTCGGCGAACGGCGATGCACATGTTCATGATCTTGAAACACCACAAGGGAGCGTGGCGGGCACGTCCAGCGGCCTTTTTATTTGTCTTAACTTTCTGTTATTTTTTTGACACAAACTCAAGCTTAAGGCTTGGACACACCGCGGACAGTGACTATCCGTAAGACAGGAGTCTAGAAGTCTTAGGGCCGTCACACTCCTCAATGAATCAATGGATGGTGTTCATCTGGTGTCTCTCGTTTTCGTGTTCAAAGAACCCCTGAGCCAAGCATTTCTAGATCAGCCAACTAAATTAAAAACAGAACATTGAAACAATTAGATCAGCATACTAGTGTTCGAGATAACGTTACTCTCTCCCTTGATCGGTGGCGACAACCTGAGGTACTTTAGGAACGACTCAGACGTATGACGTGGAGACTCGGTGGCCGCAAGCGGGCAATTTCAGTGACCACAAAAACTGTCTGGCAGCTCTTCTTACTGGAGCGTTCTTATGGCCCGAGGTTTCACGAAAGCTTTTCCAAATACAATCACAACGTGTCTGGATCTTGCTACTGTTCGGTAGTTCTCCTTTTGCAGATACGTCCATGGCATCGCGTTCTACAACCTCTTCTTCTCGGCGTTTTAACTTGACACAACTACTCTGAACTAGACGGCTTACGTTTGTTTCGGCTAGCCACGGAGGATCTTGTTCGTCATTGCTTGTATCGAAACAGCACGGCTGGAGCAAGACGTGAACCAAACCGAAGACGACGAAGATAATCGCCACCGACTGGAGAATGTAATGATCATGAAGCGAAAGATAATCGTGGCAGCAAACCGGATTTAATTCCTTTCTCATCCCCTCTTTGCACTTATCTACATGTTGGATTCACTCGAACTATGGCTCTTCAGTCAGGCCTGCTAAGGACCAGCGAAGGGAAAGCCAAAGAGATCAGTCAAGTTTCGGCTAAATCAACCCAGCAATATCTGCAGAGCCCCTAAAATCAATTCAGCTGAGTGTAAGTGAAAATTGCCTCGTAAAACTCACCTGGCTACATTCTCTTGTATATGAAAGATGGGCCGTTGCTTCACGATTTTTCCGAAGGCCTACGCTATGCGCGCAAGATACAGAGGACATTTTTCTGATTCAACCCCACGCCTAGCGTTACCATGTCTCGAGAATTTCATCGGAGAGTCAATGATGGCATGCTGTTGGGAGATCTGTATCGGCTGGTTACTGCATAAGTGACGTTGGTTTGTGGATGATAGCATCAGAGAAGCCGGCGTCCTTGTCAGGAAACGCAAATAGTTGCCATGATTCCGACGATCTGAGCTGTTGCAAGCGGCAGTCGACATATCGACCGCGGCCAACGATTTGCTCGCGGACACACGGTGCTTAATCCGTGGAAGACGGAAATGTAATCCGCGAAGTAGGCCCCTGCAATGGACGGGTGCAAACAGATAATCGTGGCAAGGTACCAAGAGGTCGACTATACTCATGATCAATGCTTAACCCGTGTCTCAAACCATGGCTAGAACTCCCCTGCTACAGAAGGAATACTGAACCCTTTCCACATTCCGTGAATGAAGCTTATCAACCTCCGTCGCTCACCGAGCCAGCACAGAATCGTATAGTCTTTCCCTCGAATCGGAAGAACATTCGGTCTTTTCTCCATCGGACGGCTCGACAATAATTTGCGCCCCGCTTTACTTCGGTGGACATTCATCTGTGTATTCGTTTTCGGAATCGAAAATGGCATCTGACTAATGAGTGAAGATGGATCATATTCCGCCTTTGGCACAAACTTTCGAAACAGCGGGGCGTATAAGTTTCTGTGCTGAGACAAAGATGAGTTCCATGAACTCGGTCTAGATGATTTGTCCGAACCCCTTTTTTAGTTGAAGCGGAGAGCTCAAGACGGCTGAGTGCATGTAACCGGAACAAAATCTGCACATGTTCGGGGGACGTCCGACAACAAGTTCGGCATTTGGCAAGCTGTATAGGAACACGCAGATCTGGGTACTATGTGGTCTTCGTCCGCGGAACAACGGCACCCTTGCTGGACACTTACTTATACTCGGAATTGTCCAAAGTAAACTCCGTTGAACATGGGGCGAAGACCGACAACGGTGTCAGGGTCAACGAACAATGACCACTTGGTTGAAACGTCTTTGGTGCACAAATGACTTTCGCTGACAATTCTTGTCGTCCTTCGAATCATGCTGTTGATGACGATGGATGACATGCAAGTGGACCAGTAACACTTCCCATTGTAGTAAACATGAAGCGCTGAATTGTCAAAGTTAAGCAACATCTGTATTCAAAGGCCATAAAACAAGAAAGATTTCAGCGCTTGGCACGCTGCTCGCGCGCCTGTATATGCCGCAGCGGGTTGTTACTCATATGACCTTGCGCAACTGCTGAACACCCGCCAAGTTTTGGCCTACTTGCAGAAGATAATATGTCTACTTAGAAAATGATATTCCGTAATTCTGTCACACACTTACGATCAATTGAGGACCAGAAGGGATCAATTAGATAACGGAAGATATTGAGGCAGGAACGGGCAGGGGCTAGCTGAAATAAGTCTTAGGAGCGATATTCGAACACGTCGTTGAACAGCGGTCTTTTCGAATGGTTTTCTTTTACACCTTTGTAATTTCAAGAGGCTAGTGGAGACTGCTGCTGAGGCTCTTGTGACTCCGCAGAATTGATCGTCAGCCTCCAGTCCACGACTGCCCCTCTCGTGATTCTTTTCACCTAAGAACTAGATTTATGTCTGATTACTTGTTATTTTTTCCAACTACCCAATTGTGCATGACTCTGTTAAGCAAACCTCTAAGCCGGTATTCCAGGCAAGCCGAGTATCACAATGGGTACTTCACCCCGTGGCCATGTTTAATCAGTGTGAAAACACGCAAACTTTTAATACCGTTGTCATGTAGGTTAGGGTCTGATATTTCCTGGTATGCCCTTCTTATCAGGATAAGATGGTTGACTATGGAGCTTCTTGGATGCGCACAGATGATGCTCGTACCATTTCTCCTTGCTTTTCCCTTCCTCCCTGATAATTCGATTCTCTCTGAGAGGATGGTGTAGGCTGTCAGTGGTCATCTAACAAGGTCTCTGTACTATTCTCCGTCAGCTAACCAAGTCTTGTATCAGCCGTGCGTCAGTTGATGCGTGTCAACGAGGAACATACAAATTCATACCTTGTAACTGCGCGTTTCATTCTGATATCCATGCTCTCTGTCAGGCTGTGCGAGGAATTTCCCACGAATCGTTCTGGGATCTTGCACCACACCACGCAATCATCGTACCCGATGTGGGTTTTCATACGGGCACAGCAAGAGCGCATCGCGTTGCGCGTGGCGGGCTGGTTGGGGACGATGGCGACGTCCGAATCTTCGGGAAACCATGTATGAGGTCATGGTTCGGCAGGCGTTCTTTGGAGTGAGGGCAAACAGACATGGTGCTAGCGATGAAGAAAACGGAGACGTTTGAGCGAGCTGGTTGAGGAGCAGACTCTACGCCAATGTACAAGAAAGGCGCACGACGTTGAAAGAGAGTTGGGACCGGAGAAAAACCGCCTTTACATTGGTAAATACAGACTCCCACCAAGCAGACAGAACATCGTGTGATTTGAGTGCAGAACATTCAGTTTCCAGGCCCCGAGTTCCAATCGAGCCTGGTGCATCAGATCTCAAAGCCAAGAACGGCGTAGCGACGCCTGGCTTGAACAGTCCGAAGCGCTCACGAAGCTTTTCACTTGGCGAGAACAGTCTGCGCCACGGCTGCCACGGTGTCAGGCTTGCTTCGCACAGAGTGAAGGGGTCGGCGTGGCACCAGGTGGGTATTGGTTATTTCTTCATTCGAACCTGCTTCCTCTAGTCCCTATCACGGAAATCCCTTCCCCTTTTATCTAGATTCCCGGAACAACGTCCCCCCTGACGCCGCTCCGGTCCTCCTCTAATGCCCCACTTCGCCGTCCCCGGTCCCGTCTCTCTAGAACTCTCGGTAGGCCCCTCGTGAGCCTGACACACGGCAAAGCGACGAGAGCTTCTCATGGTTAGGCGGCACCGAGACCAAGCATTTGCGGTTGAACACGAGGGTCGGTTATTTGTGCCTCAGCAACCAGTCTGTCGAATAGATTGCGTTCTTTTGTATTTTGCAGTTTGATGCTCCGACAGCAGAGGAAAGCTGAGCAAGATGGGAAGGTCGACCACGAACCCAAATCTGATGAGAAGAGCACAGCAGCATGCGGTTCTTGAAGGTAGATTGAGTAAATTGCGGCGGCGAGGATCAGTCTGTTCAAAGCAAACGAAAGGAAAGATACGGGAGCCGCTTAAACGGACATGGTCATGTACGACGCCTTCCTTGCCGCTTTACAGACTGACTTGAATGGTTTGCAGCAACGCCACACTGAGACAGTTCGAATTCAACGTGACGATGTCTTGCTTCTACCTTGGCAAGTGGCTCTGAACAAGGTGGTATGGTGTTTCATATGTGTCTAGGAATTAAGTAAGCGCCTCTAAACTTTCGAAGCAGGATGTTCGGAGCCCAGGCTCATGTGTTGGATTCGTCAACTTGTATTGCAAGAGTGATCTTGATACTTGTGCGGCATTGCAGTCTGTAAGTAATCAGGTAGCCAAGAGTACAACGTACTCGAGCGTAGTAAGGTAAACTGCTGCAAGATACATTACACTCCTTCGGTTACTTATCTATGCTCTCAGACCGGACACCACTAGGCTTACACTCCCTTTGATTCTTCTAGGCTCTGCTGAACATGCTCGAGAGGTAACATTAGGCAAAACACACAGAGTAACCGGCGCTGTTAGTTCTTGGCACACATGGCGGGCTTATTGTGTGTGCAGCTCACGTCATTCAACAGATTGATTCACTTCGGCCCGAAGGCCCTGGCTTTAGGCACCAATCATGGAAATCCCGATAAAATAGGGATCAATTACATTCTTTTTGTATTGGCCATCTGATGTTACCAGAATTTACGCCGACAGCTGCACCGTAGACCTCGTCTGCTCATCCACGACCTCGCGGAAGATCTGGTTCTTCTTAGCCACGTCGTCAACGCCGCTGCGGTCACCGAACACTTCGTCCATCTGCTCGAGCGTCTTGCCGTTCGTCTCGGGAACGCAGAACCAAGTCCAGGCAAGCGAAAGCAGGCAGAAGGCGGCGAAGAAGACGTATGCGCCAAAACCGGTGCCCTGAACAAGGGGAGGGGTGACGAGACCGATGATGAAGTTGTTGATCCAGTCTGTTCGCATGTTAGTCTCTTTCCTGCCTGCAATGCTTGGATGAGTCGTTGAAACCGGGGGAGGGGGCAACATACTGGAACAGGTCGAGATTGCGACACCCTTTGCTCGCAGCGAGGAAGGGAAGACCTCTGACGGCATCGCCCACGGGACGGGTCCCCAAGTTGCCTATTGAGAATCACGTTAGAATCACCGACTGCAGGGGTCGAAATTGCGAATTGTACGTACACCAAAGACGAGCATGTCTGCCACAGCGGTTAGCGCCTGGAACAATCTAAAAGACCTGTGGGATAAAAAACATACAAAGCAGCAAGAATGCAACGCTGATCCAGCCCTGCGTTGTGTGGCTGGGCCAGTCATTGGAGTAGAGGCCAACGAGAATTGCGATGACAGTGTGCGAGATCGTCATGCCCAAGCTGCCGGCGAGCAAGATCCAACGGCGGCCGAAGCGATCCATGGTCCACAAACTAGGAATGACACCAACGAGCTGGACGCAGTTGAGGACTCCGGACATGATGAGCTGCATGTTGTGGTCGAGACCCATGGTCGCGAACAGGGTGGGCGAGTAGTAGATCAAGGCGTTGATACCGACAAACTAATTTCGTCAAAGAGTCAGCGGCTTGTTCGATGAGGTCTTGGGTATGGGAATAGAACACGAACCTGCTGGAAGAACATGAGGCCAGCACCGACGTGTGTACGGCGCACGCAACCCGGCTTGAAGCAATCGACCCACGAGACCACCTCGAGCTTGAGACTGTTGCCGATGCTTTCGGTGCCGACAAGGGTGGGGTGGCGCTCGGCCAGCACGGAAGACTGAAACCGAGCCTCGGCGATGATCTCCATCCATTCACGGCGGACGCGGGGGTCGGTATCAGGGAGGACGCGGAGCTTGGAAAGGTTGTGGAGGGCCTCGTCCTCACGGCCCTTGGACGCCAACCAGCGCGGGGAGTAGGGGAGGAAGACTGCACCGAAACCGAGGAGAAGGCCGGGGAGGATTTGGATAAGGAAGGGAAGCTGCCACGACCAGTGGTTGGGGATACTCTGCGTGCCGTAGGTGATCCAGAAGGAAACGACGATACCGAAGACGATGGAAAGCTGTTCAAAGACGAGGAGGGAACCGCGGATCTCGGGCGGTGAGATTTCGGAGATGTACAGGGGGACGACCATGGAAAGCCTGTTACAACCGAAGTCAGCACGTGTCGTCAAAGGGGGGAAAATAGCATGGCAGGTAAAAGAGACACCTACATGCCGATGCCAACACCACCGATGAAACGACCTCCAACGAGCATGCCGTAGTTGAGCGCCGAGGTCTGAATGGCGGAGCCGATGGTGAAGATGACGACGGCGACCATGATGGAGCGCTTGCGGGAGATCCAGTCGGCAACCCAACCTTGGTTGAGGGCACCAATGAAGGCGCCAAGGGTGATCATGGCAGTCATGAGGCCCTTCTTGAAGCCGGAACCCGCAGCGTGATCCGAGACTTCGGGGAAGCGCTCAAGGAACTGCTCCATGACCAGAGTGACGGAAATAACACCTTGATCGTAGCCGAACAGCAATCCTCCAATGGCGGAGAACGCGGCGCACATAGCTACATAGTGCGAAACGAAGATACCACGGAAGCCTGAGTATGATCAGCGAGCGGATCATAGGGCTAGCGGCGGGAGGAGGAGGGGGGACTGCGTACCTGAGGGTCCGTAGGGCTCGAGGGCGGCGTCACCCAGGACAGTCTCTTGTTGCTCGGTCTGAACGCCATAGTTGGTTGACGTTTTCTCCACGTCGGAGGCTGAGGGTGAGCTTTGACCCATTGCGTCGATTACTGCCAACTGTCGGTCAGCTTCAGTCAAGCTACGATGCCGCTTCTTCGGGTTCGCAGTGTTGATATAAACTTGTTGTTGTTGTTGTTGTTGTTGTTGTTGTTGTTGATATGAAACAGGGCTCTGACTAAAGCCTTTTGTCCGAAGAAGAGAGAAGGAAGCGGTAAGTTTGGGATGAACTCACGAAAGGGCCGTCTGTAGACAGCCGAGTACTATGATTGAGCGTTTCACAAGCGTCGAGAGGAACTCAAAAGTGCTCTCTGTTTAGTCCTGAATGCTAGGACGGCAGATGATTGGGGTATCAAAGGAAGGGCGGGAGAGAGCAAGGCGTGGTCGTACTCGACTGAGTCGCACGAATAGGACTTCCTTCTTCGAAACATGGCACGCAACGACGTCTTTATAGACACTCTGCACATCCGGGGCCACCTTCTGGCCAGCGACCCGATTACGCCCGTCAACTCACGACATCGATACCCGGTCCCCACTCGCAAAGCGGTAAAGTCATCTCTTCTACGCAGTTCACCGAACGTTGTAAAGACGTTGCAACCAATAGACGGGCGTTGGTTGGTCAAAAGACGTGAGCCGCTAGATTGCGGGGAGGGAGGGGAGGGGGCGCGAGCTTGGAGATGGGGATTCTGGGGGAATGGGGAACCCGTGTCAGTGTCAGAGTCGACGCAGCGATTACTGCGCAGGTAGCTACGTATTCATGTGGGATATCCCTCACGGCCATTAGTCCGCGTCAGGACGTATAAGATATGAAAAGAGGAGGACACATCCGTACACAGTAATCATATTGAGGCCGGGGTTATGCCCGTTATGCGCCGAGACCGGGCCAGCTTGGTTGGCAGCTTGATTATGGATGCGCGGGAGAATGGGGGGTTTTTTTTTTCCCTGGAGCTATTGAAGAGCCCGATGACAGGCGATCGTCACTTTGTTAGAGGGCGTGCAATAACACAGCTATCTAGGGTGGGACTATGGAAGAGTGACGAAGAGGAGGGATTCCTAACGACGCCATTCGTAACCTCTACCTCCTTCGGGACTGTTGACTCTCGATAAGGGAATTCTTCTATCTACAACGGGGGTGGGCGTTGACGATTATCGCAATGAGAGATGCTCGTGGGGGCTCTGGTTGGGGGGAGGAAAGGGGATGAGGTTCTACTACGTAGTAGCGAAGTGGGGGTTGCTTTACAGCCGGGAAGCCTCAGAAATGCCACAGGATCTGGCCGTTAACAGATCCATCACATAACAGGGATGTACCCAAAGGAAGGGCTGTGGCGCGAGTCAGGGGCCGCCCAGGAGGCTGCATGGACAACCTTCGTCATAGGGTCGGAGCAAAAGGTCAGGGCGGGTTGACGCGGTAATTCGACCCGAGGGAGGCTCAGCGTCTGCCCGTACGAAGAGGGGGGGGAACTAGGAGCTTTCTTCCTCTTTCGTGAGTCTCGGGAATCCCGTCCGACGTAGCCATTCCCCAATATCACCAACGAGGAAATGCTTTTATGGCTGTCTACTCTTCTCTCACACAAACTCCTCATCGTGAGATGTTGACTAAAATCTGAAATAAGAGAGAGACGGGGGCAAAGAGTCCAATCATGTCAACGACATGTCTGGTAAGTCGTTTCTTTCCCCCGCAGGTCGTCGCCACCCCCGTATTGTGTTTTGGCCTTTTTTTTTTTTTTTTTACCCCGGATTTCCATTCAATATCGTGTACGGGGACGCGCTCGAAAAAGAACATAGTCTGTGGGAATAGCTGCTGATGATCCGGGGTTTGGGCGATGTGGGAATTTGCGGGATGATGTGAACAACTTTGCAAGTCTCCCAACACTGCAAAAACTTGGACTTGACATCAATCCCACATCTGAACCCACATCAAGCCACATGAACACAACCCCGGGATGATAATAGACCTGCAAAAGAAAACATCTCAAATGCTCCTGGAGCACAGATGACGACGTAGCCCTTGCTGGCACGTCTGCGTCGTCGACCTCCCCTCGGCCCGATATCTCATGTATCCGATGCAGGGCTACGGGCCAGGACTGCGTTCCAGCCCCCGCTGTTCGATTCAAGCATTATTCCGAGTACGTTCAGTTCTTTTTTTGGTGCTAAACAAAACTGCCTGCAAGGAAGGGGGAGGGGAAAAAAAAAAAGATGAGGTCTCTTGTGTCGTTCCCTCTTTTCCAAAGCCAACAACTTGCGACGTGCGTCGTGTTGCATGTCTTCCTCGCAGAATGGAGGAGGAGAAGGACTGCGAATGCGAAGACCGAAACCACCCCTTGCCTTGACCCCCTTTCCCGACGCTGCGCTCCGTCACGAGACCTCGAAAAATGCATTATTACGCGCTGATCGCTGATCAATTCTTCTCTCCTTGTTCGTTCCGCCGCTTAGAGCACCAAGCATCTCGGGACACACCTGGGTGCGCTACCCACGTCGTTGTAAGTCCACGGGTTCCCACAAGCGTGCGCAACGGATGATCGGCACCAATCTCTCTGCCTCTCTGCAGTCTAATTGCGGCGATAATTACTGCTCCTGGACGCACACCCAGACAGCCGCCTGTTTTCGAAATTGCCTAACTCGGTTTGCTAGTAATTTTCGTTGATGAGACTCACGAACTTGAGGCTCTTTATTGGTCTGAACATGACAGCTTGATACCTGCACCGGCGGCGGTGCCATTCACGGATTCTCCACAGCCGCAGGGCCCTCGATCCGGTGGCTCTGTGCCTGTCACCGAGTCGGGCGACCCCGTCCCTTGCGAGCGCCAAGCCGTGATATCAAGCCCCTTCGGCCGGCCCATCTCAACGCCGGCGACGAGCTGGAGAGACGTGCAGGCATCGACGCCTCTGCCCTCCGTTTACAGCGCGATACCGCCGGCGTCGACTCTCGGCCTGGCCAGCTTTGAGTACCATGACGATGTCGTCTTTCCCTTCGTCCAGCCTCACGAGGTCAAGCTGATGAAGTACTACCTGGAGTACATGTGCACATGGGTTAGTCGTTGGTGAACAAAGTTGTCAAAATTTGTTTTTTTTTTGTTTTTTGTGTTTTTTTGGCGTCGAACGCGCCACGCAGTGAGCCTAACACGGCGTCTCCTTCAGTTTGACCTCTGTGATGCGAGACGGCATTTCGCCATCGTCGTCCCTCGACGCGCAATAACGTGCCCGACCCTCCTCAACGCCATCTTCGCCCTCTCCTCCCGCCATCTCAGCCTGAACGGCCAGTACGACCCCTACGCTTCAGACCGTTACCATCAGGAATGCCTCAAGCATCTTACAACGATCTCTAACGACTCCTCGGCCCTCACAAACGATGACCTTCTCGCCGCCACGATCCTCCTGCGCACCCTCGAGGAACTCGACGTGCCACTGATAGGCACCGATCACGAGGGCCACCTCCTCGGCATCCAGCTCTTCATGAACACCCAGAACGCCTCCTCCACGCCGCCCAGCCTCCTCCGCCAGGCCTCCTTCTGGGTCGGCCTCCGCCAGGAGATCACCATGGCGTTCGCGACGCAGAGGCCGATCATGGTGAAGCTCGATCACCTCTTCATCGACCGGTCCTTCTCCGCAGCCGACGACGACTGTTGGGCGAACCGCATTGTCGTGCACTGCGCCGAGGTCGTGCAGTTCTGCTTCGGCGAGGTCGAGCAGCGCAGCAGCGAGTACCAGAGACTGGTCGAGTACGATCGGAACTGGCTGCGGGCGAGGCCGTTGTCGTGGCTGCCCATCGCCTATGCCGAGCCGGATCCCGCGGCGGAGGCGGTGTTCCCGAGTATTTTCTACCTCAATCACGCCGTCGGTGAGTAAATCTGCTGTTCGCGGTGGGACGACATGCGACGCGCGACGTACGGTCGACTAACCCGAAAACAAGTCATCGGCAACGTACACGGCGCCCTCGCCCGAGCGCTGCTCATGTGTCACGACGAGAGCATCCCGAGGATAGGGCCGGCACGTAGGTTGGCCAGACAGAAGCTCGACGTAAGCACCTACAGATCCACGTGCATCTGAGAGAGATATTCTGACCCGGGGCGCCACAGGACGACATCCGGATGCAGATTCGAGAACTGTGCGGCACAGCTCTATCCAACAAGGCTACCATCCCGGCCATGTTCACCGCATCCATGGGCGTCACGGCATGTGGGGACAGGTTTACTGATCACGCCGAGCAAAAGGCCCTCTTAGACATCCTTGTAAAAACGGACGTCCAGCACATGTGGCCGACGGGCTCGGCACAGTCTCACTTGAAACGGGCGTGGGGGTGGGAAGAATAATCAGTGAGAAGTCTGCCGAAGACATCTAAATCTTTGTCAAAAGCCCTCTGCCAGAGTATTTCGCAGCTTTAACTCGGCCGACGGGAACTCTCGGCATCATTACTCCGTCTCCTGAACAATAGTCATGCTTGTTAGTCTTGCTCGGTTACCAGCATGAGCACAGCCCGAATAGGAAACTCACGTCGATAAGGGACACTGAGAAGAACTCAGTCTGTGAATAAGATCTGGCCATCCCCATACCCCATACCCCAGGTCCAGGCGGGATGGATGGCAGGGGTCCCAAATGACTCCAGATTCGCGGGGACAACATACGGGCTCGACTTGTGACCGGCTGCACGGCAATTGTACCTGCAGGATCAATTTAATTTCCGTCAGCCAACCCCGAATTTTGTGATCGTCTCAAGTTTTTCAATACGGCCTCCCACGCAGTTGGGGTAGAGCCCGCAGGAGAGTTGGTCATAGATCGGGCCAACTTCCCCATGTTACCAAACTCGAAATCGGGGCAGTTTGCCCCGATCACAGCCTGCAGCCAATCCAATCCTCCACAATGCCGTGCTCGACGTTCCCCACATACCGGTTCAAAGCAAATGGGAAAGTCGCGGCGAGCAGCCGGCTCTCGCCCCGTCCATTTTAAGCCTCCCGCACTCCACGCCTCGAGTTGTGAGTGGTCAAGTGTAGGCTACACGACAACCGCGGAGCAGCATCAACCCCGTGTCCGCTAGATTCATTTTGATAGCCAGTGGATTCTTGCCTGAAGCTATGTTCGTGCTTCTTGTGATACGCGCCTTCGTGGCAGGAGTACCCTCGGGCGCGTCTGTTGGTGCCCCACGATAAGCATCATGTCGGGAAATGGTTCCCGATGACGTTCGTTCCTCTGCGCCAGGAGGCGGTATGAGAAGACGATATATAACGCCTCAGCCGTCTGCGCGCTCGAATATCGGTCCTGCGTTCGTCTCATCATCTTAGCAGGAGCTCGAATCACAGAGCAACCGCCCGTCGTTCCCGTAAATTGCCTCCGCCGTCGTGATACCCCAGCTGGAACGTGGACTTCAAAAGCGCAGATACCTCCCCAGTCTCTTCACTTCCACCGCACCCACACGAAAAACATAATGTCAACGAAGAAGCTTCAAGTAGGCGTCGCCGGCCTCGGTCGCATGGGCAAGCGTCACGCCCTCAACTTTCACCAAAACGTGCCCCGCGCAACCCTCGTCGCCGTCAGCTCCCCCGACGCATCCGAGAGGCAATGGGCGACGGAGAACCTCGCCCCCCACGGCGTCGCAGTTTACGAATCCTACGAAGACCTCGTTGCTCACGGCGGCCTCGAGGCCGTCTGCGTCGCGTCCGCCACCTCCGTCCACGCGGAGCAGGCCATCAAGGCTATTGAGGCTGGGAAGCATGTGCTCTGCGAGAAGCCGCTCGGCACTACCGTCGAAGTAGTGAGTAACTATTGCCAATCCTCAGCTACGATTGTTTCCCACTGTCGGGATCGCGAGGAGGAACTTGACTGACATAACTTGGCAAACAGTCACAAACTGTGGTCGACGCGGCGTCAAAACGCACCGACCTCAAGGTAATGTGCGGGTTTTCCCGCCGCTTCGACGCCTCATACCGCGACGCCTATGCGAAGGTGCAAGAAGGACTCATCGGCCGTCCCGCCGTGCTGCGCAGCCAAACCTGCGACGTCCTCGACCCGTCGGGCTTCTTCGTCGCCTACGCCCAGTTCTCAGGTGGCATCTTCGTCGACTGCAGCATCCACGACATCGACCTTGCGCTGTGGTTCTTTGACGAGGAAAAGTCCAAGGTTAAATCCGTGCACGCCATCGGCATTACGGCTGTAGAGCCAGACCTGCGCAAGTACGACGACCGCGATAACGCTGTGGGTACTGTCGAGTTCTACGACGGAAGGATCGCGTACCTGTATGCCTCGCGGATGATGGCTGCCGGCCAGGAGGATTCGACTGAGGTTATCGGCACCAAGGGAAAACTGACTGTCAACATCCTCCCGGCGGAGAACCACGTGCGCATTTACCAGCCCGGAGGAATCAGGCAGGAGTTGCCGCAGAATTACTGGGACCGGTTTAAGGCCGCCTTCACGACGGAGGCAATCGAGTTTACTGAAAGCGTGCTGGAGGACAAGCCAGTGCCAGTAAAGTTGACGACGGCGGTGGCGGCGGTCAAGATAGGCGCCGCGCTTCAAGAGTCCATGGTCAAGGGCACTAAGATTTGGTTCGATGAGGATGGCAACCGGACAGAGAAGGCTGCTCAGTTGTAATCCGTCAAATCAATTCAGCTTTGAATCTTGGGATGTGACCCACATACAGGCAGCCTTCAGTGGGAGCACATTTTGTCCGAACAGGATCCGCCCACCGTGAGGATGTACAAACTCTTACCAAGAGATGAAGACACGAACATCATTGTTCGGATGAAGCACGACAATGCGCCCAACGCAATCAATGTCCTCGAAGTTTTGTAGGCAAGACGCTTGTCTTAAAGAAAGCCTCAAACGCCCTATTGGACACGAGTCAGAACCTCGATCATTCTCGCATTGCACTAATGTCGAATTAGCGGAATACTTGGAACGTGCATGAAGTTCACATACCTCAGCTCGTTCGAATGTGTCGCTGTCGGGGGCCACCATACCACATTGCAACATTCCACTTCTGTACTGGCGCCCGAGGGTTGGCATGCAACCCGTGACTTTTCGAAATGGTTCGGCAAATGCCTCATGGAATCCCACATTGAACTCAGAGTCTCTTCTTCTACGCCCATTAGTAAGGGCGGCAATTAATTGGGGGTTCATC
The DNA here is from genome assembly GCA_001937105.1 of Colletotrichum chlorophyti. Classification (NCBI taxonomy): domain Eukaryota; kingdom Fungi; phylum Ascomycota; class Sordariomycetes; order Glomerellales; family Glomerellaceae; genus Colletotrichum; species Colletotrichum chlorophyti. The sequence continues at coordinate 22,677 of MPGH01000063.1, read as the reverse complement.
GGTGTCGAAATCCGCTTGTGCTAAGTTGCGGCGGTTTACACACCCGTCAGCGATGGGAACGTGTGATAGCACAGGTTCAATCAGTGACGGAAAGGGCTCACACGACACCAGAAAATAGACGGGTTAGATGGCTTACTGCTCTGGTCGACCACCAGTCTACCTTCTCTAACCTGTTTGGCGGCGGCTGGGTCGAGCTTCGGGGCATGGTTTTTGATAGATTAAAGTGGTACACGCCTGATTGAAGTCTTTGGTGCGCTTTCATGACTTGGGGTAGCACCGACACTACTCGGCGGAGAGGGAGTCTTTGATGCCTTAGAAATTGAAGACAAACTGCTCACAGCTGGCAAATGCTACTTGACAAGTTGGTTACAGGGTCGAAAACCGTACGGGATAATAGAAACAGGCAGAAGTTACAAACAGGCAGAAGTTACCGGGCAGCTCAAGAGTTTGCGCGAGTACCCAATATAAGCTGCCAGATGGGTGTCTTTGTGAGGGTGTCAACAACTCAAGGGTGACAGGAAAACCTCACTCAATCCCAAGGGTTTATCTGACACAACTCTGCTACCCGACTTAGTTTCGCCGCTCATGTTCTTTCGATCCTCCTTGCCAGAGTTCTCAAGGCGGGCCTACACAACCTGTTTTCCATCAACAGCAGTCGAGAGTGTCTGGAAAGGGAATCCCGGTTTGTTTCTGAGAAAGTTGCCGAACTCCTCCTTGCGCAGAAGCATGCCCAGATGCGGACCACATGGCTCTCTGAAGCTGTTTGTGAGCGTTGTTACGAGCAACCCTCTTCGCTAACAATGACATCAGCTGCAATTATGAAATCGTCCATGTCAACGCCAGTCTCCAGAACATCACATAGCAGATCTCTGATGTGTGATGCGACGAGCTTTTGAAGCAGCTCAATCTGAAGCGACGCGGCTTCATATACGGGAAGGAGTTTAAACACCTCGGTCTTGTGATCCAGAGCGGCGGCTTCAACAAGTCAGCAGTTATCACTCCAAAGGGAGGTTGTGGAAGCCTTCACCTCCGAAACAGAAATACTTAAGGGTGGTGGTGAGGGCGGAAACAGTAAAGGTATGGGATTCAAGTTTGGATGCAGAACGTAAGGAACTGGTTCCTCGATTAGGTGGCTCCCGTAGTTGATGAGGTAAAGGGGATGGAAGACTGGAGGAGAATGAGCCAATGTGGGACGGAGGAGAGGGGGACAGGGCAGGAGTGGAAGGTGCCTCTCACTGCTAACCTCACGTAGAAGGGGCGACACCTACCTTTGCGCCTACTGTGACCTCATGAAACATGAAAGCTGTACTTTAAGGCTACCTGACAATAAGGTAATCACACACTGTTGCTCACAATGAAGGAATGGCTGCGGGCTCATGATTCGCAGAGTTCTCGGAATGAAGCAATCTATGAGTCGTAGTGTTCGTGAATCATGCCAAAATAGCAGCCATAAAAGTCATCAAGGAGGGACCTCGCTCGCCCTCCGCGGTCTTCTCTTTTCAACTTCTTGGTCCTTCTCCTCAGCATATAAAGCACCAATACTGCTCAGTCTGCCTCTGACTGTTCACTTACTCCAGAGCGATTCAACATCAACAGAGTCAAACACGGCCTCATCATCAAACACTGAGTCCTCTTCGTCTTCTTCGCCTCCGTTGTTGACATTGTTGCCTTCACTTCCCCCATTATCAATGGCTTCCATCCGAAGAACAAACTCTTCGCGGAGACGAATCAAGTAGCTCACCATCGATGATTCGTTCATTTCGGACTGGCTAACTTGTTTCAGCTGTTCATGTAGGTTGAGAATGAGCTTGCGACGATTAACCATTTTCGCGGCCTCGGAACCCTGCTTGTTCCGTTCTCTCTGCTGGCGCAATGAGATGGCCACCTCTTCCGCAACCTCGAGAAACCGCTTCGGGAAGCTCATTGCCTTTGCCAGAGTGATGCCGTAAAGAACTTCTTCGCTCTTTCCAGACTCAACCTTGTAAAGCATTGTCATCCTGGGAATCTCGTCCGCGGTGGTCGAAGTTTGCGTAACAAGGTGGAGGTTCAACACCCCTGGGCGATCAGCCAGGACATCAGCTGCGAGAAGTCAGCCCCTGAGTCACAGCCATGAAAGGGTTTCAATGGCTTACCAAGCTCTGTGAAGTGTGTTGCAAACCATACTAAAGCTTTGCTTTGGATGAGGGCTTCAGAAATCGCGATCGCAATAGCAAGCCCGTCTCGAGAACTTGTGGCTCGGCCAAGTTCATCAATGATGGCTATGCTTTTATTGTTTACGTTGCTGCTTGTCGTCAGCACCGAAAAGGTTCGGGCTTCTCGAATCGAAAGAGCTTACCCAAGAATGAAGGCCATTTCTCGCATTTCCAGAGAGAAAGTCGACATGTTAGACTCGAGCTTGTCGTCGGTGGTGACCCTCGCAAAGATGTTGTGAACAATGGGGAAGCTGGCATACTCGGCCGGCACGAAGCATCCGATCTGAGCCATGATCTGGAGCAAGGCAATGCTTCTGATATATGTACTTTTACCGCTCATATTGCACCCGGTGACAACCTGAAAACGGTATTCTTCGGTGGCATAGTAATCATTAGGGATGAAGCCGTCCTTGAGATTCTACCCGACATCGTCAACTTGCGATTAGCGATTAGGGATACTTGATGCTGACAGTCAACTCATACCTTGTCCACGATCGGATGGCGAGCAGCCTTGAGGGCCAAAGCGTCCGATATTTCAGGTCTTCTCCAGTCGTAGGTGGAGGCCACTTGGGCGAAAGAGGAGATCATGTCAAGCAGAGCAATCGAATCGCACACTCGATAAAGGGGCTGAAGTCTGGTCCGGATGCTGTCTATGAGATCTTGGATGACCTTGTCGCTTCTCATGACGACTTCGGCAACGGAATCGGTTATTCTCTGGTTGAGCTTCTTGAGCCGCATTGTTAAGCATTCGATATAGTGCCCTTTTCTTGTCTGATTGACCAGCACCGGTGGTATCTGACGATCCTCAAAGTCCACTGCCCGCACCCGAAGCCAGTACTTGCGGGCGACATCGTAATGAAGGCTAGCACCTAGGCTATATTGGGCTAGAGACCTGAGTGAGATGGCTTACTCGTTGGAGAGAGTCCAATCTTACCATTTAGGTCTTCCACATGCTTTTGTACGTCATTGGTGTTCTCCTTGTAAGCCTGTCGCGACACGTCTAAAAGGCCATCTGGCCCTGACTGATGACCAGAACAATCAGCGTCTGCCTACAAGTCAAATGGGTATAATTCACTCACCTTGACTGCAAACGTTCGCTGGTTTCGCAGGTCGAGAGCTGTCTTTGCGTACGTCACATCTTCGTGTACGCTCTGGTAAATTAAGTCTCGGACATCCTTTGTCAAGTCTGGATGGCAAAGGTCCCTAATCTTCACAAGAAGTGGCGTCGTAGCCGGTATGAGAGCTTGGTAGAGCATCGGAACGGCATCGAGGAATGTCTTGAGCAGGAGCACATGATTGATAGCTCTTTCTGATGCTTCAACAGATGGTTTACTGGGTATGATGACCAGCTGACGGTATTAATCCAGGCTTCTTATAGGGCTACGTGGGACGACGCACCTGGGCTAACATTTTTTCAACGTCCTGGAAGGACTTGAGCGCTTTTCAACGTTAGCAAAAGCCTCAGCAGGTGGAGTGATTAACCAACCTCTTCGAACCTCTGCAAACAACTCATGGCTCGCAAGGAGCTCTTCCAAAGCATCGTATCTCGGCTCGAGGTATGACTCCTTCAATGTAGTGGGCTGGATAAGGTTGCTCCGAAGCACTCGGCCGCCCATGGGTGTTTGAGTCCGGTTGAGAAGGCCCAAGAGGCTATCCTTTGACTTGGAGTTATGAAGGTTCTGAAGTATCTCAAGAGATATGATGGTGGATACATCGACCATCATGGTGTCTTCGGACGGCTGGTATCGTATACGAAGGGAGTGCGGGACGATTCGCAGAGAGAATTCATCTTCCAGATACCTCATCGCCTGAAACATGGTCAATTAATCGGGTTTTCTGGGCCCCGTGATGGCAACTGACCGCAGCGAATGAGCATGTGGCATAGTAGCTGCCACCGATAGCCACCTTCAGGGCTTCTGCGTCCTCCCGGAAAGCAAAGGTTTGGATGCGACTCATTCCATCCATTTCTGACCAGTACTTTCTCTCCCAGGGAACAATCTTAGTACCGACCATGTGCTCCTCAATGTGGCTATATAGCCTTGACTTGGGATTGGGCGGACAGCATGAATTGACAATCAAGAGATGCGAGGGCTGGGCGAGCTGAAGCTTGTGAAGAGTCCGAACAAAGAACCTGTTATCTGAGATCTGACTGAGAATGGCCTCACCAGTATCGACGTTCAGAAATGCAATTCCGACTGAAGGAGTTACACCACGGGCTTCGCTTAGAGCACACACAATGGTATGGTTCTCGCTGCCCAAGAAGGGGGTCCGGGAGGTGCGGCTTGTGTAGGCGGTAGTAGTTCGAGAGATGCGGGATCGACCGGGTGTGTAAACGGATGCGCCTTCGAACCCATTGTTCCATGCGGTAGATATGGATGATGTGTGATCCCTTCTAGACGACGAGGCTTGGGTTGCGGTGAAGGAGGCCACCTGACTTCGACTCGTTGGAACACTGCTGCCGCTTGGGCTTGACGGAGCGAAGTACGGCGAGGCTTGTCTCCACGTGGCCGATGTCTGCGAGGATAAACTATTCAATACTCTGGGTACTCTTGAGATTTGGGTGTACCGATGGTCCATTTTTGCCAAATATCAGCGTCCAGCTGCTCAAGTTGGCCTCAGCGATTGATGAGTTCTACTGCCTGCTCAGCTTGATGTCGGAAGTAGATACCCGGTATGAACCGAAGACTGGGTTTCCAGTTTCCAAGGATTTCCTCGAGATTCTTGTCAATCTAACTCAGAACAAGGGCAAGAAGTTTTCAGCATCTCGCAAAGAATCAGTAGCCACGAAGGGCAACTGCCTGCCCGACTTACACGCCTCTCTGCGCCGGCCGAGGATCTCCCGGTGGGTCTGTATCTGGGGAGGGCCACACCGCACAAGCCACCTTGCCCGCCATTTGAGCACGGACCCCCCATTTTACAGGACGCTTCAGCCACTCGCTTCATTGTCAGGAGGTGGAGTCAATCGTCATGCTGACACGTCTGGAAGAGTTTGCACAGGCTTTCTCAGCAATCCGCACAGCTCTGCGAAAGCCGAACCGCGTCGCGCCGCGACATAATCCACGACTCGAAGCACCCCTCCATCGCGACCGACTGATCGGATCCGTGATAAGGCTTACAAGGACCTGGAGCCATCACGAACGTTGCCCGGTGTGTAGTGCGCTGTTGTGTCGCCCGCCCCTGCGCCGCCAATATGTTCGGCATCCTGGGTGCCCGCGACCGCAGTGACGGCACTGAGGAATACAACTCGTTCGATGAGCTCTTCGCCTCGCTCAAGTCTCGCATGCAGAAGGACGGTTACAAAGTTGTCAAGTCGCGCACTCATCGGAATAAGGTTGGAGGGACTTACGAGAAGGGCAGCGAGGTCGTCCGATGCGATCTCGTGTGTGATCGTGGTGGCCAGCCGTACAAATGCACGGCGACCCAGCTCAAGACGTCTACCAAGAAGACCAACTGTCCATGGAAGGCGAAAGCCGTCAATCGCAAGACCATAGGGAAATGGGTCTTGACGATTATTTGCAGCGAGCACAACCATGAGGCGCGAACGCCCGATCCGCCGACTGATGACGAGGACGCCGATGCTGAAGGTGACGCCGATGTCGTCCAGGAAACGTCAGTTGGTATGTTTTGCCCGAGCTACGATTGTCGTTTTTCTCTCGCCTTTTACTGATCGAAGTAGTGCCAGAAGTTCAAAACTCAAGCTCGGCGCCAGATCCTACTACTGCTGCCATATTCGCTCTTGTCGGCGCCTCGTCCAGCGGGATGAAACTTACCGGGGATACCTTTCACAACTTCAAAGCCGAATATCGCAAGATGACGAAATCAGAGCGCCTCGGAATAATGGCCCATATGCAACTCCGCATTGCAGCAATCTGGGCCGTCGAGAACGAAGATATGCAGAGACAAGAGCGACAGGCCAGGCAGGAGAAGAAACACCAAGAGATTGAGGAAAACAAGCGCAAGTCGCAGAGCGCCCAGCAGCAGCAGCAGCAAACACAACACACACCACAACAGCAGCAGCAGCAGACACAGCAACAGGCGCTTCCTCAGCCCCAGCCGCAGCAGCATCAGATTCAACACCAACAACACCAGGCGCAACATCCGCAGCAGCATCAGCAGCAACAACAACAACACCAGCAGCAACACCAGCAGCAGCATCAGCAACATCAACAACACCAGCAAGCACAGGTACAAAACCATACGCACAATCATAACCATAATCGCGTTCAGCAGATGAACCAAATATCCCGGGACGGCATGGCAGGAATGCCGAAGCACCCATTCGAGCAGACGGCCCACGACGAGCACGCACAGTATCGAGACAGGCAAGCCGAGGTTGAGGAGCGGAACCAAAGAGCCATGCAGATGGCACGCGGACAGCACATGAATAACGCCTTCCAGCAGGGCGCCGTTCAGCAAACTCCTATTCCAGTGCCCCAGTTCGGTATGCAGTCGGGTCCATCGCCGAATCCGCAGGCCGTTTTCCGGCACTACACGACCGCGGCGACGAATAATGTGGTACCACCAGGAGCAGTAGGGTCACCAGCGACTGCGCCGAAGCGTCGAGGCAGACCCAAGAAGACCACCATGGATCAGCAGGGTATCGACCCCAATCTTCACTTGGCGAGATGATNGGGGGGGGGGGGGCAATGCGCTTGACGGACGGGGAATTATGGGATGGGGAGGGCGTTTATATTGGAAGTCGCAATCGCAGCCAAGCTGCTGGGACATTGTTTTGCTTCTCGCTGGAAAAGCACACTTTTAGGAGGAGCCGCAGGGATGGCCTCTCGGAGTTTGTCGTCGTTTGAAGATTCGATAGGTGGGGTGTGGCGGTTCATCAAATGCGAGCCTTAACAGAGATTCACCATGGACCCCACCAGTTTTTGCTAGCGATGACAGCCCATCTGATTCCCGCGTCGTAGTGGGGAAGAACCGTCTGTCAACTGCGGACGAGCTCTGGCCGACGGCACCGATGACAAGGGGGTCCCTCCTCATTGCAGGGGATCCACTTCAAAATTTCTGCCCCACCATCCCGCATCGCCTACCTAGAAATCTTCCCATCCAACCCAAAAAAAAAAAAATAACCACCAGCGACGGTCGAAACAGGAGACGAACCGGCGGCGCAACGCTTTCGCAAAACACAAAATGTCGACGGTGTTGCCCCCGCCTTCGAAGCGGCAGAAGCGAGAGACCCTCGCGAAAACGCAGACGCAGCAAGATGTCACCGCCGTCCCCCCGGGCCTCGAGGGTTCCTTCAAAGCCCGTTTCGTCGACGGCGACGGACAGCAGCTGGCCGAGGTGATTGAGGTGCCCCTCGCAGACGCCTCCGAGAAGAACCTTACTCTCCTCCTCAACACGCTACAAGGAAAGGTATGTTCTCTCCGCCCTGGTCCTCCCCTCCTTCGATACCTCCAAAGGCGAACCCAGACTCACAATGCCTCACAGGACAGAGAAGACTTCCTCCCCTACAAATTCCGAATCCACATCCCCGACACGGACATCGTGGTCGACCAATACCCCTCCAACCTCCTCGAACTCCTCCGCAGCCATGGCGTCGCCAACCCCTTCGAAACGACAGTCACCCTCAGCGCCGAGCCCCAGGCCGTCTTCAAGGTCCAGGCCGTCACCCGCATGGCCCACCGCATCCCCGGCCACGGCGAGGCCATCCTCGCCGCGCAATTCTCACCCGAGACGAGCAAGAGGTTAGCCACCGGCGGCGGCGACAAGACGGCCAGGATATGGGACACGGAGACGGGCACGCCAAAGTTCACCCTCTCGGGCCACGCCGGCTGGGTCCTCTGCGTCGCCTGGTCCGCCGACGGCCGCCGCCTCGCCACGGGAAGCATGGACAAGACGGTCCGCCTCTGGGACCCGGACAAGGGCGTCGCCGTCGGCCAGCCCCTCTCGGGCCACGCCAAGTGGGTGACCAACATCGCCTGGGAGCCCTACCACCTGTGGCGCGACGGCACCCCGCGGCTCGCCAGCGCCAGCAAGGACGCGACGGTGCGCATCTGGGTCGTCAACTCGGGCAGGACGGAGCACGTCCTCTCCGGCCACAAGAGCAGCGTCAGCTGCGTCAAGTGGGGTGGCACGGGGCTGGTTTACACCGCCAGCCACGACAAGACCGTCAAGGTCTGGGACGCCGTCAAGGGGACCCTGGTGCACACCCTCTCCTCGCACGCGCACTGGGTGAACCACCTCGCCCTCTCGACCGAATTCGCCCTCCGCACGGGTTTCTTCGACCACACCCCCACCCCCGACACGGAAGAGGCCCGTCGCGCCAAGGCCAAGGAGCGCTTCGAGAAGGCGGCCAAGCTCCAGGGCAAGGTCGCGGAGCGTCTGGTCTCCGCCAGCGACGACTTCACAATGTACCTCTGGGACCCGTCGCAGGGCACCAAACCCGTGGCGCGCATGCTGGGCCACCAGAAGCAGGTCAACCACGTCACCTTCTCGCCCGACGGAACGCTCATCGCCAGCGCGGGCTGGGACAACCACACCAAGATCTGGAGCGCCCGCGACGGCAAGTTCATCAACACGCTCCGCGGCCACGTCGCGCCAGTGTACCAGTGCGCCTTCTCGGCCGACTCGCGCCTTCTCGTGACGGCGTCAAAGGACACCACGCTCAAGGTGTGGTCCATGGCGACGTGCAAGCTCGCCGTCGACCTGCCGGGCCACCAAGACGAGGTGTACGCCGTCGACTGGAGCCCGAGGGACGGCCAGCGTGTGGGCAGCGGCGGGAGGGACAAGGCTGTCCGGTTGTGGTGTCACTAGAAGGACCCGTGTGTGTTGATGTGATTGCCTGCTTGGTAGAAGGGCCTGGTGATGATTTTTTTTTTCTCTATGACATCTTGAGGATTTACGGATATACATAAAAAGAAAAGGATGAATATACCCCCCTCTTTGGCCTTTGCCGCCGTGGTACGAACCGCCCTGCGTCCCGATTGAGCTGAGCGTCGCATGCCGTGTTTGTTGAGCCTTGATAAGTTTGTTGCGCGAGACGAGCGAGACGTGCGGTGGCAACTGGTGGAAGGGAACGATTCCAGTCCAACGTGCGCCTTAACTAATACTAACCCCGTCGATCCTCGAGGTAGGCAAGGCACCCAGCAAGGACATTCGCATGTGATGACTACGCACGCTGCCCCGTTATTCTTCGGGCACTGCGTGACGGGCATCCGTAATGGAATGGTAGAGCAAACAGGCAAATGACTGAGCAGAGTCTGGGAAATGGGGTTGGGGCACGATTTGGAGGGCGTTGTCAAGCCGGCCTCGCACTATCCCACGTGCGCACGCACGCAACCCACGATAGCAGTGTCTTTCAATCGAGTGATGGATTATGCCTAGCGAAGGGGAACACAGATGCAGCTGGATCTGACCGGCTCAGTAGCCAATCGGAATACAAGCCAACACGGGAATCCACGACCGAGTTACGGTAACTTTAGAAGGCCAGTCCGCCACCGCAGCCCAAGAACAAGCGGCCAGTACCTTGTTAGAATCGTAACCCTATCGATTTTTGGCGGCCCGTTTGTTTCCTGGCAAGATCGTATTTCCCGTCAAGGGTGACTGTAAGTGCACATTCCACCGGCCCGGGAGTGTCCCGGTGCGGCTCACCTTTCGATTTCGGCCCCACCTACACGGACGAGCGGAGGCGTGTCAGTAGGTCGGGGCACCGCATCTTGGGGTAATGAGGATGGAACTTGATTGGTTCGCCTCGGGTGGTTCTCGGCCTACATCGTTTTGGGCCGGCATTGCCTCTGCTATGCACAGTATCCCCCCGGGGGCCCTTGCTTGACAAGGCGTCCCAGAGTACCTACATGTAAGCTAGGTATGAGATGAGACTGGCAACGCAGCCGACCTAACACGTGCAGGTTTGATCACAAACCGTACAACATACCTGTTCTACGAGTTACGCGTACCGGGAAGTCGCCTTCAGCAACTCTGCTGCGCCGTGTGATCTTCCGCACGACTCGCCGATCTCAAGCCACTAGTGACAGACGACCACCATGTACGTACGGCGGTGGCCTGCAGAGCCGTTGATTTGGAGCCCTCTCCGTCCACGAATGCACGGCCAGCGAACCACAACCCGTGCAGGTATCTGATTTGGTAGCAAAGATTGACCGGAAATAACGCCAGGCTAGATGGGAAGATCCTCGTGGCGCGCAGACGTGAGAGTTCTGCAATTTTCTGCAGCAGGCGCTTGGCGCGAGCTTGCTCCGATCATCTGCCATTGCCCTTCCTGCCCCGACGGCAGCTTATCACCTCCAGCGCAGTCGTCCATCTCCCTTCGGATCGGAAATTCCGTCTTGGAGTTGGCATGTGAAGCGGTGCAGCCCATGGCCGTCCCTACCAGCAACATGGGCATGGCAGTTCATCGCAAGAAGGGCATACCAGCGCTACGGCGGAACTGCAGGGCCGGGCCGCCCCTAGTAAGCTCCCAAGTGCAATGTGTCGTTGAGGTCAAGCCGCATATCAGGCGTTCTGGGCCGGCTGGCCGAGAACTGTCATCATTCTCCAAGGTTCTGGGATCCAGGACTTGAGCAGCGGCCGATGCTGAGCCGTAGTGATGGACTCTGGATCGACGACGATCCGGTATCCTCGACAGCGTTGCGGCGGAGTGGCAGGAGTCCCGCCATCGTTGGAGCCCAGCTTGGGAACCAGCATGGGAGGGGAAAAAAAAAATGCACAGGTACGACAAGATGGGCGGAGATTTTCGTCATTTTTGACAATGTTGGCGCCGCATCCAGGTAGGCGGCACATGCACAACGCCCAGAAAAACAAGGCCGGGCCTCCTTCGCCATCGGTCAACGTCGGCTGTGTGATTTTTGGCGTATCTGCTAGTATCTGACGCCTTCACCATCTTTAGAAAAGCAATGACTCTCATCACACATTTAGCCTATGGCAGGGGCAACATCGTTGATAGAACCCACAACACCATCGGGCGATGTCGGGGTAGTGTTGTGTAGCGGTTGAACAGATGAGGTCGATGACATTGCAGAGATCTGCTTGGGGACTGCATGAGTGTTGCAGCAACACGGCTGGGGTCGTTGTTCGAACAACAACGAAGTTGGTTCGGACTGGGGTCTCCGTCGTTGTGTGGAGAGAGATGGAACCGACATGAACTGGATCTGGCCGTGGGAACCCCTGTCCGGGTCTTCGTTCGTCAGAGATGCCACGGGGTTGACGCGCAAGCCGTGACTGGAGGGGCGACTGCAAGTTTGCAAAGCCAAATCCAGATTCCGGGGTTAAGTAGGCCGCATTTGCCTTCGAACTCACAGGCGTCGTGTCTTGAGGCCGCGAATGAGGTATTTCTTGCGTCGGTGAACTGCGGTTGTTGTGCCCAACCGAACCATCGAGTGTGGCGGCCGACGACGTCTAGCGTTGAAGACAGAGGACCTCATTAGCCGCGAAATTTACCCTTGAAAAATGTTCACGCATTCAAGTGCACGCGCGTGAGAAACGCGATGGCTACCGAGTATTCGGGTCTCAAGCAGACTCGTGAGCGCCTGCGGGACGCCTCGCACTCATCATCCATTATTGATTGCTGGCTAAAGATATTGTGAGAACCGGTGGGAAAGAAGACACAACCATGACCCCTCACCTCTGCCGAGGCCTCCAAGGCTAGTCATTGAGGCACATTGAGGCGATGTGCCACTCCAATCTCCCATGCCCAGAAGCCTAAATGTGGAAAACCACGCATCGGGGGTTTGATTCGGCCCCTCTGCAGCCACTTGCTCGCGGTCAATTACCACCCCTTCCGCCGGATTGCAGGAAGTCAACAAATGCGATTGACGGAATAGTCGGTGATGCTGGTTCTACTTTGGGGCACATGCAGGAAGCACATGTTTCTGAGGACGGAGCGGCTGGGCTGCGGGCAGTATCAGCCAGGATGATGATACGGCCAGCAGTTGCGATACAGAGGCTTTGTGCGAGTTTCTTCACCAGAAGCACTCACGAACGAGGAATTCTCCACGCCCCGTGTTTTCCGTCGTCTGAAATTTGCATCTTTGAAGGTGGGTAGTAGCGCCGCCGAGCCACCCCTACCTCCTCGTACCAGGGAGGATGATGATGGATGGGAAGCTGGGCCGAAATGGCCGAGTGATAGAGGGGGAAAAAAAGGCTCCTGCGTGATGAATGAACCGGAGCCCTCCCCAGCTATGTCTGCAGACAGACCTTCCCTTCACATGAATGAATTTTGCAGTCATGTTCACGTTGTGTTGACCAACCCCCCCCCTCGACTTTCTTCCCTGCAACGCCCCAAGGCGGAGGGTTGCAGAGGAAGAGGGGAAGGGAAACATGCAGAGGCGATGATCACCCAAAACTCATGTGCGCCATGGGCCCGGCCAGAGCCGGCGTTTCTGCAGGCTTGGTGGAGAGAAAGAGAAGGCGGTTGAGAGGTTGCTCAAGTCGTTCGTTCCGCCTCTTGAAACCTCATTCAGACGCATGCCACTTCGAGCTGTTTGTCCAGCATACTCCGCGCGCAAAGTTTCCGACAATCGTTGGAGCTTGGGGAAGGCTGCGAGTGGAGAAACATGGATTGACTTTGAGAGATCAGTGCTGCACCATGCGCAATCCGAACTATTCGGAGAAAATAAGCTCTTGGAATGCTGTCACCAAAATGAAGCTGATAGTCGGGACGCGAATGGTTGTTTTGCCCGTGATGCGAGCTCTTCGTTTGAAGGATGCTTCCGAGCGATGCCACAGTCTTTAGCGACGGCAAGCATGGCAACGTAGTGTCCCCTAGCAATCACGGTATTGACGCCAGGGGTGATTGAGGTTGGCAAACAGCAAGGCGGCACACAATCATCAGCCGTTGTCCTTTGGAGGGGTTCGTCAGCGAGGCGTGTGTCGCGTCGTGTGGTCGACATGGAAGGCCACGCAGTCGACTGCGAGTGGAGGGGTTTCGCGGGGACCCGTCATCTCGTCATGAGAAGGGCCATTCACCGTGGCACCCTTGGTTTGACCAGCGAAGCCTGGATGGCAGGTAATCTGCGGCGCATATGCAGCGTTGATGTTCAACGTGCAGGTGGACGACGTGCGTGCATGCGTGGTAGGCGGCAATCTGACAGAAGGGGTGGACATGCTGGTATTGGCATGGTGGTATAGCCGAACCATTGGAGTGCCTGATGGCTGTAGGGCGATGTTTGTGCTTAATCTTGTCAAGGAGACAAGCGGGGGGCTGCTGTCGGCGGCGGTGGTAGTGGTGGTGGCTGTGATGGATCAGCTGCGATGATTTTGTGTTGAAGAAAGACGGGACGATGAAGAAGCAGAAGGTGGTGGTGTCCTTGTTTAGTGTTTCCATTTCCCCTCAGACGGCCCAGAGGAGACAAGAGTGAAGAAGGCCACGGACCGTTCAGCGATTCTGGGAGCTCGAAGGGAGAGGAGCGAGGCCACATGATAGTGGCCGGTAACGATATTCTGCAAGACGTTCCCGCCCCTTCCCATCGCCCATTACACTTTTGTGTTCCCAGCAACTTCCATTGGGCTGACGGCTGGCTGTACGTGTCTTTCTTCACCACCTCGGCGATCCGTGGCTTGTTGACCATGCGTGGCAGCAACCACTTGAAGCGAGAGCGAGGTATGACACGGGAGCTTGAAGGCAAGGCGCAAAGGCTAAACCGGTACCAACACGCGTCCCTGAAGAGGAGGCTGAAGACTACGTACGTAGTAGGCTGGCGTAGGTGAGATGAGGTAACCATGAGCAAACATTTTGTCCTTTTGTACGAGATGCAGCAATCAGCGGGGAGGTCACGAGCTGCCATGCGGTGTTGTACATGCACAGCGTAGTCCACTCATCCTGGGTATGACTACTGTGAAGGTTGAGGACTCGTTCAGTCTGTGGTCCGACGATCATGATTTAGAAATACCGACGACTGGAGAGAGCTCGTTTGGTTTAGTCACATATGAGAGAATTCGACCAAGCGCATGGCGCACCGCTCAATGGGAAACGACGACGAATCCCAAAGTCGCATCGGCAGCTGCTGTCAGGCAGCAGGATGAGTTTTCATTAGTCCATCATCAGTCATATTTGTCTCTTGTTCTTCACAATTTTGCAAGCGCCCGCTCTTCTCTGGTCGTCCCCAGCCCGTCAGCCCGTTGACCAACGACTAGTTGGACCATCTTCCGTCAGGAGGTTGTGTTTCCGTTGCATCTCAGCACGCACTGCGACGTCCGTGACGGACCCCTGCCATGATCTGGGCCAGAGCCCAGAAGCAGCTTCACGCCCATCCCTGTCAACCTCTGACCTCAACGGCACGGATACCCAAGTACAAGCCGTTGCTGTTGTCTTTTGCATCGGCATGGCAAAGTCCGTTCCGGAAAACATCGTGAAAGGCGCAGAAGCAGGAGCGCGGCAAGAGGGCTTGTTTCCCAATCCTCGCCGCATGCCCGCCCGGGTTGACAAGGGGGGTTTTTTCGTGTGGTAGTCTGGAGTGTTTGGAGGGGATTAGTATTCTCCATACTACCGCATTGTAAACAGAGGGGGAAAAACACCCGGGAGAGGGGCGCGAAGCACGAGGAGATACTTTGGCCGAATGTCACAGAGCCTCGGGGTTGGCTGAGGCGTCGGGGTATCTTGCCAGCAGCACTTGCATCATCAAATACTTGTGGTCCGTCCGCACACATTGTGATTCTTCACCGCGAACTACCTTGCCTGCGCTAGCGCATAACAACCCACCCCCCCAAGTATCTAGAGGTAAGACGCGGAAAAGGCAAAGGGGGTTTGGCTTTCACCATGACGAGACGAGATGAGACGACACAACGTCCAGCCCAGCCCGGCCCAGCCCAGCCCAGAGTCCCTGAACCCCCAATTCTTTGACTCTAGGTTAGGCAATGCGGCATAATAGTAATACGTAGTATGGGGTAGTGAGGCAAGGCAAGGTAGGGTCAAGAAACGCAGTATAGGTTGGGCGGTCGGTGAAGCCAGAAACTGTTCTCTCTGCATGAGCGCTCTCGCTCTCATGGGTGGTGCAAGCCATGTCATCTGTATTCGTTGCAGAGGACGGACGTCTGGCTGTCTCGTTCAGAAGTCTTTCTTCCAGGCCAAGGCAAACAAACCCCTGTCCCTCTCTCGCGGCCCCTGTCGCTCTTCCTCTCTCTATCTGTATCAGTTCTCTCTATCCGTATCCATATCTGCACTCCGTACGTACATGGTACGGATACTCTCTCTTCCCGTGAAATGCCCCGTTCGTTCCCAGACTCTCGCCAGAGCCTTTTGGTTCCCCACACAAGCTCTCTGGTTTCACGGCTCTTCCTTGATATCATCCTGGGCAACTTCCATCCTTCCCACTGCCGTCACCCCTTCTTTTCCTACCGAGCGCCGTACCTCGAGGCTTGTAGAAAGAAGATCCATCATCAATCATCGTTCATCGGCATCGGGACATCAGCGGAACAAAACCTCCTAGACCTCCACATCCTTCCTCCTTGGGCGTGGAGAACCTGGCCTCTCCTTACAGGCGGCCCCCGTTGTCCGACACCCAGCACCCCCGGACATCTGCTCCGTTCTGCCCCGTCGGTTCCGTCACGCCCAGTCCAGTCCATTCCACGCTCCACCTCTCTCGGCCGTCTGGGTCTGCGGGTGTTCTTTCGACTCTTGGGTACAGTACACGTCCCCCGACAAGGCACAACGTGGTGTTACACGCTACTACAGCGACAGCGTGCAACCCTGCTTTGGGCGCCGACTTAAAACAACATCAACAACCAAAGACAGAGAGAAAAGAGGAGACCCGCGGAAGAGCTGGTGACGCGATACGATACGATACGAAACATAGCAAAGCTGGTGATCATTCACAAGTCTCGAACGAGTCCCGAGGCTTGACGTAGCATCTCACCTCACCATCGCCCGTCGTCATCGCAGCCTCTCTCGTCCGCAGGACAAGACCAGGAAACACGACGACGCAAATAAACCGTCGAAAACCTTAATCTCACTCTTTCTCATCCCGTCCCGTCGCACGCAGTTCGGCCCCAGTCTCGTCAACGCTTCTTGTCCGGTTCCGTTATTCCAAGTGGCCTCGCGCCAGGGAGGTTTGAGGAAGCACTAATTACGCTTGTCTCCCTCACGCTAAGAAGCGAAGCTCCCTTGCGCCTCGGATACGTAACTGGTTTGCCCATTACGTCAGTGACGTTGTTTGCCGTTGGCTGGCTTTCCCTAGGTGCCGTCCGGGGCGCTTTGCAGGTCCAGCCTTAACCCCCTCGTTCTCCCCAAACGCTAGCTTTGTAAGTCAATTTTTTCAATTTCTTTTTTTTTTTTTTTAGGTCATGTTCCATTTCGCTGTCACTTTTTCTGGGGGGGGGGTAAGGGAGTGGAAAGGATGGATGCCATGTCCCACCAAAAACAACGGGATGCCGTCACTGTGAAAGCACCCTCTGCATGTTGGGAATCCCATTCTGTTTTTTTTTTTGGCTCAATCCTCCTGAATGATTTCCAGCAATCGCTTTCTATGGAGTTCTCTCTCCGAAAATGGGCCGGCCATGAGATAGCCAAGAGGCGTGGATTCGTCTCTGATCCAATCCCAATCCCCATCTTCCGTTGCATTTTCACTGCCCACCCCCATCCATGCCTGTACCATACAGATCCATTCCGCAACGGCCTCCCGGAAGAAACACTGAGAGAAGCGCTCCACTTTGGAATATTCTCGAGGAGGGAAAAAAAAAAGGACATAGAGAGAGAAAACTCGAGGGGAAAAAGAGATCTCGGAGAGAACAGAGAGGGGACAAGACACCATCGATGTCGAAACATCACCGATCGATCCCTCGCAGGTACATTCACTTTGTACCCAGCAGGTTCTTTTTGTTTCCTGGTAGGCAGTGTAGACGCATGCGCTTGTGTGTCCGTCCGTCCGTTCTAATTTTTCCTCTCTCTCTCTCTCTCTCTCTCTCTCTTAGAGTTATGCAAGTCCCATCAGGCTATCTCACACACCCCTCGGAAGAAAAAAAGACGGAGGGAAGGGGAAAGAGCGTAGAGCTAACAAGAGGCGGCAGTAGCAACAGCTCATCTCATCCAACAACACCAAAGGTACTTACTTTGACAGCTAGCTCGAGCTCTCTAGTATAGTACAACACCTACAGCTCAGCTCTCAGCTATCGACAGCTTCAATACTGTAAATCCCTCTCACAACATCATTTTGAGCTGTCTTGGGGGCCTGAGACAACTGGAAGAACAGAATCCAATCACACCCGGCCGCTCACTCGCACACACCACACTTATTCCCGTTTACATACAACGTACAATATACCAACGCACATCGCGTACCTCAACTGTCATCCTCATTCTCGAATCCTCCAGCCACTCTGCCGCCCACCCCATTTTTCATCCGTTCGTCACCCAGTTCATTCACCACACACCCACACATCCACACACCCACACACACACACACAACACAACGCAAAAGACACGCCCTCCCTCCCCCTGTACCTCCTCCCAACTTGGGGAACGTCTGTACATCGCAAGGTACTGTATCCGTAGTTGGGTACCTAACTTTCTTCCCCTTCACTCGGCGCTGTACGTTGTACACTCACTTCGCTACCTTACTCTCACTCACCCTGTTCCCCAAACCCGACCTCATCTTGGCTTTTTCCTTTTTCCAAGAATTACAAGCCGCCGTCATCCCTCCTCTATCTCATTTATTCACTGCCTATCCGTACTCCGTATAACCTTTAGCTCTCCCTTGTCTTAATAGTCGGCGATCCCTCCCCGATTCCGAACCAAGCCGCAGCTCAACACAAATCCACCCGCCTACCTACTTCTGCTACCTTCCTTGCATTTAACCTACCTCACTGAACAGCTGCTGCTGCGACCTCCTCCCCACATGTACTACTGCTCTACGAAAAGCTGCTAATAGCTCTTTCCATTTTCCATCCTCCCCGTTCTACCACTGCCACTGCCACCCCTCCACTTTCCATCACGACCTTCAACAGCATTTCACAATTACTTCAACTCCCAGTGCCCCTCCTATTTCCCCTCCTCCTACGTTCCCCTCCATCCTCCACTCCCACCTTGGCCTTCGCCTTCTCGCAGGTCGATACAATCTGCTCACATCAACACGTCGTGGGCTGTAACCAACTCCTTGACCGAAAAAAGAAAAAAAAAAAAAATCCAGTCACCATTCAGAGGGCTATTCTTTAGCCAACCAGACTGCCCAACATGACAGTCTTCATCGCATCTCTGTTAGTTCGTCCCCAAGCCCTGCGACGCAGAAATATTTCTCGTCGCTGCCCCTCACTTCCCCTTCCAACTCACATCGTCAATCGTTGTCGACACCAGACGATGTTCTGGGATGACCCCTCTGCACTCAAATTCTGCCCTCTCCCACCGGGAATCCTGTGCCTTTCAAATTTCTTCGTTCGTCTTGTGTAGGAAGTAAAAGGGACAACACCAGACAGGTTGACAAAAAGGGGAGGGGGAAAAATCACACCAAACTGACTAACCTCGTCCAGATTTTTACCCAAAACCGTCCACTTCGCATTGCCCGGCACCCCCCAACGCGGAGACCCTTTGCGCCGCACCAGAACAGGAAAGCCTCAACGTCCTGAGGTTGACCGTCAGCCCAGTCTCTTCAACCCAGTTCGCGACATCACCCCTCCCATTACTCCGACCGAAGAAACCGCCGAGAAGGACCCGTTTGCCAACGAGGATGGCTTCCACGTACAATTTCCCGAGGAGGAGAACAAGCTCGGTGTGCCCGTTGACAAAGGTTCTCCCAAATGGGGTGCCCGCGCAACCCAGCCCAAGTCCCGCGCGAGCTCTCCACCGCCCGCCATCATCGCCGAGCACAGTCGCACACTCGAGAAGGCCAGAGAGTTGGGCCGCCAGGGCGTGACGCAACCCCGGCCGCTCGCTAGAAGCGACAGTCATGACCGGGTCTTTGCCCATGCCAACTGGCGCGTTATGAATGCTGACCAGGGTAACGGTGGTTTGCGCAACGCCGCAGAGGCTGCTGCGCGCGACGGAAAGCTTGGAGAATACACCTGGGTCGGCACCCTCGGCATGCCTACCGACGCCCTCGAGGGTACACAGCAGAAGCAGGACATCGAGGACAGGCTTGCCACCGAGCACGACATGCTGACCGTCTTCACCTCGGACAAGGACTTTGACGGCCACTACTCGCACTTTTGCAAGCAGATCTTGTGGCCTGTTTTCCACTACCAGATCCCCGACAACCCCAAGAGCAAGGCCTTCGAGGACCACTCGTGGAAGTACTATGTCAACGTCAACCAGGCCTTCGCCGACAAGATTGTCAAGAACTGGAAGCGCGGCGACGTCGTCTGGGTTCACGACTACCACCTGCTGCTTGTCCCTGGAATGGTGCGTAAGAAGCTGCCCGACGCCAAGATTGGCTTCTTCCTGCACGTCGCCTTCCCCTCGTCCGAGGTCTTCCGTTGCTTGGCCGTGCGAAAGCAGCTGCTGGAGGGAATGTTGGGCGCCAACCTCATTGGCTTCCAAATCCACGAGTACACCCGCCACTTCCTGCAAACATGCAGTAGGCTGCTGAATGTTGAGGCAACCACCGACGGCCTGCAGCTCGAGGACCGCTTCGTCGACGTCGTAAACCTGCCCATTGGTATCGATCCCGTCAACCTCAGCGAACATCGAGTCGATACGGACGTGAAGAAGTGGGTGGACATCATGAAGGAGCGCTACAAGGGAAAGAAGCTCATCGTTGCTCGCGACAAGCTCGACCACGTCCGTGGTGTTCGTCAGAAGCTCCTTTCTTACGAGCTCTTCCTCAACAAGAACCCCGAGTGGCGCGATAAGATCGTTCTCATCCAAGTGGCTCTTTCCGGCAGCGAGAAGTCCGACTTGGATGCGACTGTTAGCGACATTGTAACCCGCGTCAACTCCTCCTGGGCCAACCTGGCCTACCAGCCAGTCGTCTACCTGAAGCAGGACATCGATTATCCCCAATACCTTGCGCTGCTGACCATGGCCGATGCTCTCATGATCACCAGTCAGCGCGAGGGTATGAACTTGACTTCGCATGAATACCTCTTCTGCCAGGATGGCGAGGTCTTCCCCGAGAAGAAGCATGGTTCCCTCATTCTCTCCGAGTTCACCGGAACATCGTCCCTTTTCGGAGGTAACGAGCTGTCTGTCAACCCCTGGGATTACCGACAATGCGCCGAGGCTATCAAGAAGGCGCTCGAGATGCCCGGAGAGGAAAAGGAACGTCGATGGAACGCACTCTACTCTGCTGTCATGCATCACACCGGATCGCATTGGTTCAGCGAGTTCCTGTCCCGCTTGAACCGCGTTTACGACGAGCAGCACAAGCACGACCAGACTTCAGTCCCCCGTCTCAACATTAACACCTTGGCGCAGAGGTATAAGAGAAGCAGCCGACGCTTGTTCATCCTTGACTACGAGGGCACTTTGGTCAGCTGGGGCCCCATGAACCAGATCATTTCCGTCAGCCCTCAGGTAAGACTGCTCCTCCGCTCTGATATAGTTTAGATTCTAACGATGACAGCGCACATTGGACGTGCTCAACGACCTCTTGCTCGACGAGCGCAACACCGTCTACATCATGTCCGGCCGCCGTCCCGAGGAACTCGACCGATTGTTCCACCGCGTCCCCAACCTGGGTCTCATTGCCGAAAACGGATGTTTCCTCAAGGACTGTGGCAGAGACACCTGGACCGAGATGGCCGACAAGGATCAAATTTCAAGCTGGAAGCAGTCGGTGAAGTCCATCATGACTTACTATCTCGAGCGTACTCCCGGGGCCGAGATCGAGGAGCGCCGCTGCAGTCTCATCTTCCACTACAAGAGCGCCGAGGACTACGAGTCTGCTGCTCGCCAGGCGTCAGACTGCGCCAGCCACGTCAACGATGCTTGTGAGGAGCAGCGAGTGCACGCCATCCCCCTCGACGGTTCCATTGTTGTCGAGCCCATTGACTGGACGAAGAGCACCGCGGCCGAAAAGATCTTTGACGACCTTCGCATGCATATGACCCCTGATGCTGAGCACAAGAGCCCTGTGGACTTCCTCATGGTTGTCGGAGACGGACGCGAGGATGAGAAGGTCTTCAAATGGGCCAACGCCCTCGGAAATGACAAGGTGGTCGATGACGTTGTGACTGTCAGCTTGCACAGCCGCAACACGGAAGCTGGTGCGACACTGACACAGGGTGTCAGCGGTACGTCTGATCATTCCCCTTGTGGTTTGTGGATTCCTGCTAACATTCTATTTATAGGTGTCCTACTAGCTCTGCAGAAGCTTGCCTCGATTGAGTGAGCGCATTGCTTTGGAAGAAGGCGAACGAGTGGTTTTCAGATGCCATTTCAGTTGCCGGAGTCTCACACACACATTTGCAGACTTGATTGTTGGCCTGGCTCAAAGCACCAGACAGAAGATACCATAGTGGGTTAGCATTGGGTGGAAAGGGGTGGATTGCGATGGCGTATAAAACTTTTTTCGGCATGTTAGGATTCTTTTATTTCTTTTTGCGCTGTCTTGGTTCCGGTCGCTCTATGAACGATGAACGACTGGGAGAGTCATGAAAGGGCGAGATTTTGGGAAACGATAACGACCGCATTTGTCATGCCATATGTGCATAGGGGGGCGACCCTCGAGAAGGATATTTCTTAATGTTTTGTCTTGTTTTTCTTTGGAGCCCTTTTTTTTTCTTTTCATCCGCACCGTTCAGTCAGTACCACACACATCAACATTACGAGTAACGCCTGCTTGGTTCCGCTTATGCTGCGAAAAACTCGACTGAAAGGATAATGCTTTGTGTTGATGGATGATGCGACGACTGGTTTATGAGAAATTTCCGAGCAAAGGTCACAAATTAGCTCCACTCCTGTATTCAGCCTGTTTCGTTTTCGCATTTGCTCTGGGTCGTTGGATACCGTGAGCATCGTGTATTTGTATCAAGAGAGGGGGAGAATGTTTGATAGACAAAGGGCGGTTAGATTCTAGGTAGCATCGCCAGTCGCGTCGCGCAGCTATTTACCGATATCCTCATTGGAATACCCACCCACCTGCTTCACCCTTGCCGAGGGCTGGTCCATTCAAGTGAGGTGCGTTTTGTCTCGAGTCACGAGTCCGAGGGCTTCCACCCTGATCGACTGCTTCCGTGCAGAATCGTCCTGGGCCGCGTACCTGACGTGGTGTTTCCGCCGGCAAAAGATGAAAACGCAGCTACGACATCTCCCGTGGACATCCCCGACGGACGCTCCGAACGCATGGGTTTCTTGAGCCGCCAATCCGTGACTGGAGGACCGCGTCAGGTGCGACGAGCAGGTCTGGGGCTCCATGCCTGGCGGGCTTGTGTCTTCTTGACGCTGATATCGGGACGGCGATGCTCTGCACCGCCAACGTCCGTCTCCAAAGAAGTCTCGACCCGTGAAACAGGCCCACGCGGAGAAGACGGGATACCGTGCCGGAGGCTGCTCCCTTGGGGTTCCCGGTCCAGTTCGCAGGCCGGTGCTCGGAGCCGGCCCGTCATCCTCTTCCCCCTGAATACCAACAAAGCCGAACGGCTAGGCCGAGGG